>CM037854.1:196230643-196306645 GCA_021234595.1 Delia radicum
TAAAACAACTTTCAATGAGGTCCCTATGAAGAATTCTTCAATTTTGTCACATACAGTGGTGCACACCACCACTAAACCAGTCACTATAAAAAAAAAATAAATATGTAGGTACATTTTTTTTGCTGGGCAATCGATTGAGACTATTTATTTTAAAGTCGGAGAGGGGTCGTCCAAAAGGTGATCGCTTTCATATGGAATTGCTCTATAGCGGCTTTTGCTATATATTAGCGATTTTTAAAAATTGTATATGGCAGAATAGGTTTCCAACTTGGCCCCAGAGTCATACCAGGGCTTAAGGCTAGAAAGAACAAATTGTTATTTTTGGATTGAAGTTGTCTTGATATAATTTATGCGTATACTTATTAATTTTTGTGGATTAGTTTTTAAGAATCGCTCTAAACAATATATGGCATTTTAGCATTGATGCATTGTTTTCGTCATATAAATGCCAATGGTTTGGCATTAGCATTTATATGAAAAAATCAATGCGCAAATGCTTTTTCCCTATGTGTGATCTAAACCTATTTTGGCCCATATCACCTAAAGTAAGCAACGAAAAATAATTTTGCAGAATATCATATTGCTTATTTTTGGTGACGAACGCGTGGTATAAATTTATTGCAAAAAAAACTTGGCCGGCTTGAGGGTTAATTTAAAGTAAAAGCTTTTTAATTTGAGAAAAAAAGCTTTTTTTTATTTTTATGAAACTAGTTTCAAATAAATTATTTCATTATTATACCTAACTCTATTGCTGCTTTTTTAAATGTGTTTTATTATACACATTTCTCAAAATTAATTAATTTAATAATCCAAATTTTTGAAATTACCGAAGCTATGCCAGCGGTGGTAAGTTTACTAGAAACAAACGGTTGACTACAGCCAGTCAGAAACTGCCAGTGGTACGAATAATCAAGCAGAATGAAACCACAATGCCAAAGTTGGCAAAAAGAGTTTTCCCAGTGCTATCCAGTAAGAAATTACCAAATGCTCGAAGGTCTAAAATTTGCAGAGCATTTATTTTATAAAAATGATGATGCTTAGTTTAAAAAAGATTGTAGTCAGAATGTTCCGAGTTCGATCCGGCTTTATATACTTTTTAATATTTTTTTTATATAAAATTGATTTTGATGTTTGTGGAAAAGCTCTTTTAAGACAAACTTTTTTTTTTGCCTTTCCCAACGTGACACGTTGATTCCACCAAACCTTATGCCACTACTGACATAGGTTTTGGGCAGTCAACTGTTACCCAGCAGTTATCATTCACTCACGTTTTAAGCTGTCAGTTATTATATGTCTCGTTAGCTCAGTGAGTAGAGTTGTCGGCTGACGATTTGGCGGCCAGGGTTCGAATCCTGGCTGAACCGAAAAAATTATAAATTAGCTTTTTTTAAATTTTTATTTGGAAAATCTATTTTTACTCCCCCTATTTCATGGTTCAACCAACAACATTGCCAACGTTGGAAATTTTGTTTACCCAGTGTTGTCACACACTTTTTGAACAGACGGACCTTTTGTCTAATGATGTTATCACTTTGGGATTGGGAAAACAATTGTTGCCAGCACCTTTCTACCACCTGTCAAAGTGCTTTGCCGTTTATTTTTTTCAGACTGGGCTGTTGCCTATCGGGTAACCGGGCAATACTGTCAAGATTGCTAATCCCATTTTCAGCAATAACGACCGTCGCAGACGGTTTGTCAACAATATGCCAATTGTATTTTTCTGCTTGGGTGTTGTGATCGACAATTATAGATGTGGATTTTAAGCGCTATATATATTAGCAGGACATTACAAGTTCAATCCAAATTAAAAACTTAGTTTTTTATTTTTTTAGATTATTTTTTTCTTTGTTTTAAAGTTTTTATTAATGTTGAAATTCAAAAATGGTTATTATTTCTTCAGTTGCACGCAATAGATAATTGAACAATTATCATACCACGGCTCTTTTCTCATACAAACAATGTTTGTTGGGATATATATTGTTTTACAAATTGTAATACAACAAACACACATACTACATATAATGATTATAATAAGTATATTTTTATGTAAAAACTGTTTGCTTTTCAATTAGTTTTATAATAGTTTATAATAAGGTTTACAAAATCAGTAAGTTTATACACAAACGCAGACAAATTCTCATAGAGTTGATTTTGTCTGTTATGTGTAATGTCGCGGTTTGAGTTAAGCCAATTATAGTTTTCTATTGCGCGCAGCTAAAGGTTTGGTGTGATGATAATGAAACAATTGTATTGTCTATCAAGAAAATGATCCCACTTTATGAAAAGCTATAAATAAAATCTAATATCACAATATCATATTAGATTTTGGACTTCAGGTAGAAACAATATTCCAATTAAATATATGAAAATATAGACAGTCCAAATAAACAATTTTTGTATTTTAATACAAAATTAAATTTTTGAATGATTAGCTTTAATTGACTTAGCTTATGTACTATACTTCTCCGATAAGGTGATCAGTTAAAACGCCAAAACCCAGCACAAATTTTATATATTGTTTTACAAATTGTATATAACAAACACACATACTACATATAATGATATACAAAGTATATTTTTATGTAAAAATTGTTGCTTTTCAATTAGTTTATAATAGTTTATAATAAGGTTTACAAAATCAGTAAGTTTATACACAAACGCAGACAAATTCTCATAGAGTTGATTTTGTCTGTTATATATAATGTCTCGGTGGTGAGTTAAGCCAATTATCGTTTTCTATTGCGCGCAGCTAAAGGTTTGGGTGATGACAACGAAACAATTGTATTGTCTATCAAGAAAATGCTCCAACTTTATGAAAAGTTGCAAATAAAATCTAATATAACAATATCATATTAGATTTTGGACTTGAGGACGTACAATATTTCAACTAAATAAATATATGAAAATATAGACAGTTCAAAAAAACAATTTTTTATGTTTTTAATACAAAATTAATAATTTTTTGAATGATTAACTTTAATAATTTAGCTTAAGTACTATATTTCTCCGATAGGTGATCAGTAAAACGCCAAAAGCAGCACAAAATTTTATTTTTAGTCAAAAGCTCAAGTCTTCACAAAGTTTCGTCAAAAAATCGACCGCGGTTTCAGTTCGGGTCATCAAAAAGTTAATTAGTAAGAAAAATTTCCTGTGTGTTGCTACACACAGAGAAAAATGTAGCTATTTTCCAACTGAAATTCGGTTACCTACGACTCAAATTCGGTTATTACGAATTCCAGACGGTTGACGCAACTTATTATTAGTTTTCCATCACAACAAAATACTATTAATTCAACTGCATCTTAGTTGCAACACCCAAAATATTTAGACATCTAATGTAAACTTCGTTTTACTAACTGAATTTGTAAGTTGTTATCATTAATATACATTTTTCACATCGGTTGGTACTTTGTTTCTCTGTGTATATTCTTTTTAAAGAAATTTATTCGGAGCTATTTAAAATTTTTTTTATTTTTAAATATTTTTCATAAAATTTCTTGAAGTTTTTAAACTAAATAGAATCATAATAAATAAAATTAAACAAAAAAAAAATCTTTCAGGAAAAATGTAAATAGTCTTCTTATGTTTTAATCTTAATTATGTATGACAATAAATTTTGTAGGTTTGACATTAATCCGACGTACTTTTTGCTTTGGGCGGGGCAGTCGGCTTAGAAAGCCTCATATGTTAACTGATAGTTTTTTTTATATATAAACCAAAATTGAAATATTTTTTTAAGTTTTTTTCTTATTATGTATGCCCATAATTCTGTATGTTTGACATTAATCCAATGTACTTTTTCCTGTAAGCAGTGCAGTTGGCTTAGAATCCTCATATGTTTTTTTATATAAATCAAATTTTAAATATTTTTCAAGTCTTTATTAAGAGCATTTGATTATATTACCCTAACTAATATATAAATTAAAACACGCTTCTAAATTCTTATCTTTAAATTTAGGAAATTTTTAATTATTTCATATTTCATTTTAATTTAGTATAATTATTATATTTTTTTCGAACTATACATCATCAAGATAGGGATGTTTTTTTTTGTTCCAACAACAAATCATTCTTATTTTTGTACTAAAAACTGACAGTTTTATTATGGTCACATAGATCATCATCATCAGAGTCATGCTAAAATGCCATATTGATCTATAACCACCACCATCATTATTCGTATGTAGCAATAGAACAGACAAAAATGCGCCATATTGCCAGTAATTTCAAATAATTATAGGGTGGGATTTACAAAAATGGTTTTTTTAATTCAAATTTGTTGGGAGTTAACATAATCATAGAGAATTTGTAATAAAAATGTGTATAAAAAAAAATTATTCATTTAATAGTTTTCTTAATAAAATCATAAAGTATTTGTGCTGTATTTGCAATATTTGCAATATTTTTGTTAATCATTATTTATGATTTACATGTATAATTATTAACCATTAAATTAATAATATATGAGTAGCTAAGTTTTGGAATTTTTTGTTTGCGTTCCATTATATATAATATTTTTTTTATATGATCTTTTTTCAAAAAATTTCGACACCTGTTGAAAAGTGACTATAGATGCCACTTATTTTTCAAGGTTTTATCAATTGATATACAAGATTCACGTTAAACGTCTTCGCCTAAAGAATTGATGGCCAATTAGAATTCGAAAATGCTGCATACGGGTTTTTTGCGGCCTTTAATGGAATTGAGTTTTGAGAACAGTATTTAAAAAAATGGTATCATTTTATAAAGTTTGATGTCAGCACCAGTTACGGGATACAAAACTTCACAAACTTATCGGAAATTGGCTTAATTTTTTGAAAATGTATCCAGTCAGAAAAATACAAACGGACCCACTTTTGGCAAGTCACTTTAGCAAGTGGTACAAGTGCTGTCAACAAGTGCTTTCCCAATCCCAAATTGATAACATCATTAGACAAAAGGTCCGTCTGTTCAAAAACTGTCGGAAAAGCACTGGGGAAACAAAATATGCAAATTTGGCAAAATTTTGGTAAAACCCTGAAAAAGTTAATCTAATAATAGATTTCCAAAATAAAATTTAAAAAAAGTTAATAAACAATTTCTCAGGGATTACTTTTTTTATATTCGCCGGGATTTGACCCCTGGTCGCCAGATTGGCAGCCGAAAGCTCTAACCACTGAGCCAACGATACATCTAATACTTGATAGCTTCAAACATAAGTAAATGACAACTGCTGCGTAACAGTTAGCTGCTCAGATATGTTAGTACTAGCATAAGCTTTGATGGAAGCAAACATCCAACTTTGGGAAAACAAAAAAAAAAAAAAGTTGTCTTAAAAAGATATTTTCCAAAAGCAAAAAAAATAATTTTATATGAAAAAAATATCAAAACTATAAAAAAAAAAAAACACAAAAATGCTTGCCTGAAACCGGCTAGAGCTCAAAACCTGCCGACTACAAACTTTTTAAACAACGCATCATCATTTTTATAAAACAAATGCTTTACCAGTGGTTAGACTATTGAGCCGTTGGTAACTTCTGAGTGAATAGAACTGGGAAAACACTTTTTTTCACAACGTTGGCATAGTGGTCTCAGCCAATTCTTTGCCAATGGTTTTTTTTTTGTAGACCACTGAAATTATTGTAAAACAAATACTGGCAAAGCGATTTTTTATAAACGCTGGCAAATCACCTTAAACCACTCTTCTGCTACTAGTTTATTTACAATATTTTAGAAAGTGGTATAAATGTGATGGATTTTTTTAACTTTTGGCAAGTTTCTGACTGGGTATGTTTTTTTGCGTCTGACATTCATAATTAGGGAGTGACACAGATTATCACTTATAACTTTTTGTATGTTTAAAAGTGAACTTTTTTTCGATCAAGTTATCTTTTTTGAAGTCGTCAGATTATGTGTACAAAATATTAGCGAAATCGGTTAATTAGTTTGCTTACAAATGAACTTTGAACGAAACTGAGTGCAAAAAAAGTAGCATTAAAACAAAAAAAAAAACTTTAATTTCGTACAAAGAACAATGATATTAAGATAATTTTAAAATTTTTACAAAACAAGTTCCCGATACTGTCACTTTTTGGAAATGGTCTGCTCATATCAAATAGGGCACTAAAGATGCTCACTTTTTGTTCAGATTCCAAAAAATCTTCGTAAAGGTAACTTAACAAGAAAAAAGTTCAGTGTCGGTCCACAAAAGCAGTTGTAAGTGAAAATTTGTGTCGGGTTTTTTTCTGATCTCACTCCTTATATTTGAAATTGGCTAGCGTAATGCGTGAACTGAGTTTCTTTGTAAACAGCAACTCCGAGTCAAAAAGGCTTTTTAATAATTTCGAACTCAAAAATTTTATTAACTTTTTAAAAAGTTTTCGAAATTTTTTTCCCCATTTTTTTTTTATAAAAACAAGGCTTTAGAACATAGTTCCGTAGGCAGAAAAATACAATCGGCACAGTGTTGGCAAAGCGTCGGCGACGGGCGGTTATGCGTTGACAGAAGGTGGGATTAAAATTATTTGACAGTTACCAGTTACCCGATTCATAACAGCGGCCCAACCGTTAGTTTGAGCGAACTTGCCAACGTCGGCATAAACGTTGTTAATTCCCATAAATATTGTGCTTTTAAAGTAGCTTCGATTAAATTAATTTGAAATATTGGTAAAAACAATATTTTAAAAGAATTTTGCGGGAGGTATCGTACTTGCAAAACCAATGCTTTGCAAACAAAATAGTGTTTTGCTTGTACAATATTAGTTTTACGTACACTCAGGGAACTTCTACTTTAAAAATAAGTAGTTGAATGGGTTTGTAATACAGTTTCTTTATTTTTAATGTAAATGTCAGTCTTTTTGTAGAAAAAATTTAATTTTTTACTAATCTTGTAATTCAATTAAAAAAAACAAACCACATCAAATGACTGTTTTATGATTTTACATTAATTTTTTACAGTTGTTTTTTGTTATTAAAAAAAAAAAATCTTGTTTATATTTTACACATGTGGTTCATTTTTACTACAATTGTGGTTAATTTTTTGAACATTGAAAAACAAATGACAATGTTAGTTGAATTTACTGAAATGTAAGTCGTCCTTTCATTTAGTGAAATTGCATTTGTTTTTAACTACATTTGCAGTGGTCTTTACCAACATAGTATTCTAAGTTTATGGTAATTTTTAACATGGTGGATTTCACAGAAATAGCAGTGGTTTGCCAGTACTATTTTTTTTGGTACGGTTGGAAGTTGCTACCTGGACAGGTATTTTGGGGTGAATCTGTACGACGGACTAAATTCCAAAAAATTAATTTTTTTTTATTAGTACCGGGTACAGCGGCAGTTTTTCACCAAACACATTTCGTTTTTTGACAAAGCGAAATTTGTTTGGGTTTTTGCCGAAACGTACATCAAATAAAATATCGTAATTAGCTTAATGCTAAAATTTCAAGGACTTTACATTTTATGGAGCAAACAAAATTTTCATAATCTATAAAATCATTCTTATAAAAAAATTTGAATTTATAAAAATTTTAAAGCATTAAATATGATTAGCTGTAAATACACAATCCTAAACCCAACTGTATATCAATAAACCGGCAAAAAATTCATGTTTTGCTAAAAATCGCGGTTTTCTTTTTAGGTTCTAATATATGACAAAAAAATTGTTTGCTTATATTTTGATAGTTTTTGGTGGCTTAATATATATTTTGAAATATGATTAATATAATGAGATATATAAATTGATGTAGCTTTAAATAAATGCAAGCAAAAACTGTAATTTTTAATATTTTTAATTTGTTTGAAACTTAAAAACCGCCATAACTTTTGTACCATTAAAGATAAATGATTAACGCGCAAGCATTTATCATGCTTAAATATCGGCTAACATACACACAAAAGGTTATTCATGTTACACAGAAAAAAAAAAATTCAAAATATTTTACCTCAAAGTCTCGACAATTTTTGAAGTTCCCCATATATTTTTTGCCTGACCTTATAACCAATAAATTTATTAATAGTTTTAGTATTTTTTTTTTTTTTAATACATATAAAATATTAAAAACTAAAATTAACAAGTAGTAATATTGACACATGATATTAAATATTTTAATGATTTATAGACCAAAAAAAAAAAAACAAACTCAAGACATTTTAACAAAAAATATATGGAAAATTACTTAGAAGTCAATAACGACCACATAAATATGCTATATCTTGAAATTGGTCCAAATATTTTATTATAGTATAAAATTATAAATTTTTTCCGTAAATCAATGAAACTTTTCTTCACGAAATAAACGAAAACTTTCTAAAAATTAATGAAAGTTTCGTATTTTTATGAAACCATATTTTTAGTGTGTAATTGTTAATCAATGCAATGATATTTTTCATTATATTTAATAAAAAATGTACACACAGAGAAAAATTTAGCTATTTGCCAACTGAAATTCGGGTACTGAGACTCAAATTCGGTTAATACGCATTTCAGTCGGTTGGTAAAACTGAACATTTGTTTTCACTACAAAACTGAATTTTAGTTGCAACATTCAAAATATTCACAAATCTAATGTTAATATCGTTGTACTAACTGAATTTATAAGTTGTTAACATTAATATACACTTTTTAATTCGGTTGGTACTTTATTTCTCTGTGGGTACATTTGTTTAGAGAGAATTTCTTTGATGAGTTTAAGTGAAATTTTTTCACTAAACTAAGTTTTCTGCACACTGTGATTGAATAATTTCTTAATTCTATGAAAAACCTTCACAGTTTTAATTAAACCATTTCAAATGAGACTTTTTCATTAGTCATATGAAATTTTTAATAAATAATATGAAATTTTTTGTTGACATTTTACTAAAAAATGCATAAATTCAATAACAAGTTTCAATGCATAAATCCCAGTGACAATGAATAGATTTAGTACAAAAATTTATTGAAATTATGCAGATAACTCTCTAGATGCAGTGCAATTTCATTGATTTTATATTCATTATTATCATGCAGATAACTCTTTCAGTGTACAGCATATGAGGTCGAATCCAAAAAATGTTGCTATTTTCACAATGATTTCCGCTTGGAAAAGCCTTTGTAGAGTTAAAATCACCAATCGAACCTTAATATCAGTACTCTTCTATATCCCTCTAAATATTTCTTAAGTTTTTCACTTACTGACCATTTCCACTTTTTTCCACTCTATGTATTTTGTAGTTCCAATAAGTGATAGTAAAAATCTAATTCAAACATTTATTGACAATGATTTGTTTTATAGTCTTAACATTAGTTCAAGTTAACTTAATTTATTAACAAAATTATTAAATTTAATAAATTCTTCACATAAGTATTTGTCATTGCAAACATATAATTTAAGTTTTATTGTATTTATTATACATGTTTGAACTTGATTTTTTTGTTTAAATTATATCACTACAAAGTTGTTTTCATTAACATTCTTTTTTTTCGCTATTGAGCTGTGTAAACACATGTTTTATAAAATTAATATTAAACGTTTTTTAATTGAATTGCAATTAAATGACAATTATGATATAATATTTTATATTAAAGCTAGAAATTCCCGTTAAAGAGATTTTCAAATTGGATAAGAGATAAGTTAATTTCAAATCGAAAATTAGTAAAATAAACATTTTTCAGGGGGTGTAACTGATAAGCCACCGATAACTTTTAATTGAAAATTTCAATACGGTTTAGTAAATCAATCGTGTTTTAATTCTAGATGGAGTTAATGTTGCTTGAGTAACTGTTTTTTTTTTAAAGCATTTTTACTTAAATTTAAAAATATTGTCTGCAGCTTCCTAGCAACCGTTTACCTCAGAATCCATTCATCACCATTTTCAATTGTATTTCGGAAATAATCAA
This sequence comes from Delia radicum, assembly GCA_021234595.1. Lineage (NCBI taxonomy): Eukaryota > Metazoa > Arthropoda > Insecta > Diptera > Anthomyiidae > Delia > Delia radicum. The sequence continues at coordinate 196,240,503 of CM037854.1, forward strand.
TTGTATTTCCGAATTATCAATTGTATTTCAGAAATTATCAATTGTATTTCAGAAATAATCAGTTGTATTTCAGAATAATCAAATGTATTTTAGAAATAATCAATTGTATTTCAGAATTATTAATTGCATATCAGATTTATCATTTGTATTTCAGAAATAATCAATTGTATTTCAGAAACTATCAATTGTATTTCAGAAATTGTCAAATGTATTTCAGAAATAATCAATTGTATTTCAGAATTATCAATTGCATATCAGATTTATCCTTTGTATTTCAGAAATAATCAATTCTATTTTAGAAATTATCAATTGTATTTCAGAAATTATCAATTGCATTTCAGACTTATCAATTGTATTTCAGAAATAATCAAATGTATTTCAGAAATAAATAATCAATTGTATTTCAGAATTATCGATTGTATATCAGATTTATCATTTGTATTTCAGAAATTATCAATTGAATTTCAGATTTATCAATTGTATTTCCGAAATTATCAATTGTATTTCTGATTTATCAATTGTATTTCATAAATAATCAATCGTATTTCAAAAATAATCAATTGTGTTTCAGAAATTATCAATTATATTTCAGAAATAATCAATTGTATTTCCGAAATTATCAATTGCAGTTCAGACTTATCAATTGTATTTCAGAAATAATCAAATGTATTTCAGAAATAAATAATCAATTGTATTTCAGAATTATCGATTGTATATCAGATTTATCATTTGTATTTCGGAAATTATCAATTGAATTTCAGATTTATCAATTGTATTTCAGAAATTATCAATTGTATTTCAGATTTATCAATTGTATTTCCGAAATTATCAATTGTATTTCTGATTTATCAATTGTATTTCATAAATAATCAATTGTATTTCCGAAATTATCAATTGCAGTTCAGACTTATCAATTGTATTTCAGAAATAATCAAATGTATTTCAGAAATAAATAATCAATTGTATTTCAGAATTATCGATTGTATATCAGATTTATCATTTGTATTTCGGAAATTATCAATTGAATTTCAGATTTATCAATTGTATTTCAGAAATTATCAATTGTATTTCAGATTTATTAATTGTATTTCAGATTTATTAATTGTATTTCAGAAATTATCAAATGTATTTCAGAAATTATCAATTGTATTTCAGAAATTATCAATTGTATTTCAGAAATAATCAATTGTATTTCAGAAATTATCACTTGAAGGGCTTATTGTAAAATTTGCATAGGCAATATTTTATTTTTAGTGTGTTTTCTCCTTTTAAAGGTGGAAAAGTGCGCCCGGTAGGCTAGTTGGTAGCGTGCTGGCTTATCAGTGCGGGGGTCGTGGGTTCGATTCCCACCAGAGGCACTGGTCTGTTTTCGCTACAAACGCGCCGAAGGCCATAGTAGCTAGTGCACGGTTAGGGTAATAGTATATATTTGTAATTATATGATTATTAATTAATAAAAAAATAAAAAAAAAAAAAAAAAGTGGAAAAATGCAAAAAATATTTCTTTTGTATTACTTCTATACTCTAAACTAATAGAAATTTGTTCATAGTATTAACGAATTCTTTCAATAATATAATGAATTTTGTGAGTTGTTGGTTAGTTCGGTTAAAGATCATGAATATTTTTCCATATTAACAGAAAATTATAATTTTATTTGTGATAATTTACTTTAATTAACAGAAAAAACAATTAGAAAAAAGTTATTTGACACCTGCATGAATGGAGTTAACTTTCTAGCCCCGCAACGGCCTTCATCAACATTCTTCGTGCCTTAAAGTGTTAAATTGTAAACATCATCTATTTAACTCAACTAGTTAGGTTAAAAATAGGCCGTAACTTAGTTTGAGTATGACGAAATTTACTGCGAACTTATTTTCTATAAAGCTATGTTTAGTTGTTAATTATTACCACAGTTGCCAGTTCAACTAATTAAGTTGAAATTTGACTGGCAGTTATTTTCAAATGTCATCATATTCTATCCTTTACATTGTAAGTGAAGGAATATCAAACATTGAAGATTTAATTCGTTTTTCAACATATGTCGAGCATATATATTAAGCGAATTTTTGCACTGTACCTTGTGTGTGGTTAATAGTGAATTTTTATTGTTGATCTATATAAATTGTATGTGAGTTGTTGGTTAGTTCGGTTAAAGATCATGAATATTTTTCCATATTAACAGAAAAATTATAATTTTATTTGTGATAATTTACTTTAATTAACAGAAAAAACAATTAGAAAAAAGTTATTTGACACCTGCATGAATGGAGTTAACTTTCTAGCCCGCAACGGCCTTCATCAACATTCTTCGTGCCTTAAAGTGTTAAATTGTAAACATCATCTATTTAACTCAACTAGTTAGGTTAAAAATAGGCCGTAACTTAGTTTGAGTATGACGAAATTTACTGCGAACTTATTTTCTATAAAGCTATGTTTAGTTGTTAATTATTACCACAGTTGCCAGTTCAACTAATTAAGTTGAAATTTGACTGGCAGTTATTTTCAAATGTCATCATATTCTATCCTTTACATTGTAAGTGAAGGAATATCAAACATTGAAGATTTAATTCGTTTTTCAACATATGTCGAGCATATATATTAAGCGAATTTTTGCACTGTACCTTGTGTGTGGTTAATAGTGAATTTTTATTGTTGATCTATATAAATTGTATGTGAGTTGTTGGTTAGTTAGAATTTTTCATAAAAAAGTGTTCCATTGAATCAATGAAACAAGAAATGAAACAAGAATACAACTCCCATATATGGGCAGGGGCTTCAAAGTCTATTTTGGAGCTTCTGGACCGTGTGCAAAGGAGGGCGTCGGCGCTCATCAATGACGAGAGGGTATCAAGCTCTATTGACTCATTGGAGCATCGTCGGAACGTGGGTTGTGTAACATTGTTCTATCGATATTACCATGGAAATTGTTCTGCTGAGATAAGTGAACTTATCCCCAGGGCCCGTATTTTCATTCGAAACACTCGCTTATCTAGCAGAGCTCATCCGTTTGTAGTCGATTGTCCAGTGAACCGCACAACGCATTACAGGGAAAATTCGTTCATCAGCCGTACTAGCCGTATGTGGAATAAACTCCCAGCGAAGGTCTTCCCTGTCACTTACAATGTAGCGAAATTCAAATCAAATATTCACAAACACTACTCCCTCTTTCCTCCTCCCCATAACCTAATTTCCTGATATCAACACAATGCATTGCATTATAGGGGGCATCCCCTGAGTGTTGGTCTAACGAAAAAAAAAAAAAAAAAAAAAAAATAAGTTTTAATGAATTATTTCGTTGACCCAATGAAAATTTTATATAACATATAACATATTTTTCATTAATTCTAGCATAAACGTTGTGAAAGTTTCATGTGTTTAATGAATAAAATTGATAGTTTGTGTGTTTATACAAAACAAATTTTATTTCTTTATAATACACTTTAACGATGTTGAGATATTAGACAGAAACCATTTTTTTTTAAATTAAAAAAAAAATAAAACAAAAAAAAATCTGTTGACATTATACAAAATCACTTACGCCGATTTGAGATAAATTTTTTCAAGAATTTTGCAGTCATCAACTATTTATACACTAAATGTAAAGGGTGTTTTTCATAGAGGTATAGAACTTTTAAATGGAATAAAACAAAGATGAATTTTTTAAATTTACATGAAATTTACTTTATTTGAAAGATAATCTTCTGGCATTATAATTTAAATATGACCGCCACGGCTGGCTCGGACGTAGTCTTATCTGTAGGTCCAATTTTCGATGACTTTTTCAAACATTTGTGCCCGTATATTGGCAATAACGCGGCGAATGTTGTCCTCCAAGTGGTCAATCGTTTCGGGCTTATCGGCGTAGACTAGCGACTTCACACATCCCCACAGAAAATAGTCCAGCGGCATTAAATCGCATGATCTTGGAGGCCAATTCACGGGTCCGAAACGGGCAACAATGCGGTTACCAAACGTTGCCTTCAATAAATCAATTGTGCCACAGCTCCTGCACATCGTGGTTGTTCAATTGATGAACGAAAAAGTCAGTAATCATGGCTCTAGGCGGTCACAATTGACTGTAACGTTCTGGCCAGTATCGTTTTTAAAGAAGTCCGGAACAATGATTCCACCAGCCATAAAGCACACCAAACAAAGAAGTGCGGACCAATGATTCCACCAGCCATAAAGCACACCAAACAGTCATTTTTGCTGGATGTAACGGGGTCTCAACATACACTTGAGGATTATCATCACTCCAATTACGGCAGTTTTGTTTAATGATGTATCCATTTAACCAAAAGTTAACTTCATCGCTAAACAAAATTCGCTTATGAAAATCGGGATGCGTATTTCGAACAGAACCATGATTTTCAAAATAAATTTGCACAATTTGGAAGCGTTGTTCAGGCGTCATTCTATTCATGTTGAAATGCCAAACCAAACTAAACATAAATTACTTGACAACAAAATGGCAGCCAGTTAAAAAAGTGTTGCAACCTTAAAGTTCTTTACTTGTATAAAACGCACTCTTTACTACACTCTTTACTATCATACATATCCATACATTTCCGTACATGGTCATATGTGTACATTAACGAAATTTGAGGTAATATTTATATGTATGATCGCATATGAACACTTGTGAGCATATATGAATAACATATGGAGGTATATAGACATTTATAAACTCGAACGTCTTCATATGTATACATAATTGAGTTCATACATGTTCATATATGGATACATATATGTTGATTTTTAACTGGGTACATTAATTTTTTTTAAGCATATTACAAGTTAACATTTTTATTGAAAAAAAAATTAAAATATTTTCATTGATTTAATGAATTTTTTATGAAATTATCATAAAAAATTTAATGAAGAAATAAACAATATTAATGAATTTTCGTTCAGTTAATGAAATTATTCATTAAATCAATAAATACATTTTAATAGAATCGATTCGTTAATAATATGAAGACAAATTCTATCAGTACAGGTATTTGTAATAACTGTTTAAGCAAGAGTTCTATCAAATATTAATCAATGGATGTCTGGAAAAAGCGAAAATCGATCAAACAATACAACAAGTCCTTTAATTGGATTTCAGAAATTATCAATTGTATTTCAGAAACTATTAGTTGTATTTAAGAACTTAAAAAAGTACACCCTGCAATTTGAATATTTAATTACTTAATTCACAAAGAACTTTAAAACTGTTAAAAAAAAATCAATAATTTATTTAATTATAATTAAGCTAAAAATATCGGCGAGCATTGGCATTACCTGAATATTAAAATAACTAACATACAGTTACCGCCAAAGTAGCTTTACCGAAAATACTAGTAACGCTAAAAACCCGTTACCGAAATAACTAAGATATCGTTAAATTTGCTCATGTCAGCAAAATCTTTTTCTTAAATTCAGCGAGCCGATTTTTGCAACAAATTTATTAGAGTCAGCAAAATTAAAGCTAAAACTTATGTAGTTGTTTAAAAATAAAAATAAAAAAAAAAATTACGACATAAATTAATGCAATATCTGAAAATATATAGAAATAATTATATTTAACATATAGAAAATTTTCTTTCAACTACTTACATCAATGGTTGTCTAGATCATGGGTTCTTTTAAAGGATGCCCTACATAATTCTAGCAACAAACCGAAAAATAACAATAAAAAAAATGAACGTAAAAATTACCTAGGATATGTGTCCTTGTTTTTCGCTTTAGTCTGTCTACCTGAACGTATATTAGTTTACAATTTTAAATTTGACCGTACTACATTAATAATCATTATAAAGATATTAAATTTAAATATTTAATTTTGTCTAAATATTTTTTCTTTCTTTTTTTGATTCCCCTAAAAATTATTTAAAATAAGTAACAAAACACAAAAATATTCATAATCCCGCCGACATAAATTAATGTAATATCTAAAAATATATTCGAATAATTATATATAATACAAACAAAATGGTCTTTCAACTACTTACATCAATGGTGTCTAAATGATGGCTTCTTTTAAAGGACGACAAACGCCTTAGATAATTCTAGAAACAAAACAAAAAAAAATAACATATACAACCCTTTTTTGCAATAAGAAAAAGGAAACATACAAAATTACTTGAGATGTGTATCCTTGTCTTCCGCTTGTCTTTATAACTGAACATATATTTGTTTGCAATATAAAATTGCCAATTTCACCACACCACATTGATAATCATTATAAACATTTAGTTCACAAATACATATTTAATCTTTACTACATTTAAATACTTTATTTTGTCTTTATTTTAATTAATAGACAATTACTTTCACAAGCCGGTGACAATACAAAATTAAAGTTGTTTTAATCCGCAATTTTGTTTTGTGTGTGAAAAACATATACAAGAACCATCCATGGTTAATTTTTTATATGTCTTATAAGACTTGTACTTTCTAGTATCATTTTCCTATTATCTTTTACATCTTGACATGTAACTACATCTGCTTCATTCTGCGTATATTTCTCAATCTGGTTGTCGTCCATACTATTAATGTGCCTGTCAGCACAATTTTTTTTATCAAAATAAATTAGTAAAACATTAGTAAAATATTAGTAAAGCATTAGTTCAAAACAGTTAAGTGCTGAATAAGTATAACCAACATTTTAGCTGAAAACATAATTTTAGCAAACAATTTGTTTAAAAAAATAGTATACTGGATTAACAAGATATTTTACTAACTTATTTTTTTGAGTGTCCCGTTAATAAAAGCAAAAACAATTACCGAGCTCTTTAATTTATAGTATTTATTTTAGCTGCCCTTAAAAATTTGTTTTTGATTTGTCATTAAGTTCATTAAATTTAAAACTTAATTTGATAGGATTTTTATGTTACTGGAATATCTTCTAGTTTAAAGCTTCACCTTTCGAAGAACAATTTGGTTGTTTTGTAACAATATTCAAAAAATATTGTTTTAACGACAAATTTACGACTTTTGAGGAATTTATGTAAATTCAAATATATGATCGAATTGTGAATAATTCATATCATTTAATGGCCGTTATTTCTTAGTTATACAATCATTTGTTCATCTCAAACATTTTTTATTTTCTGGCATTCATTTATTGTCTTGATCTTTTATACATATATTTCTATTGTTTAATATTTCTTAATTACTCAATAACAGTGGGACAATACGATTTTTTTGTTTTTGTGGGAATTTAGTAAAATATAAAAATGCAACACTAAAACTTTTAGATGATGAACGTGTTTTTAATACAAACAAATTTGTGAGCAGTTATTAGCACCGCAGAAAAGAAAGATACATTTTAAAAATCTAGTCAAATGTTACTATTGCGTAAACGCATACAGAAACTGAAAAAGAATGGCTTATAAATCAAAAAAATTTAACCATAATTCATTCGAAAAGATTGTAATTCTTTGATTGATATCATTTGAGCAAATGTCAAATTCTAGTTGTAATTTCCCCCTTTAAAAACCACTGTTCCTATGCGTCTTATAGCTGACGGAGCGATCCACACGTTTTTGAAGCATTTTTTTTTTTTTTTAAGAAAGAGATGAAAAAGAAGATTAATAAAATGTTATTTGTTTGTATAAATATTTTTTATTGTTTTATTTCGTTTTGCTTGATTTGCATAACAAATAAAAACGTTGACATATTGTGAGCTATTTTTAATATTAGTTGGAATCATTTAGTGGTGATAGAAAACATTTTTCAAAACTTAATATGCTCAATTTTTTATTATATTTACTACATACACACAAATAAAGGTTGTAGACGAAGTTTATTTTACAAATTTAAATGATAATTATAAAAAAAACTTAAAACTGTAAAAATAAAGTTGATACCTATCTCAAATTAAAAAAAAAGTTTGTCAAATTTTTAAAACAAAAAAAAAAAAAAAAAAAAATAAAAAAAAAAAAATTAGAAACTTTTTCCGAGACGGAGCGAACTCTCACATTCTGGCTATAAAAGTCCTGCTTATGTTTTCTACTTTGACTAGTCAACTTTAACGAATTGTTCTAATTTGTTAACATTTTAAAATTTTAAGACCTTCTTGAAAATTCCCTATCTTATGAGGTGATCTGATTACTATTTAGGATAAATATTCAGTGTTTTATTCTTTCTGTTATATACATTTGTGTGTTCGAATCCCATTTAGAATTTTTTTTTATCAAATTTATAAACCTTTCATTATTTTAAAACGTCAATTATATTTTTGACGATAAAACAAAAAAATCTGAGGTTCAGAATTATACAAAAAAGATTTTTGTGAAGACTGTGTGCCGATGAAATAAATTTGCTTAAATAGAGCAATATTAAGTTAACATGAATTGTGATCGCTTTAAAAACCATTTTAATTCATCTCCTGGTTTAAATTTGACACTGTAATGTTTGAAAAGATTTAAATTTTGAGATTTTTGCATTTCCAAAAGTCGACAGTCACACATTTCGATATGATAAATTAAGCTAATGTTATGTCAAATAATTATGAAAGAAAAACAGTTTTTTCGAGATAGCTTCAAGATCTTCAAAGATCTTGGCCTCCCAAAACCGATATATGGAATTCCTTTTTATTCCCTCGGATTTTGCTCTTAGCAAAGTATACCTGCAAATTAGAAGCCATAATGGGTAAATATTTGGCCACATTTATTTTTTAAATTGTTTCCTCTTTTTCGAATATTGATATGAAAAAATATTTACGAATAAGACCCGATTACTAAATGTCCAGTTAAAATTTAACAAACAGTTTAAGTAAAAATTTATATTGAGAACAACAACAAATGTGTGTTAAAGTTCCAGTAAGTAGCTAACGGAACATTCAGTAATCAGACCTAAGAAAGTATTGTATCAAATGTTCAAGGACTCCCAACATTTTAAAATTTTCATTCTAGCTTTTATAGAACTTTCACAGTTCACGTTTATGTTTTCAAAAAAAAAAAAATTCGTTTACACCCTTTAATTATTAGATTGAATATAGGAAGAAATAGAACATAATAAAAGAGTAGGAGTAGAATATATGCCGGCGGTATTTATAAATTATATTTAAGATTTATTATAAATCATCAAATCATAATTTTTATTTTTCTTTTCTTTGTAGGGCTTTACCCACACAACGTCCACGTTCTACAGAATCGGCCAATTCTAGTGAACGTTGTCCATCACATGAATCCAACTCTTCGGAAAATGGCAAAGATCATCGTGATAATTCCATAAATCAGCCACCAGTTGGTGTTTTACCATTACCAAACTCGCCAAATAACGCATTTCCAGCCATTCCAAATTTACCAGGTCAACCTACCTCCATGGAAGCATATCTGCATATGGTAGCAGCTGCTGCCCAACAATATGGGTTTCCTTTAGGAGCAGCAGCCGCCGCCGCTGCAGCTGGTCCACGCTTGCCATTACCTCTGTCCACAGAAGCAGCTGCTTCATTTAAATTACCACGTCAAGCTTCACCCACAGCTTCTAGTAATAATTCCGAAGCTCTAGATTTTCGTACTAATATGTTTGCTCGTGCTGGGTCCGCAGAACCGGTAGCCTCTGATGAATACGATGAGGAAGAAGAAGCTAATGATGCCAATAATCCTTTAGATTTATCAGTGGGTACTCGTAAACGTTCCGCAGAAGATGATTCTGAACCCGACTCGACTTTAGGCCAAATACATGTTAATAAGAAAATTTTCAAATCTGAGAGTCCTCCTATGGTAGCTCAACCACCACCGCCACAAGCTCATCCTAATCACCTAATGCCCGGTGTTAATCCTTATTTGGCGGCAGTAGCTGCAGCTAATATCTTTCGATCTGGTCAATTTCCTGATTGGAATGGTAAAAGTGATTTGGTAGTAGATCCTTTGGAAAAAATGTCGGATATTGTTAAGGGGCCACGTAAAGAGAAATCCTCTAGATCCTCAATGGAAGCAAGACAACAACAGCAGCAGCAGCAGCAACAACACCAACAACAACAACAACATCAACAACACCAACAACAACACCAGCAGCATCAGGCCCAACCTGTTAATCCTCAACCTCCCCAACCAGCTGCCAGTAATCCCATACCTCCTTCTAATGAAGGTATTACCAAAACTCGTCACAACATCTGGCAGTCGCATTGGCAAAATAAGGGTGTTGCCAGTTCAGTATTCCGTTGTGTATGGTGCAAACAAAGTTTTGCTACTTTGGAAACATTAACCACACACATGAAAGACAGCAAACATTGTGGTGTCAATGTACCACCCTTTGGTAATCTTCCTACAGCAAATGACAGACCTCCTATACAACAAAATCCGCAACCAGCTGGTGGTGCTACACATCATCGACAACAATCAAATAAGTCCAATAATGGTCCCTCACAAGCTGCCAAAAATGCATTCCAATATCGTGGTGATCCGCCTACACCTCTGCCACGCAAATTAGTTAGAGGACAAAACGTTTGGTTGGGTAAGGGAGTCGAACAGGCGATGCAAATTCTAAAATGTATGCGTTGTGGTGAAAGTTTCCGTTCTCTTAATGAGATGACCAAACACATGCAAGAGACTCAACATTATACTAATATTCTTTCACAAGAACAAACGATCTCAATGAAATCTTCCAATTCATCGGGAGAAAATAAAGATGGTCAGAATAGTTTAAGCTCAGAAGAAAGCCGTACTCTGAGTGCTGTTTTAACCTGTAAAGTATGTGACAAAGCATTCAATTCTTTGGGTGATCTCAGTAATCATATGGCCAAAAATAATCATTATGCTGAACCTCTTATGCAGTCAATGAGTGGTGGTGGTAATCGCAAAAGACCGGCTCCTAAAAAGAGAGAAAAATCTTTACCTGTTAGAAAATTATTAGAAATGAAAGGTGCTCAGGATCAAACGGAAGCAGAAATGGAAATGAAAATGCAACTACGTGCCGGCATGGGTCCAGGTTCGGATAAAACTGAAGCTGCTCTATTTGCCGAACGTATGCGTCAGTATATATCGGGCATTAAATCCGATGAAGCAGCCAAAAATAATTTAGCTGCTATTGCCCAGCTTTCGAAAGCTAAATCGCCCGAGTTAATGGAATCTCCCAAAAATGGTGCTAATAAAACACAACAGGGTTCTTCATCGGTATTAAGTGCTATAGAGCAAATGTTCACTACTAGTTTTGATACACCCACAAGACATACCGCCTTACCGGCTTCCAGTCCTTCAAATTCGTCCACTAAAAATACCTCACCAGTGGCTTCTAGTATTCTAAAACGTTTGGGAATTGATGAAAGTGTAGACTATAATAAACCCTTAATTGATACCAATGATCCGTATTATCAACACTATCGTTATACTAGTAGTGAACGTAGTGCTAGTGAATGTAGTGCAGAGACTCATAATGATTCTCGCAAAATGGAAAATCCAACTCCTGATAAAATGGTCGTGGAAGAGGTAGCCCATAAAATGGACTATGATGGTGAGATTAAAAGAGAACCGGAAATGGATAAGCATCATTCACCGTTAATGCATCAACGGGAGGAACAAATGCAAAGTATTAAAATGGAAATAAAACATGAAATGGAATATATAGAAGAGGAAGATGAACGTGAATTACCACAAAGTCCTAAAGATCGTAATGCCGAGCGTGATGTTAATACTAATGGACAGGATTATTCTCTTAATAACAATAATAACACCAAAGAATGTAATGTTCAATCGCCAAAAAACCGTTAGTCCACAACCTCGTGTCATGCCACCACGTAGTCCCACCGATAGTCATCGTTCTTTGACTCCCAAATCGCCAGCTTCTAGCATTAAGTCGTATGATGGTGGTGAAAAAAAATATCCTAGTGATTCCCTTAATGCACTTTCTTCCATGTTGATTCCTTGGGCAGTACCACCAACTCATCCACTATTAGCAATCGTCCTCAGCCACAAAATACCGCCGTACTTTCGAACAAAATTGATTCTCCCGAAAATCTTACCACTTCAAATTCGCTAGCCGCTTTACGTCAATTCTGTATTAAGAAAGAGAAAACCGCTTAAAAACGCTCTCGTCTTATTTCGTTTTTTATTTCATTTCTATTATGGAAACAGTGAGAAAACATATTTTTTGTTTTTGCTATATAATTTCGTTGGTAATCGTCTTGCGATCATGCTCACACATACAACTCGCAGATTGAGCCGCGATATTATGATTTCTGTTTTGATTATAAACAACGCTCTTTAGCAGCCTGTAAGACAAAAGAATGTCTTAAATATATTATGATTTTTTTTAAAACAAAACTGTTCACAAACAAACTCTCGTCTTAAGAAAATCATCACATACAATAAAGCCCGTGGGCTTTTCAGATAAAGAGTGTTGATTATGTTTGAAAATTTGTGCGAAACCCTTAAAAGAAAAGTTAAGAATGACCGGAAATCACTTAACAGGGTTGTTTAGAACTTTGCGAGTGCGCTGAAAGCAGAGTTGTTTTTGAAGCTCGTACTAGTGCCAGAAAGCAGCATACGAGATGGAAGATTTAGAGAGATAAAGAGAACCTACAAGAGATGGACTGAGAGTGAAAGCGGAGAACAAAAGAGAGACTGGATATTGAAAACCGTCTTTATGGTTTAAGGAAAGCTTAAAATTGTTAATACAAACTAAACAGCTAAAAATTAAAAAAAAAAAATATTAAAAAAAAACAACAACCAATAAACTAATTTGAAAAACCCAGACCGAGACTAAAATTTACTTAAGCCGTTGGCAACTTAGACTCAAGGTAATTAACATATATTTTTTCTAATTTTATACATAATATACATTTATGGAGTCCGAACGATTAATCTGCTTTGGCCGAAAATATTCATCCGATTACCGATTATTGACCAAAACAACACAAAATAGCCCAAACAGCAGCAATTTTCACACGATTTTCAGTACTGAAACGTATATGGTTTGTTTAAAGTTACCGCAATTAAGTATTGCTTGAAATTAACAAGTTCCTAATTGTAACCACATAAACCGTTTCCGTATTAAAAATTTGTATGCAAATTGTATTTTGGCTGTTTTTGATATAATCGGTTTAGGCCGATTATTGTAAATTTGTTCAATGTTCCAATTTGCCCAGAGAGGTGCCTTCTGTCGAACTCTAATAATTGTCTACTTTACGCCATCATATTCATTGTATCATCTTATATTAATTTAGATTTTTTATTCTCTTCTCTTTTTAGAATTTTAAATTATGTTGAATATACCAACCAATCTTGTGCCTAATAATGCTGTTTACACCCTTGAATTTAACAAATTTGGATACTGAAATTGATCTGTTATACAAAGGATACGAAAAGAAAACTTTGCCATTTTGTAATTGGATTTAATACCTACAGTTTTATGGATCGAAAATTTTAAACCAGATTACACAGCCCTTTTCAGGGCTACCAATTATATACAAAAAAGAGATAATAATTTTGTGGACAAACTTAGCAAAGCATTTCATATTTATAGCAGGCTCTGTTTCAAAATTATTTTAATATTTCTATTCGAAATACAAATTAAAATCATTTTAAAACAGAGGTAGTATTTTATTTTATGCATCTTTCAGGTATTTATTTCTATTTGAAGAAACGATTGAAGGGTTTTTATTTTAAAAGAACATCCACAGTAACACTGTGACACCTCTTCAACTTTGATAGGATCTAATACTTAGGAGACTCTTGCTACCTTTGAGAAAGCAGATGAGATCTTGGCTATTTTGTGACAGTATAAAATCGGAACGAAATATTAAAAGAAATATATAATAAAGTATGAAATGAAACGAGAACTAGAACTAGAAAAACCGTTGATGGAAAATTTATAAAATGAGCCACTTGATTTCCTGCACCCCTACTGATTTTAACCAAACTTGGTATAGAAGATGTACATGATATGACAATAACCTCGTCCAAATATAGAGCAGCTAAATCCAATTAAAAACTAAATAATTTGTATAAAAAAAGAACATTTTAGGTCTTTAAAGTTTAGTAACGTCATGATGCTTGTTAGAAAAAGACCGTAACCATGTGTTTGATTACTAAGAAGACACGGGTGGAACAAAATTTACGATTAATAGGTTTTCTGTTAAAGCTCTGCCTGTTCTGGAGGCTCTAGCTTTTCTAAAACTTCGGGTTATAATGAGATCTTTAGCCGAAATACTAGTACAGGGTTATTTTTTAGCAACTTGCTTTATGTCAACACTGTTTTTTTGCAGCTCAGCTGTTTTCGTGTAACATGTTACTGTTAAACATGTTCAGTTTGATCTATAATTTAACCAAGAATCGACTTATAAACGAACAACGCTTGCAGATTATTGAATTCCATTATCAAAATTCATGCTCGGTTAAGAAAGTGCATCGTGCAGTTCTTCCAATTTATGGTCAGTTTGGGCGACCTTCTCCAAATTCACGTTATTGGACATTAAACCACCAACACGCATTCGTGGAGTGCGGACAGATGAAAATATCGCAGCAGTATCCGCCAGTGCTGCGGCGCTTCGGCGCCGTTCGCAGAAATTGGGGCTCTGTTACTCCAGTACGTGAAAAATTTTACGGAAGCATTTGGGTGTAAAACCTTTTAAAATACACCTGGTTACAAATTTTGTTTTGCTTGGGTGATATGTGGTTTCGACAAGACGGTGCCACATGCCACAAGATGGTGCCACATACCACACAGAACGCGGAACAATGGCCCAATAGAGAGGCGAGTTCGATGAACAGTTTATGTCACGTTTGGGGTCATTCAATTGGCCGCCTAGATCATGCGATTTAACGCCTTTTGACTATTTTTTTGTGAGGCTATGTTAAGGCTTATGTCTATAGGGACAAGCCCGCAAAGGTAGGCCAATATTGAAAATCATATTTAAACATTGAATTAGATCGTTCTATCGACTCCAATGAAGGTTTAATACATTTCTCTAAATTTTATGTGTTTTTTTTTAAATCAAATCCGAAAGCTCTTAAAAAATCACCCAACCTAGCTAATATGTTTGATTTGCTTTATTTTTGTAAAAATACGGAGGTTGAAAGCTTGTTATAAATTAAAAATAGTTATTATTTTTTTTGTATTTATTATTTTTATACATTTCGCTCTGCTATATTTTTTTATCGATTTGGAATTTTTTTTTCTAACGATTTTTTATCATTTGGAAACGCGATTTTTTTTTTTTTTTTATAATATATAAAAAATGTTTCGTAAAAAAAATGTATTTTGTACATTATACAAAAGACTTTCGTACATATTCGAAAGTCTTTTGTATAATGGTGCGAAACATCGAAATATTTCGTACAATGTGCGTCCAAAATCGGTTACGTCTATTAGGCGTAGTTTCTTAAGAAACAGAAAAAAAGCAATGCCCTACTGTACTAATCCGCCGGATTCAGCAATATGTAAGAATGTTCTGTGTCCCTATGTCGAATCCTGGTATATATTTTGTGAAGAACAACACATCCTTAAATTCTTATTTTAAAATTTCGGAGCTTGTCAAAGTAGCGTTCTGTACACAACATACCAATCATATAATGATAGAAATTTGTGCGTAGCATTAATGAATTCCTTCATTAATACAATGATTTTTTCATAAAAAAGTCCACAAAGAAATGTTTCTTTGAATCAATGAAATATGTTTTTCTTTTTCTAAAAAAAAATATAAAAATAAAAAAATTTGTAGACTTTTACAAAAGCACTTATGTCGACTTAATAAATTTTTTTTTACTAATTTTCACATCAACGCATTATTTTCTAAACGACCTGTGAATGTCTCAATTCAATTTAGTGTAAAGTTTTGGTTAATTCTGTTCAACAAAAAAAAATGTATGTCATTTGTAATATTAGGCGTTTTAACTGCAGCGATTATTTCTTTAATCAAAAAAATTCGTCAAGTTTTCATTGATTTAATGGTTTTTTTATGAAATTGTAAAACAATCATAAAAAAACTTAATGAAAACATTATCAATACTAATGAATTTTCATCCAGTTCGTAAAATCAAGTTCATTAAATCAAAGAATCCGTTTAAATGAAATCGTTTCATTAATACTATGAAGGAAAATTCTATCAATGTAATTTCAATTTAAGGACAATATTCAAGTGTAACCCTATCAAATGATGAGGCAATACTTCAGTTTTGTTATACCTACATCACCTTTCGATCAATACTCTCTATCTTTTGAAATCGTGATCGGTGCTGTGCTTACAGTCGTTGTTAACATGTATAATTTGCATATTTTTTGTGATGACTCGCCGTTGGGAGTATTTTGACCAATTTTAAGATTAATTAAATAAAATTTCTAATTGATTCTAAATATAGGCCAAATCGGTGCATAAATAAAACCATAAATAACATTTTCGCATTCCAGCGCCACCTATGGGCATTTTTTTTTGTTACCTACCGGCCCAGTTTAATCTAATACTTTTTTCATCAACATCTCTTATTTTCGCTTTGAATATGAGCCAAAACAGGTCATAGATACAGTCATAAAAATATTTTCATAAAAATATTTTCATAAAAATATTTTCATAAAAATGTCAACTACAGCGCCACCTACCGTGTCCAAATAAAATTAATAACTTAGAGGACCACTATGTTAACATATGTAGTGAATATGGCTTCGATACGTCTACACACCAACAATTTTATATATTAAGATGAAATACAATTAAGTATAAGCCTGGGTGTGTTATATATAATGTACACACAGAGAAATAAAGTGCCAACCGAATTAAAAAGCCTATATTAAGGTTAACAACTTATAAATTCAGTTAGCACAACGATATTAACATTAGACTTCTGAATATTTTGAGTGTTTCAACTAAAATTCAGTTGAATTAACCGAATTTACCAACCGACTGAAATTCTTATTAACCGCATTTGAGTTGCAGTAACAGAATTTCAGTTGGCAAATATCTAAATTTTTCTCTGTGTGTAGATAACGATTTTTAATTCATTCCCGCAAGCTTTCTAGGTAACTAATAGGGCTTTCATCAAAATGCGTTCCCGCAAGAGTGAAAATATTAAGTTTTTGCACACTTTTGACCACTACCACTCCGTTTCAATTAGTATCAATATAAAATATAGCCTATGCCCATCTACAACAACAAAGCTTTCTAACGCAATAACAATTGTGCAGATCCATTAAGTAGTTTATCCAAATACTCGTCACAATGGAAATCCAAACACCACTGCAAATGTAGTTAAAAACAAATGAAATTTCACTTAAAGAAAGGACAACTTACATTTCAAGAAATTCAACTAACATTGTCATTATTTTTTAATGTTCATAAAATGACTAACAATTGTAGTAAAAATTAACGACATGTTAGTAAAAAATAAACAAACAGTTATTTTTTTATATAACAAAAACGTACTTTAAAAAATGAATGTAAATTCATAAAACAGTAATTTGGTGTGGCTTGTTTTTTTTAAATGAACTACAAGGTTATTAAAAAATTAAATTTGTTCTACAAATGACTGACATTTACATTAAAAATAAAGAAACTGTATTACAACCCAAACAGCTACAAATTTTTAAAGCAGACGTTCCCTGAGTTTATGTTTAAAATAGCGAATAGTAAAGGAAGGATAATGACAAATAATGCAAGCATTTAAATATTGAAATTGTAAACGGGAAACATTGAACATAATTTTAAATATTTGTTAAACAGTAACTTTGCAGTTAGTTCTCTTGTTTTATATATCGCCAAATCAGGGTAAATTCAACGGAAATATTTTAAATTATTTTTGTTTTCTAAAGATCTTTGAATGATTATTATTTTTGTGATCACTCCGAAAGGCCGAGATGGACAAAAGTGAAATTTGACTTACACTTCAAAAAAAAATTCGTGTCACAAAAATTTGTTATCTTCTCCCACTCAATCTCTTAAGTAAATTTAGGTTGTACTCACACTGCCAAATCAGATTTTACTCACACTAACGAATCTCTCCCGAATCGTATATTACACAAATTCACGAAATAAAATAAAAAAAAAAAAAATTTAAATAAATTAATGTAAAAATTGAGGTAAATTGTTAATGTTAAACTAAACATTGCTGTAAGTATTTAATTTTGAAATTAATTTTGTATATGAAAAACACATAAAAATTAAATTGACAAAAAAATTAAAGAAAACATTCATTATTTGATAAATTTCGATCCCTTACAGTCATCCCGTAAAAATTTTACTCAAGTATACTCACTAACGAAGAATTTGTTTCTACTCACAAAATGTTTAATTTTCATGTTTTCGAAATCTATAATATTCAGTACGCTGGATTGCGTCAGTTGTTCTGAATTTTATAAATCTGAAGTCAGATATGAAAACAGAAACTAAAACTACAATGACAAGCTAAATTTTGTGAAAATCGGATAGGACTTTAATATAAATCTAATGTGCTTACGAATAACCATTAATGAGTCTTTTATACGGAAAAGTTTAAAGTTGAGCGCCTATAACCCAATAACTATAAGTCGGACCGATCCAATTTTCTCACACCATAAATGTCCCTTAATTATGTGTTAGTTCCAATGCCCAAAATATTCAGAAATCGAATCTAAATAATTAATATACACTTTTAAATTCTCTTAGCGCACAAAGCTTATTGAAAAAACTGCAAAAGTTTTAAAATCGGAAAATTTTGGTTTCACTTGTGAACCACCAAAAAACTTTTCACCTAGCAGCGATATGGAATTAAATAATTCAGTGAATGTATCTACCAAGTCTAGTAAGTCCATTTTGCATAGGTTTGGGAGTGAAAATTAAAAAATTTGAGCAAAAATAAATAAAATAAATAAAAAAAATTTTGAGTTTTAAACATTTTTTAAATTTTCGACTTTTAAATGACCATAAATTCTTTTGGTGAAGACGTTTCCACATGAAACTCTTCACTTTATATCTTTCAAATATAGTCAATCCAACCCTGTCTATCGTTCCTCTCATTTCATAGAACCTTGAGATATTAGAGACATATAAGATCAGTTTCAACAGGTGTCGACAATTTGTGACGTAGGCAATATATCAGTACTTAAAGGAACGACTTTTCGTTTTAAGTTTTTTCAAGCTAACTGCTTGAAAGGTTACTAACAAAAATCCATCAGTAATTATCTTACTAAAATAGTATTAAAAAAAATTATTGAAGACGAAGTTCAGATTCATAAAAGTCTATAAAATTCTGAAATTATGATAAAAAGCCAAACACAATAAGCGTATGAGTCATATTAATGCAAATCAAAAAATAACTTATACGCCACAGTGTCCCATTTCATATATTTTTTACTAGAGATGTCAGGCAATACCGCAGGCAAAATACCGTTGTCGAATTAACACGATTTTAACTGACTAACGTTAACCCTTAACTACCGTTATCGAAATAATTGAAATACTGTTATCTGCAAAATACCGTTACCAATATAATTATAATACCAATATCCTTAAAATACCTTTACCGAAATAACTAAAATACCGTTAGCGCTAAATACTGTTGCCGATATAATTTAAATAGTGTTATCTATAAAATACCGTTACCGAAATAATCTAACAAAATCGGAAAGAAGTTTTGCCTTAAATCGTTATAAAAGGTGTTTTTATAGAGGTGTATAACTTTGAAATGGAATAAAACAAAGATGAATTTTAAAAAATTGACATGAAATTTACTTTATTCGAAAGATAATCTTCTGGCATTATAATTTAAATATGACTTCTGGGATATGACCGCCACAGCTGGTCCGGACGTAGGCTAATCTGGAGGTCCAATTTTCGACATTTTCCAACATTTGTGGCCGTATATTGACAGTAACGCGGCGAACGTTGTCCTCCAAGTGTTTAATTGTTTCAGGCTTATCGGCGTATACTAGCGACTTCATATATCTTCACAGAAAATAGTTTGGCGGAGGTGAATCGCACGATCTTGGAGACCAATTCACGGGTCCGAAACGTGAAACTATGCTGTTACCAAACTTTTCCTTCAATAAATCCATTGTGGCACGAGCTGTGTGCCATGTTTGCGCAGTCTTGTTGAAACCACAGCTCCTGAACATCATGGTTGTTCAATTAATGAAAGAACAAGTCAGTAATCATAGCTCTATAGCGGTCAAAATTGACTGGAACGTTCTGACCAGCATCGTTTTTGAAGTAGTACGGACCAATGATTTCAACCAGCCCATAATGCACACCATACAGTCAGTGTTTATGGATGTAACGGGTGTCTCAACATATACTTGAGGATGATCATCACGTCAAATACGGCAGTTTTGTTTATTGGAGTATCCATTTAACCAAAAGTGAGCTTCATCGCTAAGCAAAATTCGCTTATGCAAATCGGGATCAACGGAAATCTTGTTTTGGGTCCATTCACCGAAGATGATCGCGTGGCTTCTATTGTTGCACGAGTTGGATTCTGTAAGCACGCAAACCAAGATCTTTCCGCAAAATCGGAATCTTTCCCAAGATCTTTCCGCAAAAAGTTGGTGGACATATATGCAATTCCTGTGCACGATGGCGGATAGACATTGCTACGCTCTACAGCAGCAATGACTTCTTCTGTACGCACTGTACGACGTCTCTGTGGATGCATATTATCATTTAGAGAAAACGTGGTGCCAAAACGTTCCATAGTTAGTCGAATTAATTACTCTGATGGACGATTATGTTGACCGTCAAATGGACGTAGTGCGGGATACGTATTTCGAACAGAAGAATGATTTTCAAAATAAATTTTACACAATTTGGAAGCATTGTTCTGGCGTCAGTCTATTTATGTTGAAATGCCAAACCAAACTAAATATTCGTGCTTTAAAATTGCAATTTTTAAGGTATATTTTTTTAAATATTTTAAATTTATTATATTATATTGTTATATTATATTAATATTACCCAGTAAAATCCAAATAACTGGTTTCAAAACAGCTTACACTGTATTATAACAGGTTATAATTTCTGTTCTGCAACTGGTTCTTTTTGTATATAGAGTTTATCCTATTTGCAATAGGTTATTTACATCCAAACTGGAACACGTTGCTTTAGAACCGGTTCTAGGACCAGTTATAGAACTGTTTCTGGGACATTGACACCTTATATTGAGACTCCCAGGAACCTGTTCTAGAATCGGTTCAATGTAAACGGTGGTAAAAGATGTTGTTCTAGAACAGGTTCAAAGTAATCTGTTCTAAAAATTTTGCTGGGTATTATGTCATATTTTAATTTATATTATGTTACACAGAAAAAAACTAAAATCGACTATCAATTAAAATATTTGTTGATTCAGTTACAAGTTTAACTGAATTCGGTGCAATTAAGAAAATTGTAGTATCAATTAAAATAATTTGTAACTATTTAATTGATTTTAATTTCAATTAAGGTTTTAATAGTTTCTATTAAAAATTTAATTGAATATTGTTCTTAATGTCAAACTAATTTTTAGTAGGCACCAATAAAAATTTAATTAAAATTTGCAAAAAGTTGCCACAAATTAAGGGAAAATTCGCTAAAAATTGAAAAATTACATAATTAAAAAAAAAATCACCAAAATTTAAAAGAAATCGCTAAAAATTAAAAAAAAAAACAGCCAAAATTTATATGAAAAATCGCTTTGAAAGAACCCCCAAATTAAAAAAAATGCCTAAATTTAAAAAACCATCAAAATTACCAAAATAAAAAAAATTCAAAAATAAAAAAGTTTACAATTAAAAAAAAAATTGTTAAAATTTAAAAAACACGCCCAATTTTTTATCAAAATTTAAAAAAATTGCTAAAATTTAAAAAAAGATGGTCAAAAACGAAAAATCGCTGATATTTTAATCAGTCGCGAAAATTTTTATAAATCTTTAATGTTACAAAAAAATCGCAAAAACTAAAAACAAAGCCAAAATTTAAAACAAATCCTCAAAATTACCGAAATAAACACTACTTTTCAAAAATTAAAATAAAGTCAAGATTGGAAAACAATTGTCAAAATTAAAAAAAATGTTAACATTAAAAAAAACGCTTAAATTTTAAAAAATCGCTAATATTTAAAAATCGGTGATATTTTAAAAAATCGCAAACATTTAAAAAAATCCCATAAATAAAATTTAAAACGTCTATATCGAAAAAATATTTTTGTGATTTTTCTTAAATTTCGCAATTTTTTACTTAAAGTATCTTTTTATGTTTTAGCAATTTTTTGAATTTGACGACTTTTTTTGTACTTTTGGCGACTTTTTTCAACATTAGATTTTTTTTTTAGTTTAATAGATTTTTTGAAATTTTAGAAGCGTTTTTAAAGTTTAGATTTTATTTAGATTATTTTAAATTTTAGAAGCGTTTTTAAATTTTGACAATTTTTTCAAGTTTTCGCCAATTTTTTTAAATATTAGCAAATTTTTTAATTTAATATTATAACTTTTTTTAATTTCCGTGATTTTATTTTTAAATTTTTAAATTTTTGGGATTTTTTCTTTATTGTTATTATGCGTTATAAAAACTGTAAATTTTGTGTGCACCAAATTCATTTTCAATTAAACATTTAATACATATTAATAATCTATTAATTGAAAGTGAGTTTTCAAACTCACTTTCAAACAAACAAAAGTTTAATTGAAATTTTTTTACAATAATTTTTTCTATATAGGATTAAACTCAGTAATCAGTTTTTGAAATTTAGGCTTTTTAGTTACAAAAGATAAATAAATAAAAAACGGGAATAATAAAAATTTCTGCGGAAATATATTTAGTCTCAGATTGAGAACCCGCCTTATATAAAATTCGCTGGGAAATGTTTCTAGTCTTCGTGTACGTCCTTTACATACTAACTAGTTAGTTAATCGTAGTCTTATCGTTGTAGTTAATTTAAGAAAAATTTAATTTTAATCAATTTAATTGAATAATCTAAATATTTTAGTGCAAAATTCGTAATCATAAAGAAAAAAAAAATATATTAAAATATTTAAATGATACAACCAGTTTTATTTTTTAATGCATGCAATGCAACAAAATGTAATTTGCCGACGGTAAAACAAAAAATAAAGTTAAGAAATTGAAAATTGTTAAACATAAAAAACCTGTAATATAAACTGAAATTGCAACAATAACAACAACAACAAAACATACCTGTTCCCTAAAACTAAACTTAGGCGTTTTTTTTTTGCAAGACTTTAACATTATAGCTGGATAGCTAAAAGATAAAGGGAGGGGTAGGGTTTGTAAGGAGAGTAAATTAATGTTGTTCTGGCAACCATGTGGTTGCTCTGTAAGGTGGCGCACAATATGAATCATGTGAATAAATGTTAGAGTACGTGTGTGTAAGTCATTAGCAGAGATGATAAATTATAAATGTGTAAAAAGTTCTTTTTTCAACTGTGTGGTACTAAATGTATATTTCCATTATCATCAAGGTTGCCTATTTAGGCATTTTTATTTATCTAGCAAAAAAAAATGCTAGATTGTATCTAGCTGGAAGACATAGTCATTAAATTTTTCCGTAGCCATTTTTTTCTAAACGGTTTGCTTACCTACACTAAGGATATTATGTGGGTAAAGACGACAGCAATTGTAGTAAAAACAAATGTAATTTCACTTGAAGAAAGAACTACTAACATTTTATTTAATTCAACTAACATTTGTCATTTGTTTTTATTGTTCAAAAATGACTTACAATTGTAGTAAAAATGAACCACATATGTTACTAAAAAAAAAAAAAAACATTTATTTATTTTTGTTAGTTTTTTGCTTTTTGCTTTTGTTAGTTTTTTGATTATTTTTATGTTATTTTTAATTTTTAACAAGCTTCCAACCTCCGTATATTTACAAAAATAAAGCAAATTAAACATATTAGCTAGGTTGATACTAGTATTTCGATCTGGCTAAAGATCTCATCAGAAGCCGAAGTTTTAGAAAAGTTAGAGCAGCCATAATAGGCAGAACGTTAACAAAAAACCTATAAATCATTAATTTTGCTCCATTCTTGCCTTCTTAGTAATCCAGCACGTGGTTAGGGTCTTTTCCTAAGAAGTATCATGACGTTATTAAACTTTGAAGACCAAAAATGTTCTATTTATATTTTTTAAATAACAAAAAACGACTGTAAAAAATGTACGTAAAATCATAAAACGGACAATTGATGTGGTTTGTTTTTTTAAATGAACTACAAGGTTAGTAACAAATTTAATTTGTTCAACAAGTGACTGACATTTAAATTAAAAATAAATAAACTGTAAAGTTTCCTGAGTAAACAAATGTGCTAAAATTTTTTGAAAAATTTTAAATTTTCGACAAATAATTTTCCCTTATAAATTTTACATAGATTTGACTTAAAATTCTGTTCTTTTTGTTAAAATTTATTAAAGAACTTTTAGAAATAAGGAAAACATTAAATTTTAAATAGTATTTTTGTTAAATTCGAGTTAAAACTCTTTATTATTAATAACAAAGTTCAACAAACTCAGACAAATTTGATGCACCGGGGTTGCAACTTTTCTTTATAAAATACTTTTGGACGCCGATGACAAATATGGCCTTAGATTTTTAAAGATATTTGTACAACACATTTTTTGATAAACTTTTTATAATAAAAAAACAAAATTTTTAAATTCGCAACATTTGTACAACACTCAAATAGTAAAGGGTGTTTTTATAAAAGTATAGAAATTTGAAATGGAATAAAACAAAGATGAATTTTTAAAATTGTCATGAAAGTTACTTTATTCGGAAGATAATCTTCTGGCATTATAATTTAAATTTGACTTCTGGCATATGACCGCCACGGCTGGCACGGACGGGGTCTAATCTGGAAGTCAAATTTTCGATGACTTTTTCCATCATTTGTGGCCTTATATTGGCAATAACGCGGCGAATGTTGTCCTCCTAGTAGTCAATCGTTTCGGGCATATCGGCGTACACTAGCGACTTCCCATATCTTCACAGAAACTAGTTTAGCGGAGTTGAATCGGACGATCTTGGAGACCAAGTCAAGGGTCCGAAACGTGAAACTATGCGGCTACCAAACGTTTCCTTCAATAAATCAATTGTGGCATGAGCTGTGTGCCATGTTTGCGCCGTCTTGTTGAAACCACAGCTCCTACACATCATGGTTGTTCAATTGATGAACGAAAAAGTCAAAAATCATAGCTCTATAGCGGTCACCAAGGACGTTCTGACCAGCATCGTTTTTAAATAAGTACGGACCAATGATTCCACCAGCCCATAAAACACACCAAACAGTCAGTTTTTCTGGATGTAACGGTGTCTCAACATACCCTTGATAATTATCATCACTCCAAATACGGCAGTTTTGTTTATTGTCGTATCCATTTCACCAAAAGTGAGTTTCATCCCTAAACAAAATTCGTTCCCGATACGTATTTCGAAGAGAACCATGATTTTCAAAATAAATTTGCACAATATGGAAGCCTTATTCAGGCGCCAGTCTATTCATGTTGAAAATATAAACCACTTGACAGCTGACAAAATTCCGAAGATATAGCATATGCCGCTCAAAGGGACCAAGCGAAAATGAACTGTCCGCGAATGTGTGAATAATGTATGTATAAATAAAAGAAGATTCAAGACTTAAGTACGTGCCTTTAGTGAACATCACATGTCACTGATTTCTTTATAAAATCGCATACTTTCTCCTTTAGTTTAGGAAAAAAAATTTGCTTACACTACAAAAATTTTATTTATGTTTAGGATTTAAAAATATGGAGTCTCTGGTAAATCTTAATCAATAAAATATGGATACAAATATTAAAATATGTTTTCTAAAAAGCCCAGCCCGGAGGCCTTATCACCGGTTAGAGGGTTAAATGTAAATAATGAAATATATAATTTTGAAAATTTTCACTAGATTAATGAAACTAACGCTTTAGTGTTGCCTTCAAGCAAGAAATTGGGTGTGTTGCGTTTGTGCATAGAAGGCAACACTCATACACTCAAAAAAAAGTCCGTAATGTTAGTAAAATAGTTAGTTGAGTTTGCAAAATTTTTGCTGGGAGGATCCTTGAAGAAATATTTGCTAATATTTGCAAAAAAAATATTTAGCAGAAAATATATAAATTTAGTAAAAAGTTATGCTGATACTTAGTTCAATGCAAATGAAAATCGACTTGCTGAAATCCTCAAGGACTTCCTCATTGTTAAAAAATAAAAAATCTGAAAATAAACAAAATATTTTATTTATAAGATTAATAACAAAACATAATAATTCCCAATGACTTACATGCAATGACGCAATTTTACATTTCTCTGATGAAGATGATTCTAAAATACAAAAAAAAATATATTCAAAATATGATAATTCTAAATAAATGAAGATAATTCTAAAATACAAAAAAAAAAAATATATATTCAAAATATTGCTAAATAGCATAAAAACACTTTATCTTTACAAAAAAAAACAACTACCTGCGACTGTCATTTATTATGTTGTTATAACTATCAGGTATAACAAAAAAAGAAAAAGATTGTGTGGTCTAATGGAGATTTGAACCAGAATCCAGCACACAATCTCTCGGCTACCAAGGAGAGAATAAGCTCAATTCAACAGATTTGCAATATATACACATGATGATTTAGGGGCGAAATTCAAAAAAGGCAACATTTTTGTTAGAAAAGATACGAGATTAGTTTGGTTCCATATCTTCTAATACGACATCAATTTTTTTTAAATTAAAAAGTTATGATTTTAACAAATTCAAATACATTTATCTTAAAATATATTTGCGTATTACAATTCAACTTTTTTGTGTTAATTTAGTCTTTCAATTTAACGATGAATTTCAATTTATCATTTGACTAAATGAACTAAAACAAACATTTTATCATTCGCCTATTTTATAAATGAATTAAGGAAGTTTTGAATCATTCAATTTGAATCATCTAAAATTAACTTCATTCCAATGAATTAAATTTAATTAATTTAAAAAAGTGAATTAAAGAATTAATTCTTTTCAAGCTTTTTTGACACCAATGCACTATGGTTTCGCAGACCACTTTTCTTGTCCAAAATTAATAAAATATAAACAAAATTTTTTGGTTTAAAATAGGATTTGCACGAAAATTGTATTGCTTTTATGACTTTTTTTTTGTAATACTAACTCTTTTTGAACTTTTCCAGAAAAATATTTTTGTTTTATTAATTAAATGATATAGATGAACGTGTGTTTGGGTGAATAGTTCAATCGAACTAGTTCGTCCACGATCAGTTTCTTTATAGGTCACTACATAAGTGCCATGTTTAAAAACAAAAATATTTTTAAAAGGTACCGAAATGTGATACTTGCGTACCGCCCCTATCAGATCTGTTGTGGTTTGCTACAATATGGTGTAATAATAAGCAATTCAGCCTGTTGATGAGACTAACCGATGTGTTTGTTGTTGGTGATGTTTTGTTTTTTATTTTTTTTTTGCTCGAAAATTGTTGCTTGTAGTATGTACATATATATGTATTGCCGACAATTGTGTAATAGTTTGTTTAAAAGGGTTTTGAGTTGTTAGGACGGGAAGAGGAAAAGTAAATGTTAAAAAGAAAACATGCGAGAAAAATATAGTTAGCGTCTTTATAATAATGATGAAAATGATGACTTTAACATCAATTTCATATGAAACATTAAACATTTTTTATAAATTGTACACTCATACTTTCATACTGAGTTTACAACAAAATTGGTAAAGTGATACGATGATGGTCTTTAAATGTGTTGTTAGAGTAGAAAGAAGAAGTTAAGAAAATATAAACGTGACTTAAACTAAGCTTTTGTTTTTTTTTTTGACTATAACATATCGTCCACCATAATAATTTTCTTCCTTTTCCACTGTTTGGTTTTTTTTGTTTTTTTTTTTTTTTTGGATTGTCCATACCAAACATTTATTAATGGCGTAAAGGTAGCAATAGCATCCGATCAAACGGCAGCAACAAGCAACTTCTTATTATACATATATATTTTTTTAAACGATTATGTGTTCATACCATGCACATTATACATGAATATTAGGGTGGCAGTTATCCGCACTGACTAACAATGATATTTAATAAAAGCTCTCTTTGTAATTTAAAAGTTTAGCCGAACGTATACTTCATATTTTTGTATAGAAATACTTCTCATAATACTCATACGCCTGGGTGTTCCCCATTAGGATTATATAGTTGCAACGAAAAGTCGACTATTCGACTTTTGTAAACAATTCAAACGTTAACTTTTCAACTATTCGACTTTGTCCGTATTTTCAAAAGTCGACTTTTCGAGTAATCGATTTTTTTTCCAAGAAAAAGTCGATTAATCGACTTTTGTATGACAATTTGTAATTAAAAAAAAAAAAAAAAATTATTTTTCAGATTGTTTAGGGGTCAATTAATTGGCATATGAACATATAATTGGCGCTTTATTGGTAATGATAACGAATTCGACTTCTATAAACGTGAAAAAACATTCGTTTATAGAGTCGCACAGTGGTGTCTAACATACAAAATGGTAATAAATATGCAACTTTTAAAATAATGATCCCATTTGAACAAATGTGCGTAAAAGCAGTATTAACACATTTTCACTGAAGGTATTAAAACAAAATATGTTTTGCACATGACAGCAAAAAATAGTGCTTACTGAAAAGCGCTACCGGA
This sequence comes from Delia radicum, assembly GCA_021234595.1. Lineage (NCBI taxonomy): Eukaryota > Metazoa > Arthropoda > Insecta > Diptera > Anthomyiidae > Delia > Delia radicum. Next base: position 196,269,072 of record CM037854.1, read on the forward strand.
AGGCATTATTTAATTACGAAGCGCGTCCTAAGCAAATCCAGAAGGCATGATTTTAAGAAGGTGAAAAGCGCTTCTTTCATATGCTCTTAGAAGCAATAAAATTCATGACTTCTTAGGCACTAAGAAGCGTTTTTTTTTTGTATTTTCACAACATTAATACTTCATAGTATGCATTCTTTAGTGCTTCATTGTAAGCATTATTCACTGCATCAAATAAGGCATTTTGGGAAGCATTACAGAATACCTTCGATAATTGCTTTATAGTATGCAAGGCGGTGAAGCGCTATTTTGGAAGCATACAAATGTAGCTACTGCTTACCGAATCCAGGTTATTTTTTGCTGGGATATTTTTCCATACATTTTTTTTACCAAAGCAATGTTTTGCTCAAAATACTTAAGTGGAAACAGAGTATAAGGTTAATAAAAACAAATTTTTCAGTCAATCTAGTTTATTACATGGAGAGTACCAGCGCACAGTTTTTATAATTATGGATCTTCTTAACTCCTGGACCAAGCAGGAAACAGTATTCACATAAATCCAGGAGACTTTAAGAAAATTCTTTCTATAGTCACCCGTACTAAAAACAACAAAAATAAAATTTTAATGTAGGCGAATAAATATGTTTTGGACCATAACAGAAATTTACCACTCAAAGCTTTTTTTTCTTTATCTTATCAAACAGATAGCATCCGATCAAAAGTCTAAAATCATTTAAATTTGCCCATATTTATGAAATTAGAAGCTGTGAATGAATTTAATTCTACTTCGCACCGTATAATGGGTGACCATATAATTTATTTTCTAAAAGCCTTACTTCTCTTCTATACTCAAAAAAAGTAAAGTCAGCAAAAAATATTGCCGAGTCAGCGAAAATTAAAGTTTTTTTAATCCACATATTCACATTTTTAGCGTTCTTTTGTATGAAAAACAGATACAAAAATCTTCCATGGTTGATTTTTTATATGTCTCACAGGTGTTTTACTTTGTAGTATCATTTTTCTTGTCTCTACTACATCTTGACATGCCGAGACATCTACTTGAGTTTGCGTATATCTTCCAATCTGGTTGTCTATTAATGCGCATATCAGTACAATTTTTTTAGCAAAATAAATTAGTAAAACATTAGTAAAATATTAGTGAAACTTTAGTTCAAATCAGGTAAGTGCTGAATAAGTATAACTAAAATTATAGCTGAAAATACAACCCAGCAAAACTTTGGTAATGGGTGCCATAAAGTAATGCATTACTTTATAATGTATACTCCCTACTTGTATCAGTATTTTCCAAAAAAAAATAATGAGTTACCGATAATGGATTACGTATTGCATTTCGTTGTAATCTCCTTACCTTCAGCAGTTTTTCGAAACATAGAGTAATGAGTTACCACTAGTTGGTTACGTAATGCATTACTTTTTAATGCATAATCCTTACATTTAACATTATTTTAAAACATAAAGTAATGAGTTACCAATAATTGGACATTCATGCGTTACCTTGTAATGATACATTATCTCTTTTTACATTATTTAAAAACATAAAATAATGACTTACCGAGCATCAATTACATAATGCATGGAATACAGCGTAATTTATTGTTTAAAATATTATTTTGAAAATCTATATTTAGACACATTACTTTGTGATTTTTTGTAAGCATGAGGTACATATATATTTTTAACATCACAAACGAAACCTCGAAGCACAACAATTCCTTTACATTTTAAGCAACCCATTATTATATGTGACGATAGCTGAGATGGTAGAGTTCTTGCCTAACAACTAGAGACCCCAGGTTCTAATCTCAGCGCGAACACTTTATTTATTTAATAAAAAAAATATTTGTAATATTTTATATTTATAGACACATTACTTTGCCGAACACGGTAACAATAAAAGTGACCAATTACTTTACCCTCCACTAGGTAATGAGTCCACCCATTACTTTTAGGCTCATTGCCTGTGAAATTCATCAGTGAAGTAATATGCATTGTAATGCAAGGAGACAGATGGAAATACATTACTTTACCCATTATTTGGTAATGTGTGGTTTTGCTGGAAAGCGAAGTAAATGACCATTTTAAATCAGCCAACTAGTTTTCTAAATATATCACTTTAAATATCAACATGTAGGAGAAGTTTTAAAGTTTTTTTTTTAAATTTTTAAACACAAGAAAGTTTTTTAATTTTTTTTTTTTTATTTTTTCCAAAAATACGTGTCAAATATTTTTGCAATAAAAATACTTCTGCGTAATTTCAAAGCAAATTAAAATCGTTCGGTATGACATGGAATGACTAATTTTTTAAATGATATTTCTAAAATACAAAAAATAAATTTATATCTCTTCTTTTCTCTCTACTTCGTCTATGAATGTGTTTATCAGCACAATTTTGGTAGTAACAAAAATTAGTTAAATATTTGTTCAAAATTAGTTATTTAGTAAAACTGTTTAACTCAATTTCTACAAAAAATTAGCTGTAAGTAAGTTAAATAGTTTTAATAGACGTTTGACAAAATTGTATACAAACTATTTTTTTTTTAATGTACATAAAACGTTAAATAGTGGTTTAAATATAAAGTTTTGTGCAAAAATATGAGCCAAAAAATTAACACAGGTCTTGTTATTTAATTTCATAAAGAAGCAGATTGGTTGCTTACGAAAAGTTTTAAATGGAAGAAACTAAATGCAAAACAGCCAAATTTTAAAGACATTGTTCTTGAAATCTGTAGCATTGATCAAACAATTAGGTACAGCATTGAAATCATCATGTTCGAAATATATATAATTGATGGTTAGGTTTTTATTACCTTTTCTATGCCTTGACGTGTTATCTAAAAACAAAATTATTTTTAAAAATTATAAAAAAATCGTGAAAATACGATATTAAGATCAATTATGTATTACACTTTCATACACAGAGAGAACGAATTGGTAGGAACTCCATTGTAACCAACAAAATTTAATCATTCAATAATTTTAATTGTAATTACTTAAAATTGATCATTAGAATAATTAACTCATATTGAAAACAGAAAATATATAATAAATAATATATAAAAACACAGTCACTTCATTCAAACTATTAGTTTTCCTAATAAATATTGAAAAAATATTATCTTCTACAGTACCTTTAGTACCAACAATAACCGAGAATCGAATTATATTTTCGCCTGCAAAAAAAAAAAAAAACAACGAAATTTAAAATATAAATTTTCGTTAAAAATTTTAAAATAAGATAAAGTTTTTAATAGTTTTAGTAACTCTAATATAATATTAATATTAGAAACCCAATTTTTGTTGTAAATAATTTTTTTTTTTTTTTTATTTTATAAATTAATAATATTTTACAAACTATATACTATTACCCTAACCGAGCAGTAGCTACTATGGCCTTCGGCGCATTGTAGCGAAAACAGACCAGTGCCTCTGGTGTGAATCGAACCCACGACCCCCGCACATATAATCCCACCAACTAGCCTACCGGGCGCACAAATACAAATCTATTTTAGACATTAATATTTAAACTAGAAAAAAAAAAATATTGAAGGTAGAAATTTGAAAATAGAAATTCAAATTGAGTTTAGGCTAGAGGTAAAGTAATAGCCTGACAAGCAGGAGAATAATTTTTATTAATAAAATAATATTAAAATAATACAATTTTTTTTTATAGTTTTGGTAACTCTAAAAAAATATTGAGATTAGCAACCGAATTTCTATTGTACATACAAATCTATTTTTAGGTAAATATTTAAATTTAAACTGGAAAATATTCAAAGTTGAAATAAAAAAAAAACATATTTAAATTGGGTTTAGGCTAGAGGTAAAGTACTTGCCTGACAAACGAAAGAACGCCGGTTCGAGCCCAGTTCGAGGCATATCATTTTTTTATTAATAAAATAAATTCTGTTGAACGTAGGTGAATCTATTTAAAGAATATTATAGTCCATAAACATAAAATATTCAATTGTTACAATAACAATTCGAAATTTGTAAATAAATGTCGGTTGTTGCAATAGTAGCAACTTAAAACGTGGCTGATTTAGCATACTTAAACATCGGCTAACACACACACAAACGATTATTCATGGCTTACAAAGGAATTTTTTTAAATATTTTGCCTTAAAGTATGGAACATTCTTTTAAACTCCGCACATACATTTTAAATATATATACATTTCTTTTAAAATTCATTAAAAGAAGGTGTAATCATGTCTGATCATGTCAAAAACCAGAGAATATAAAACAATCACGCCAAATAACCTTTTCAAATTTCTGGTCTATATTTCATCATTAAGGGTTGTGGCTAGAGTACCCCAAAACGTTCCCTATAGTTAAGTGGTTTTATTTTCTTTATCGAACGTATACTCAATATTTTATCACTTAAGTACTCTAAATAATACTAAAACGCCTGGATGTTCGCTTTAATACATTAGTTAAACCTAAAGATAGGAGAAATCTACACAGAAAAAACTAAAAAACGGGTTTCAATTAAAAAATTTATTGAATCAATTAGTATTTTAATTGATTTTGCACCTATCACGGCAATGATAATATCAATTAAAAATTTTATTGAAAATTAAAAAGGAAAAAAAAGATATAAATAACTTCTACAAAAAAAAAAAAATTATACTCACAACAAAATTGTGTGAACGATATGTATGTGTGTTTTTGTCAGTTTGTATGTTATACTGAAAATTTTCTAATTAAGTTCACAACAAAATTGTGTGAACGATATGTATGTGTGTTTTTGTTAATGCTGTGTCAGTTTGTATGTTAGTGAGCATTTAGCACTTTATACTGAAAATTTTCTAATTAGGCATACAATGTATGAATAATTACGTCTAAAATTACATATGTATTTATATATTTAAAAGTCAATTAAAACATTAACAGATTCAATTAAATATTGTTTATTCAAATCCAATCTTTAATTAGATATTTTAGGTTGATTATTTTTTCTGTGTAGTGTTGAGAAAAACACTTACCCAATTTAGTAAAAAAAACATATATATGTATAACCATCGACCACAACTTATGTAAAAAAATATTTTTCCTCCAATACCTTAAAGCCAGCTTTAAAATAAATTCCTCCGTAATTTAATCGAATACTAAAAACACTAAACCACCACCATCCATGATCATCAACATCATCTCAACCATTTTTTTCATCGTTGTACACACATCTCTCATGATCAGTTTGATCGGTTTTCTATACCACAAGCATGGTTGTTCATTATGTTCGGTCAATGTGAAATATGTGCTAAAAAGGGTTTAACCTGTCTCATTTTTGTTGTTGTCTATCTCTTTCGCGTTCTGTTTAATCTCTCTTTTCTTCGTGTTGTTCGTTTTTGTTTTCATTTAATTTAAAATGTGTTTTAATGTTCGTTGAATGTGTTATATTTTTTGTTGTGCATCTGCTTTTAAACAATTTCAATTGACAGTTTTGTCATTTGAACATTAGCGCAAAAATATTTTTGTTGTTAATGATCACTAGTTAAATTTTTTGTAGTTGATATCATAAGAACACGGGAGAGAGAGATAATGGGCCTTAGTGTGAAGGGTTACCACCAGATGGCATTGCAAAAGGGAATTGTTTAGAGGTAAAATTCTTTAAAGTATATGAAGTTAGCATGCCGTCCTAATGAGACAAGTTATTTGAATATTGAGAGATTACACTGGTTTCAGAATCAATTTATAAATCAACATAAACAACAATATTTAAATAATTAAAAAAAAAATAAACAAATAGTTTATAGAAAAAACGAATTTTAAACGAATTTAAAAATATTAAAATTTTAAAAATTAGTGAATAAATTCCAAATCGATTCCTCGTGACCGATTTTTAAAAGTCCTTTATTTTCTATCTTTAAGAAATCTTAATTAAATATGAAACAAATAAAGTCAAAACATAATTTTTCCAATATATCATTCTTAAAAGTCAGAGGAATGGAAACTGACTATTTGCGACATGTCTCAGATCTCTCCTCGGACATGTCATTTAACGAAATGGAGAGTTCGGTGATATATACACTTAGGACATTATGTTGGTAAAGACGACAGCAATTGTAGTCAAAAACAAATGAAATTTCATTTAAAAAAAAGGACGACTTACATTTCATTAAATTCAACTAACATTGTCATTTGCTTTTTAAAATTCAAAAAATGACTAACAATTGTAGTAAAAATGAACCACATGGTAGTAAAAAATAAACCAAAAAATTTTTTTTTATTTTTTTAAATAACAAAAAACAACTGTAAAAAATGAATGTAAAGTCATAAAACAGTCATTTGATGTGAGTTGTTTTTTAAATGAACTACAAGGTTAGTTAAAAATGTTATTTGTTCTACAAATGACTTACATTTGCATTAAAAATAATGAAACTGTATAACAACCCAAACAACTACATATTTTTAATGCAGAAGTTCCCTGAGTGTACTAGAGTAAGTTCTTTATATATATTTCATTTACTTGTGACAATGTAGGCTATAGGTCTCCCCTTTTTTATTCAGGTACTGGTTCTATTTAGTTTCCAGCAAAACCACACATTACCAAATAATGGGTAAAGTAATGTATCGCCGTAGGGCTCCATGCATTACAATACACCTTACTTCACTGGTGAATTTTACAGGCAATGAGTAATGGGTTCACTCGTTACCTAGTAGGGGGTAAAGTAACTGCTTATTTGTATTGTTACCGTGTACGGAAAAGTATTGTGTCTATAAATAGATTTTCATAAAAACTAATTTATAAAAAAAATATTACAAATGGTTTTTTTAAATTAAATAAAAAACGTGTTCGCGCTGAGATTTGAACCTGTGTTATTAGGCGAGAACTCTACCAACTCAGCTATCGTCACATATAATAATGGGTTGCTTAAAATGTAAATAAATTGTTCTGCTTTGAGTTTTCGTTTGTGATTTTAAAAATATATAACTTACCCTCATGCTTACAAAAAATCACAAAGTAATGTATTTAAATATAGATTTTCAATATAATATTTTAAACATTACTTTTCGCTTATATTTCATGTTTTATATAATTGATGATTGGTAAGTCATTATTTTATGTTTTGAAACAATGTAAAAGGTAATTATGCATCATTACAAGGTAACCCATGAGTGTTCAATTATTGGTAACACATTACTTTATGTTTCAAAATAATGTTGAAAGTAAGGAGTATACATTACATAGTAACGGATTACGTAACCAACTCGTGGTAACTCATTACTCTATGTTTCGAAAAAAGGATGAATGTAAGGAGTATTCATTACAAAGTAATGCATTATGTAACCCATTATCGGTAACGCATTACTTTTTGTTGGAACATAATAATGCAGGCAAGGAGTATATACATTACTTTATCAAGGTAATGCAGTTCTTTACCGCACCCATTGCCAACGTTTTGTTGGGTTATTTACTTATTATTCATTGACTGGTAGTATAAACTTACCGCAATGAACCTCCTTAGACTGTTAAACGATAATTTTATATTATTTGTTGTTAATGATTTCAAAAAGAGCAAGTTAATCTTAAGGATGTTTCACTGTAATATTGATACTACACTCAAAGAAATTGCTACATGAAAGAAAGGGCTTATGAAAAACTTCATTAATATGATCAAAAACTTCATTGGTTTTCGTCCCATGTAATAATTCATAAATATGATGAAGCTGTTTCATAATAGTTCAAATTGATGAAATGTTTCTTAACCATCTAATGCCTGAACTTTGTTTTGCAATGAAATTCATCTCGAAAAATAAATAATAATTACTTTTACAAAAACGATTTTCGCCGCCTACTTAAGGCGATATGAGCAAACAAAATTTTAAATCCATCTCGAAAACTAATGCAAGTGAAACAAAAGTTTTTATCAAAAATTATTGTTCTTACAAAGATATAACAACAATCCAAAAATAAACTTTTTTGTGCTTCTTTTGAAGAAGATATGGAGGTTTTCGCTTTTTGAAAAAGCGAAATTGGGCGAAAAAGTGCCTTAACTTCAATATATGTAAACTAAAATTTAACACTTTGCTACTACTACTTATTGCCTTCCTTACTCCAAATTTCAAAAAAATCCAGCCATTAGTTTAAAAGTTAAGAGAATGTCCTTTCGAGATATCCTGGTAAAATCCTGTATGTCCTTGGACGAAAGTAAGGACTCATTATTAAATATAATGCTTTAATCTTACCTAGGATTCATTATCAAGAGTTTTTAGTCAAATTTAATTTGTTTTTTAGATTTTTGAAGGCTTAGCTATTTAAAAAATAATTGTTTTTTGAATTTTTTACAAAATTTGGACTTTGAAGTTTTATCGCGCTTCAACCGTGCACGGGACGCGAAAATTTTTTTCCCAAAACATTTAGCGAAATTAGTTCTATATCGAAATATGTCAATTTCTAAGTATAAAACCTTCATTCGACGCATTTGTGCTCAATTTAATTAAGCGTGACAAAAGGCAGCCTCAGGCATTTGAGGGTTAAATATTTAGGAGCTTTATACCCTTTCGAGAAATGTTTCATAAATGTTATAAGACGCTTTTTAAATATGATGAAGCAATTTAATAAATTTGTATGAAATGAAAAATTTCTTGGACAAAAACTTAATTTTTCATTAAAAGTCAAAACAAACAATTTTAACTTAAGAATTTCCATTGAGATTTTAAAAGCATTAAGAATTTCAACTAAAATTTAAAAAAATTAAATTTATATTCTCAAAACTCCACGCAAAATTTAGAACATAACAACTGATTACAACTTCTAGCTTGTATTTGATGTTATGATAGTTTCCTAATTTTAAATAGCAAATCTAAATTACAACTACGTTTTCTTAATTTTAAAAGAAAATTCTTCATATCTTTTGATACATTTCCAATGAAAATTCTAAATTTGAATTGATAGGAAAACAAAAAAAAAATATCTTAACACGTTTTATGAAACTTTTTTATGTAATCATGAAGATTTATGATACATTTCATATAAATTTTTATGAAACTGTTCATCATAACCATAAAAACTTCATAAATATGATGAATTACTGAAGACAAACTATTTATGAAACAGTTTCATAAATATAATGAAATTTGTTTTCCCTGAGTGTATTATAAACAAACTATTTAGACGCCTTTTTGCCATAATTCGTAATATATAAATGTGATTTTTGTATCATGATAATGTTTTTAATAGTTTTTTTTTTATTTTCAGCTACAACAACTTGTTGCATGCATTTTTCTTTTAACTTAAGCTCATATTCTTATATGTTGTTATTGTTGCTGTTTAATGTTGTTCTTTGCTATAAAGTTGGCAGTACTAGCAATAATTTTCATAATATTACTTGGCAATAAGTTAATAGACATAGTCATGAACAGAACATGCACCACAAAAAATGATAACAACAACAACGAAATTCACTAAACAGAATATAGTAGTAATAATGGATAAAATGACAAAAACACGAAAAATTCACATAATCTATTGAATGCTTTTTTTTGTGGTTGTTTCGAGTTGCACATGCGCATTGAATACAATAAATTTGTTTAAGCACCACGATAGCGCGCAATTTCATTCGTATTGAATATTGAATAAATATAAACGGAAGCAAGATGGAATGAAATACGCTAAAATTTGGTTTTATTATTGATAAATCGTGATCAAGAAAATGATTTACAGAAAACGAAATTATATCAAATTTTTTGTAGCTATTTCGGAAAATCTCTAAATGTAATAGAAGAATTTAAGGTGCTCTATTTAACTCTGTTTAACTTTAATATCAAATTTCCAAAAAAATCTATCCTTCCCTTATAAAACGAGTGTCAAATCATACCAAACAAGTCAATACCCAGTAAAAACCGCTGCTTACATGAAAGCAGGTTTGTAAGGGAGTAAGCCGAAAAGAATCAATTACAAACCTGCTTACATATGCCATGATTTTTATATGGCGAAATCCCACTTGTGGAAGCATTACTTTTGGGTAAAATAAGCGCGGATTTCAGCGCTTATACACAGCAGTGATTTCATAGGGTTCAGTAAAATCATATTCATGTCGACGTTATTACGATTAAAAGTAATAATATGAATATACCCAGTAAAAAACGCTGCTTACATGCAAGGTTTGTAAGGGAGTAAGACAAAAAGAATCCCTTACAAACCTGCTCACATATGCTATGATTTTTATATGGCGAATTCCCCACTTGATTTTAGCGCTTATAAAAAGCTGTGATTTCATGGCCTGCAGTAAAATCATATCTCATGTCTATATTATTACGATCAGAAATAATAACATGAATATACCATACATAATTTATTTTACATAAAACTCTACAGATATTAATTTTTGTTGTTAAAATTTTTGACAAAATATAATTATTTTATTTTTTTACCGCTCCACGTGCTAGCTCTTCAGAAACAGTTAAATGAGTAATTATTTTTATTTCATACTCGACAACACCAAACACAATCGGAAATCACTCGGGAAAATTTTTACAGATCGTTTATAATCCTTGATTTGAAACTTTCTGCATTACAACCTGCATCCTTATAAGGGATTAGGGTAAGCTGCTTACAGTCTGCATCCTTGTTAGGGAAAACAGTAAGCTCAACATTTTTGTGTGTTTGTTTTTATACGAAAATTATTAGTTAATTTTGCTGCTTCTCAATATTATATAATAGTAAGTACTTACATCAGCGCATTTGTTTTATCCTGCTTCTAAAAACACGAATTTTTTTTACTGGGTAACCTTTAATACACAGAAAAAATATTTTGTAAATAACATTCCAATTAAACATTATTGATTTCAAAACTAATTTTTAATTAAACATTTAATAATCTATATTGAATGTTTAGTTGAAAATGAATTTGGCTTAAAAAATAGCCAAAATTAAACTAAAAACGATTAAACGGAAAATGATAAATTTAATAAGACAAAACTCGCCAAAATTTAAAAAAAATATGGGAAATTAAAAAAAAAATCTGTAAAAAATCGGAGAAATTAAAAAAAAATGAATAGCAAAAATAAAAAAAAATTTCAAGATATGTAAGTTAAAAATTTATGAAGGTGATTTTTTCACTTTTAGATGATCATTTTTTATCTTAATATTGACTATCTATTTTTCAATTTTAAGGGTTTTTTTAATTTACAATTTTACAATTTTTGTCGATTCTATTCCAACATAAAATTTATTTATTTTATTCCAATTTTTTTTTTAAATTGGCCCAGTGCTTTCAACGGTAGTATGTGCGTTGGCAGAGCGTTGGATATCTGAAGATTTAAGTGCTTTGCCAACCCCAAAATGATAACACCGGGCAGGGCTTGGCCGTTCCTTTTTTAAAACGTTGGCAAAGCACTGGCAATGAGCGCTTTGCCAGTAACAACACCATAATTTTAAAACGTTGGCAAAGCATTGGTAGAACAACCAATAAAGTGCTTTTTTAATAATATAATAAGTGCTTTGCCAACCCCAAAATGATAACACCGGGCAGGGCTTGGCCGTTTCTTTTTAAAACGTTGGCAAAGCACTGGCAATAGGCGCTTTGCCAGTACCAAAACCAATAAAGTCCTACTTAGTAATTCACTCCACTTATTTTTGTGATAAAGAAAGAAATTTGAAAATAAATTTCTAAGTAAAATTTTAGTACAAAAACTGTACTTTGTGCTGACTATAATAGGAGACCTTAATATTCTTAACTTCAAATCATACATTGCAATTTAGTTTTTCACTCTTGTTGTGAACAAGGGATGTTTTTATTAAGTAAGTAAGTAAATAAGAACTAGCAATGCACTTTTTGCCAATGTTGGGAAAGCGCTCTAGGTCAGTACTGTGCCAGTGTTTTTTTATTTCTACGCTTGTAAATTTTGTAAATCAAGTACTGGCAAAGCACTTTTTACGAACGTTGGCAGAGCGTTCTAAGCCAGATCTGTACCAGTGCTTTTATTATTTTTACTGTTGTAAATTTTGTTAATTAAGCACTGGCAAAGCACTTTTTACTAACGTTGGCAGAGCGTTGTAAATCAGTGCTTTGCCATCACTTTATTTGTGGGATCATTGGCAAATAGTGCTCTGCCAGTGCTTGATTTTTCAGACCATTAAACTTTTTCAGTTTTAGCTGTCTTCTTCTTTATTTTCTCAATTTTTGTCCTTCTTTTTTAACGATGGCGCCCGATCAAAGAAAATTTACATCTCAAATACAAAATCGGATCTTAAATCTCAAGTTTATCGCAAAATTTGGGGTATCCAGTAGTATTTGATTAAATATCAATGCGGGAAATATACCAGTCGCTGGAATCGTCACGTAACTAGAACTTTGGGTGTATTAACCAGTCCTAGTTACGGTTCTGTTATATGAAAGTGAATGGTGCTTTTAACATGGGTTTGTCAATGGAGGTTACAATTTTCTCATTTTTAAGCTAAATAAGCTATGTCCGAGAACTTGTCGAATATAACATATCACTGAACTGGTTTAAGCGAATAGGCAACAAAACGAGTTGCATGTTTTTAGTATGCAACTAGTTTTAATTTTAGAAATCACAGTACTCAAGAAAAATATTTAGTAAAACACTAGTTACAGATTAATAACAATGCCTTATGTTACGGACTTGTACAAAATAATAATAATATTATTAAAACTGCGATAAGCGAACAAGTTACAGGACAAATTAAAAATAAATTTTATATTACCTGTTACTTTTTATTCCGCATATGGCACATTATGTAAGGGTTACTGAAAAATTATGTCACATTACATGTTTTTATAATATAACACAAGTCTCCTTTTCACGTATCGCAGATTTGTCAATTAGGATCAATTAACTCTTCATTTAACGTAGGGATATTACTGGATTAAATTATATCAAAATTGATCTCAAAATTGGGCATTCAAAAATATCTAATTTAAGATTCTGATAGATCCCAAAATATCGCTTGGAATTAATTTAGATCTAACTACATTCAAAAAGATAAGTAATTTTTGGAGGATAAAATGAGAAATTTTTAGATTAAATAGAATTTGCTTATATCATATGATATACAGTGCCGGACAAAAGTATGCACACAGCAGCAAACTTTATTTTAAATCTTTTAGATTTTTAAAATGAAAGCTATTAGCCGTATAAGGTATTCAACAAAATTGTTTATTAACTTATTAATAATTTAAATACAACAAAAAACTAACACTAAGCATGTTGTATTTAAAAAAAAAATTTGCAAAATATTGGAATTGACGTTACGAAGAAATTGGTCCATTCTATGCCAAGAAGATTAAAAGAAGTCATAGCAAAGAAAGGCTACTCCACAAAGTATTAAATCATTTAAACTTTAACTTTTTGTACAAACATTTGAAGCTGTGCGAATACTTTTGTCCGCCTAAAATAATACTTTGAATTACATATTTAGTTTTTTCTTATAATATGACATACTAAGAATAAGTTTTTTGTTGTATTTTAATAATTTATAAGGTAATAAACAATTTTGTTGAATACCATATCCGGCAAGTGGGTTTCATTTTAAAAATATAAAAGATTAAAAATAAAGTTTGCTGCTGTGTGAATACTTTTGTCCGCCACTGTATATTATTTTTAATTAAAATATAAAAAAAAAAAAATACAAAAAAATAATTTAAACATATGCGCATATAAAATAATGTCTTATATGCATAGAAAATATTAATTATGTTGGATCATATAAAATCATATCTTAAACTTAATTGTTAATGTCATATAGTATTATATCTTGAATTGCATTATTCATATGTCATATCATATATAAGCACATCTTATATAACACACAAAAATATTTTTTATAATACTATATATCTTAAATTAATTATATCTTAAATTATATTGTTTATATGTTACCACATACGATTACATATTGTGTTATATATGAGAATGTATTATTATGTATAGCATATTTTTTTTTTTTCGTTAGACCAACACTTAGGGGATGCCCCCTATAATGCAATACATTGTGTTGATATCAAGAAATTAGGTTATGGGGAGGAGGAAAGAGGGAGTAGTGTTTGTGAATATTTGATTTGAATTTCGCTACATTGTAAGTGACAGGGAAGACCTCCGCGGGGAGTTTATTCCACATACGGCTAGTACGGCTAGTACGGCTGATGAACGAATTTTCCCTGTAATGCGTTGTGCGGTTCACTGGACAATCGACTACAAACGGATGAGCTCTGCTAGATAAGCGAGTGTTTCGAATGAAAATACGGGCCCTGGGGATAAGTTCACTTATCTCAGCAGAACAATTTCCATGGTAATATCGATAGAACAATGTTACACAACCCACATTCCGCCGATGCTCCAATGAGTCAATACAGCTTGATACCCTCTCGTCATTGATGAGCGCCGACGCCCTCCTTTCCACATGGTCCAGAAGCTCCAAAATAGACTTTGAAGCCCATATATGGGAGTTGTATTCCATTTTCGGTCGGATATAGGTTGGTATAAATATTAAGTAAATCGGAAGGAGTGAAGTACTTCTTACACCGTCTCAGGAAACCGAGACACTTGAATGCATCTTTCGACACCTGGAAAACATGCTTATTCCAACGGACATCAGACTGAATCCTCATGCCCAGAACATCAAGAGTATCCGATTCTTCAATATTAATACCACCCAATTGAACTGGTGACAGCGTTAAATCCACGGACCTATGGGTTAACATACAACATTGGGTCTTATGCGCATTAAATTCTACCAAATTCGCACGACCCCACTCAGAGATTGTAGAAAGATCATAATTGAGTGTATCATTCATATTCTTCTGCCTTTTGCCCCCAATCTCCTCAAGGCTTGGCCTACGATCGAAGGAAAATGAATGACAAATGTTGCTGTCATCTGCAAAAGAGTAAATAGGGTTGAAAGTTTGAACAAGAAGGTCATTTAGAAAAATGAGAAATAGGGAAGGAGAAAGAACGGAACCCTGAGGTACCCGTGAATTTAGCTGAAACTCGTCGGATGAGACCCCATCTATAACAATGCGTATAGTGCGATCTCTGAGAAAGCTCGAAACAAAGCGAGCGAAGTCGTTGCCTAATATCTAATTTTATAAATGTCAATCTATAATAATATATCGCAATATATGTTACTACATAAGACACATATAATCAGATATGGCCATGAATTACACCATATATAATCACATATTATAATATATTTTAATATTAAAAACATAGAATCATATAAAATTGTATATGCAAAAGTTTCATATTCCGGGTGGCCGTTCCCGGGGGCTGGTAGGTTCAAAACCAAAACTTAAGCTCTATATTACGTCACTTATGTCTGTTCGAAATTTCATTGCAAGCTGAGTACTAAGTACGAAATGTTCGAATTATTTCCGAAAATTCTGTGGAATATTCCACTGTGCGCTATATGGGAGTACAAAGTCGCGCAGAAAACATAAATTTTCTACAGATAAAAAATTTTAATTTAAATACTAAGATACACATTTAAAATAAAAGACTACAATTAATATACTACACTGGAGTATTAGTCTCTATAAACATTTAGTTTAGAAATACACATTTAATCTTTATTAAATTTAAATATTTTATGTTGTCTTTTATTGAATTAATACACAATTACACAAAATTTAAGTTGTTCTAATCCGCAATTTTGTTTTATGTCTGAAAAACAGATACAAAAATCTTCCATGGTTGATTTTATTTTATATGTATAACAAGAGTTGTACTTTTTAGTATCATTTTTTGTCGTCACTACTACATCTTGACATGCAGCGCCATCTACTTTATTCTACGTATATGTTTCAATCTGGTTTTCGTCCACACTATTAATATGCTTATTAGCATAATTTTTAGCAACATAAATTAGTAAAATATTAGTAAAACATTAGTTCAAAAAAGTTAGGTGCTGAATAAGTATAACTAAAATTTTAGCTGCAAACATAATTTTAGCAAAACATTTTCTGAAAAATAGTATACCTGATTTACAAGACGTTTTACTAACTTTTTTACTAACTTATTTTTTGACTGTAGAGTACATCTGTCCAATTAACAGAGATCAAACCTAAAGATTTTGGATCATTTTTAAAAACAATATTTAAGTAATATTAAAAGATCTACTTTTAACTTCCCATCTAGCATATTTTGAAATTCTTATAATCTTAGCTTATTCACTTATTTTTAATACTGATAAATCACTTGTCAATAACTTTAAGGGTTCTCAAAACAACTGCTTTTTATTACTAAATCTTTTAAAATAAAATATCATAAATCTTCTAACGCTAATCTACCAAAACTAAGCTCCACTCCAAAAAATATATATTCTTTGAAATTTTTGTGTGATGAGATTTCAAAGAATTTAAAAATGTGTTAAAATATGCATATAACAATGTCAATATAAAAAAATTTCCAAAAAAAAAAACTACACGAATATTTCAAACTACCTTTAAACGTAAGATTTTTAATAAAAAAAAACTTTTGCAAATAATTTCAAGAATTGCAACAAACTAAATAAATCACTCAAAAACTCCCCGAAAAAAAAACACAAAATGTTGCAAACAATCCAAAGAAACACAGAATTCAAAAAAAAAGATCGTGCAATACTTGTCTTTTGTGTCAGTTGAAAGATACGAAAATCTTTCACACACAAGGGTAGCAGCGTTGACAATAACGATCAATGTGCTTTTGGGATGTTGAAATAAAATAAAACCTAAAAAAGGGTTAATCTTAACAAACCATCCATACGTACACTGAGAGAATTATCTGCGTGATATTAATAAATTTTTGCAATCGATCTATGAAGTGTCACTGGAATTCGTCAATTGAAATTTTTCCTTAGACGCATTCAATTTTCCATAAAATTTTATGAAAAATTTCATTCTATGTATTAAAACTTTCATAAGCTTCATAAAAAAGTTTTATTAAAAATGGTTTCATAAAAATTACGAAGGTTTTTCATTCACGTTTTAATAAAACGTGATACTATTTTTTAGAGGATTTCACTGTGATATTTACTTTTATTTATTTTTTACATTTGTTTTAAATTAATTTGATGTTTAATGTTGTATGTATATATGTAAAATATATTGTGAATTAAATGTTTAAATTTTGAAAAAAGGCTATATATTAATAAAATTATTCCTGAGGATGTTGGGAATATCCAACGAAATGTCGGATGAAAAATGCATAAATAGTATATTATTTGTTTTAAAAATAAATGACCTTAGAAGCCCACTTTAAATATTTCTAAAACTCTTAACAAAAAAAACTTCCTTAGTTTAATGAAAACTTTTGACACCGTTTGATAAAAATTTTGTGCTTAAGTCGCTTAATGCATATAAAAAAGAAAACAAGAACTTAAAGTTGAGTCTCCTTGGTTTTGAACCATATGAAGCAAATGAAAAAAAGAATTATTTTTACGTGCATGAAAACTTAACAAACGGAAACTTTAAAATACTTCGTGAGCAGTCTCTTTTAAAAAGCAAAATCTTCTACACTCTGCCTACTACTTTCGAGGACTTGTATACGTCAAACGATCAATCACTGATAAGCCGACTTATATTGAAAGCTTGGATGCTCTGAACAGTTTTTTTCGTACTAATGATAATTTCAATTCGTATAATCAACATGATAACGTGCCGGATGACAATGGTGCTGTCTAGCTTTTTTCATCAATATTACGCTGAGGTCACTAACTTCAACATATTTATTTTATCTATATAGCTTTATTATTTTCTTTGTTTTTAATCATCTTCTTTTTAATAACTTTTTCTATTTCCAATTTTTCAATTATAAAATCAGATTGCGTTACTTTTAGGGTTGGTTTTTATTTAAAACTTTATTTTAAATTATATTTCAATGAACAATTTTGGTAGCATAAGACAAAATTCCAAAGATGCGACGTTTAATATGGTTAAAATCTTAGCAAGACAGAAGGAAGGTTTAAAATTCTGCCATATAAACGCACAAAGTTTATTGTGTAAAATCGATCAATTTCGATTTATTTTTGAAAGTTCTGATGTTGACGTTGTGTGTGTTTCTGAGACCTGGCTCACTGAATCTATTCCAGATAGTCTGATAAGCATACATGGCTATAAAGTATTTAGATTTAATAGGAGCAGGTGTGGTGCAGGTGGAGTTGCAATTTATGTAAAAAATAGTATTACATGCAAATTTTGGTGTAAGTCAAAACAAACTGATATGATTGAATACATTTTTACCGAAATCTCATCATTTGGGAGAAAATTACTAGTTGGATGCGTTTTATAGACCCAAATTTAACATTCCTTTTGACAATTTTGTCGAAAATTTAGAAAATTTAACCATGCAGTACAATGATGTAGTGATATTAGGTGACTTCAATTCAAATCTACTCAAAGAATCGACCCGTAAGGATAGCATGGAATCACTAGGACTTTCACCTACTAATATTACAATGCCAACACATTTTACAACTCTCAATAGCACACTAATTGATATTATATTTGTGGGTGATCCATCGAAAGTCGATTTATATGATCAAATTTCTGCCTCTTGTTTTTCCAAACATGACTCTATGTTTTTAGTGTGCGATTTTCCGTTACAACAAGAGGATCAGTTTTATAGTTACCGGAATTTTAGAAACATAAACTACACCTTGCTATATGAAAGTTTCTCTTCTTTGATTGGAATAACATTTACTTTATGAGTTCTGTTGACGATCAGCTGGCATTTTTGGAAACAACATTCTATCCCTATATGATGACACTGTACCTTTAATTAGGAAAAAAATTACAAGTAAAACTAAACCGTGGTTCACCAAGAACATTAAGCAATCTATACAACGTAGAGATCTAGCTTACTCTAGATGGAAACGTTTTAGAACAGCAGGACTTAAAGTTGAATTTCGCTGTGCCAGAAAGGATGTTAATAGTCAAATAAGATTGGCTAAATCCAACTATTATGCAAAACGATTTGGTTCTGCCATTGACTCAAGGAACACATGGAGAACTATTCGAGACATTAGTATCGGAAAATCTGGTAAAACTAATAGCTGTCCCATTGACGCTGATGAACTCAATAATATCTTCACCAATATACCATCGGTTTCAACGAATAATGTAATACCAAACATTACTCCTATTGATAATAACTCGATTTCTCTAGAAAACTCTTTCGAGTTTTCTTGTGTTAGTTAGTTAAATCCAATGCAGTTGGTTTCGACAATATACATCCTAATTTTATTAAAATTCTTTTACCATTAATATTGCCATTTATTACACACCTTTTTAATACTATTATAACTTCTAGTTCTTTTCCTACAAAATGGAAGCACGCGAAGGTTATACCACTACCAAGTCGAACACGGAATATCGCCCAATAGCAATACTAAGTTTTCTTTCAAAAATTTTGGAGAAGATTTTGCATTTGCAAATGAGTTCCTACATGCACAAAAATCTTTTAATGTCCGAAAAACAATCGGGGTTTAGTCCCAACCACAGCTGTGTAACTGCACTGGTTGACGTGTCCGAGAATATAAGACGGGAACTCGATAATGGTAAAATTAATTTCCTGATACTTCTCGACCATTCCAAGGCATTTGACACTGTAAACCATCAAACGTTATGCATGAAATTAAAAAAATGTTTCAACTTTCCATCTTCATCAACTAATTTAATATCGTCTTATCTTATTGATAGAATTCAATCTGCTCACGTTAATAACACTACTTCAAATCCTATAACACTCACAAAAGGTGTACCACAGGGTTCGATCCTAGGACCTCTCCTTTTCTCAGTTTATGCCAATGATTTACCACAGCAACTACTTATTGTAAAATACATATGTATGCGGATGTTGTTCAGTTGTACTTAAGTAGCCCTGCAAACTCTGTTAGTGAAAATGTCGAAAAACTTAATTATGATCTAAATAAAATACATTGCTGGGCAGTTGCGAATAGCCCTTGGTTTAATCCACAAAAATCAAAATGTTTAGTAATTCATAAAAAATCCATTACACCACTTTTTGAAAATGATATTTTAATAAACAATAAAAAAATCGAAATGGTGCAAAGAGTTAAGAATTTAGGGGTAGTGTTTAACAACAATTTATCCTGGTCAAGCCACATAAATACTCTCGTAGTTCAAACATATGTGAAACTTCGAACGCTGTGGGTAACACACCACCATACAACACTAAGAGTAAGACAACTTCTTGCAAAGGCTTACCTGATTCCTAGTCTAATTTACGGCTGTGAACTTTTCGCTAACTGTGATTCCATCAGCAAGAAAAAATTAGAGGTTTTGTATAACAACATCATAAGATATGTTTACGGATTGAGGAAGAGTGATGGAGTCTCTGCTGTTTCAAAAAATCTTTATGGTGTATCTTTCGAAAACCTTCTTAAAATTAGAGTCCTTATTTTTCTGCACCAAGTTGCATACACTGAAAAAACCACAATACCTTTTTAATTTTATACAATTTGCTAGATCTACCAGGGGTAAGAACATGATTATACCTAGATTTAAATGTCTTGTGTCAGAATGGCAATTTTTCATAAACGCCGTTCGTCTTTGGAATGATGTGCCAAACAACCAACAAACAAATAGCAACGCAATTCTTTTTAGGAAATTTTTATTTGAATCTTTTGCGAAACTTAAATAAAACTTTCTCGTTCGAGATTAATTTGTAAAATGTTATCATTTCTTTATTTTATGTTTATTTATATATTGTTTTAAATTTTTCATGTAACTTTTAATATTATTAATTTTAGTATATTTATTTTTTTTTTAATTTTATATTTAATATTAATTTTTTATGTGGCATTCCTTGTAAACCAATATAATCCTGTGCTTTAATTATAAGACTTGTTGTTGTTGCGCAGGAAATCGATAAATAAAAATAAATAAAAATAAATAAAAAATATCATTAAAACTCATGCAAGAAAATTCTCTCTGTGTAATATATTGGCTTCGCAAATGTGGTGATATATGACAATGAATAATAAAAATGATACTATTGTTTTTGGTTTTATGTTGTTTTTTTGATTTTTATTTTTTTTTTTTTGAAAAGAAGTCCTGTATTGAACCCTACAACGTTATTTTTGAAAAAGGACTACATGTAGCATAAGTTGCCAATTGATAGTTTTTAGTTTATTTTCAATGTTATTTAAACGAGACAAATATCTGTTCATTGTAATGAAACCAACAAAAATAAAAGAAACATGATGACATGAATATTTAAAAATTACTATTGTTTAGGTATTTTTTTTTTTTCGAAGCACAAAAGCTTGTCACAGTTGATCATAAGAACATATTTATGGCTTTGAAATATTAAAAAAAAAATGTACATTCTATCATGATCCCATCATATCGAGCAGCCTATATGTACTTTCCAGTAAATAAAAAAAAAAAAATGATTTAGGATGAACAGCAAAATCAACTCTAATATAGTTATGTAAGCTGTGTCTGGTGTTGTTTTTAGTAAAAAACAAGAGAAGTATCCTGCAGGCACGGATCCAGGAAATGGTGTTGGGGAGGCAACTTAAGTATTTGTAATTAATTTTTTATCCTTTTTACATTTTTCTATTGAAAAATATTCTTTTGGGTTAGGAAATTTCAAATTTGATACCAGAATGGTAATGGAAGTCTTTAATGTATTTATCATAAAAACTTAGACAAATTATTTGGTTTTTAAATTTTATGTAAAGGGTGATTTTTTAGCAACTTTCTTTTTGGCAACACTGTTTTTGGCAGCTCAGCTGTTTTCATGTAACATCTCTGCGGGAAATGAAGGGTCGATTGATCCAAAGTGGTAATTCTTTTATATATAATTGTTGAGCACGTCACGAAACTGGTGAAACCAAAATTGTGGTGCAACCAACAAGTGTTAATTTGGGTGAAATGTCCAATCATGTCACTATAGTAATGGTAACAAAGCATTCACTTGTTGGTACCCAGATACATAACTTAACATTAGAAAAAGTAACATAACATCAAAGTGTACTGAAGCAACTAGGATCGTTGCAGTTGAAGTTGCTACTGGTCATTGAACTGGTTCAAATCCGTTAACAGTTAATGAAACTTGGCAATTAGTACCAACGGATGCAGTTCCTTGACTGCTATAAAGTGGACACAACACTGAAGGAATTTTTTATGTACCGACTATGTGAGAGTAGAAATGAAGACGTAATACTTCACTGGTTTTTTTGGCGATTTTTCGAGTGAATGGCGATTTTACACATAAAATGTCGATACCAAAACTTATTCAAAAGCTTGAAACACAGAATATAAATAAAATTTTCTGCATATTGTTTCCGAAATATCTGGGTTAGATATTTTATAAGATTTTTGGAAACGATTTTTCTGTCTTTGGGAAACGATTTTTATGTCTTTGTTACTCTGCTTTATAAGTTATGCATTAAATTTATTCTGAATTGCTGCAGATCATTCTTTTTATAAAGATATTATTGTTAACTAGAATTATAATGCAGAATGCAAAATTAAAATGTTCATGAAGTGCTTTTTAGAAGTATTGAAAAATAAAAATTAGTAGAAAATTATAGCAAATACAGAAAAAAACTTGCCAAAAACATCTATGTTTTGAAACATCCGGACTATTTGTCTAGTTTATGTACTTTTCCAAATCTAAATTGTTATAATGAATGTATTGTTATAGTTTTATAGTTTAAACTAATTTTAAAATTGATGTTTGTTGTGCTTTTTTAAAAGGTTTCTTTAACAGGTGGTATGACACGCTGTTTTGAATACGTGACTGGTTCCGGACGGGCTATTTAGCAACCCGTACATAATATGAGACACGCTGAATAAACAGTGACAGGTTACTTGTTAATGACTTTTGGCATGCTCGACGACATGTACCCCTAGACCTCTGCAGTGATACTTTACAAAACTCTTCCAATCAAACTACCCTCTATAACAGAACAAATTGCGCTTAATATGTTACCAGTTTTCCTTCAAAATTTTTTCTCCAGTTCTACGACACGTACATCTACACCAGCCACGTGATAATTTTTTTAACACTGGTTCTATTGCATATTACATAAATCCTAAAATGGTCATTCTTTGATACTACCTATTTCTAACTTGTCCCGTAGAAATATTCTTTCAGTCGGTACGGTGATAGGTTATCTTGGTCAAGTAATTTGCTTCACAGGTAGCAATTGTCACCTACTATGACAAGCCCATGCTAAAAGTACCGGTCACTTTCATAAAACAAAACCGAAACTTGGACTGGTTCAAGTTCTAGTCACGTGACCATACCATTGACTGGCCCATTTCCCGCAGGGATATTTAATCAGAAAAACCACCAATTCAATACTTTAATTGCCGAAATTCCGCCAACACCTAAAATTGCTAATTCAATTAGAAATGGATAGCTCTTTAATTGAATTATTTTTCAATTAAATGATAACTCATTTGATTAAAAAAATATCTTCCTACAAAACAAAAAAACAATTAATGTTGCCATATACCAAATTTTTTTTTTATAAAAGTGCTGTTTCCATACGAAATGCTTTTAATAACATTGAATTTCAACCGGCATAAAATTCTCATTTAGCTAGCAGATTTATTTATACTTATGTGAACAATTTCACACAGAAAATATTTTTTTCTTTCTATTGGGAGTATGGCAAAATTTTTTTTTTGAAAAAATAAGCCTTCTTGTTTAAGATATAGATTTTTTTTTAAATAATTTTTTATTTATTTTTAGCACTTTTTTGTTTAAAAAAATGGTTACATTTTTATTAATGAAAATTTAACTTCAAAAATTACACTATCAATTTTGTGATAATGTATTAGAACAAATTAATATTCACACTTAAACAACTGAAATTAATTCTTTTAACTTTATGAAGTAATAAACCGAATTAGGATTAATAAAATCTAATTTAAATGGATTTTTTTTTATTATTATTAATTATCATATAATTACAAATTATATACTATTAACCTAACCGAGCACTAGCTACTATGGCCTTCGGCGCGTTTTATCGAAAACAGACCAGTGCCTCTGGTGGGAATCGAACCCACGACCCCCGCACTGATAAGCCAGCATGCTACCAACTAGCCTACCGGGGCGCACTTAATTGAATTTAAAATATTTATTACTAATATATAAACATTTATAAAAAAAACAGCTACATACATAAATATTACAGAAATCAAGAACAATATATTTGAGCGATAGTATAAAAAAATGTCAAACAAGTTCCGAATATGAGCAAATATTTAATTGATTCAATTAATTTTTAATTGACAGCTTTTAAAATTTTCAACAAATCGATTTAATTGAAAAAAGTAGGGAAATATTTTTCTGTGTTATGCACAAAAATGCGTTCATCGATTGCGAAATGGGCTGATAAATTCTGCAAAATTGGTAAAATATAATAAAAATTTAGAAAAAAATGCAAATTTACTTGTTAATGCTGCACATTTATTAATCAAATTTGATACCCGAATGTTACTGAAAGTCTTTAATATATTTAGACTTAGATGAATTATTTGGTTTTTAAAATTGTACGTATAAAAAACTGCGTTGAAACATGTAAAACTTTAACAAAAATCTGGCACATAAGTAAAAAACCATGCGCGCCATTAAAATCAGCATTTCCGCAATATTTCGGATCAATGGTCGATACTCTTGTTTAATTTTTAGAGTTGCGCAGTGTTTGCTGCCGAGGAATAATTGTAATCGAGCATATTCTTAGATGAATTTAAAATTGGCTTGTCACACGCAATAATCATTATTTTAATGCTGTAAAACAGCTTCGTAACACAGAAAAAAATTTAGCCACGTGCCAACTGAAATTCGGTTACAACGACTCATATTCTGTAACTAGTACTGAATTTGATTGAAACAATTGAATATTGATTTTCCCAACAAAGTTCGAATAATACAACTCAATTTTAATTGAAACACCCAAACTATTCAGAAATCATAAATATTATTGTACTAAGCGAATTTATTGGTTGTCACCACCAATATATATTTTTCAGTATAAAAAAATCTTAATAAAATTTTTTGTCATTCCTGAAAAAAAAAAAAATAATAATAAAAATATTTGGAATTTAAAGCGAATTTTTTTTCTATCATCGGTTTTTGGGGCTGCACACAGAGAAAAGCTTTAGCTATTTGCCAACCGAAACTCGATTACTAAGACTCAAATTCGGTTATTACGCATTTCAGTCGGTTGATACAAGTGAACGTTAATTTTCCCAATAAAGATCGGTTAATTCAACTAAATTTTAGCTGAAACACCCAAAATATTCATAAATCTAATGGAAATATCATACACTATTCAATTCGGTAGGCACTTTATATCTTTGTGTTTGGGGCCCAAAATAACCGGTATGCGTAGATACATAAGGGTAACTGGAATGTCTTGCAAGACAGTTTTTTATGCAACAACAATTTTGTTTACTCATATAATATCAAATTTTAAAAACCATAAAAATATGGAAAAATTTAAGTATAACATGAAAAAAATAAAAACTTTTTTAAACGAATTAGTCTCTTTTTTGCTATTTTTAGTATATAAATAATCAAAACTGCACGCAAGAGAATATTTTTCAAAACATTAATGCTACACTTTAGTAGAAACATATAAGTGTGGATCAGGCGCGGATCCAGGAAAAGGTTTTGGGAAGGAAAATTTAATCTTTTTCATATTTTGTATTGAAAATTTTTATTTTCTAGGAGAAAATGTTCCATACTCAATCAAAGGAAATTTCCTTATTATTTCAGGAATAATATTTTTATGATCAATGATACGTAGCGCCCTCTAGAGCCATTTTAAGTACAATAATGGGGAGGAAGTTTTTTTCTTGGTTATTTTTGTAAAATTTACTGTTCAAATAATGAATTTTACATGAAAATATGACTTTCTAGTTGGTATTATTGCCATTACCCACGTGATAGTTCAAAATTTATTGGCATAAGGCTTTTCTCCGCCAGTTCGTTAAATGCCCGGCTATGCTGAGGAAAGTTTTTATTCATGACCAGCCATCGGACGGGCTTGAACGGTATTGAAAAATTTTATTTTGGGGAAAGAAATGTTTTATTTTCCCTTCCACTGGATCCGGGCCTAGAGTGGATACTCAAATTAAAGGAAATTTCCATAAGATTTCAAATATTATATTTTTATGATCCATGATATGTAGCGCCCTCTAGAGCTATTTGAAGTATATTTTAAGTACAAAAATGGCCAGGAAGTTTTTTTATTGGTTATTTTTGTAAAATTTACTGTTCAAATAATGAATTTTACATAAAAATATGACTTTTTAGTTGGTATCATTATCATTACCCACATTGAGGTGATAGTACAACATTTATTGGTTTAAGGGTTTTCTCCTAAAGTCCTTTAAATAAATGTCTTCGCTGAGGAAAGTTTTTCTGCTTGACCGGTCTTTCGGCCGGGCTTAGGGATATTCCTCCTTTGAAATAGGCAGCTTAGTGGCTTCGCTAAGAAAAGTTTTTCTGCGTGGCTGGCCTTCGGTCGGGCTTAGGGGTTTTTACCCTGTGTGATAAACAGGGTTTTCTCCTATGTGATAGGCAGTTTAGCGTCTTCGCAGAGTAAAGTTATTAAATGTTGCAATTTTATCAAAAAAAATTATCTTTTTGTAATTTCGATGTATTTTTAAACGGGTGTAGAGGGCAATACTTATCATAGATTCTAAAAAAATTATAATTTTAAAATCCTGAGGAAATTCCTTTCATTAGAGTACCCACACTTGTATGTTACTCCGCGTACCGATTTTTGGGTCCTAGCCCCTTAACCGATAATAGTAGAAAAATTTATTTTTTAACTCCGGAGGGGACCACCTACTTTTTTTGAGAACGCCCCATAAACTTCAGTTTCGACAAATTTTTTATCAGTTCAAATATATAAAGAAAGTGAAAAATGTCTGCTCTCTCTATTTTTAACATCTCGGTTGCTAGCTTGTTCATAATTTTTGCTTGCAAACCGAAATTTTTGAATAAAATGGACTACATTTTGGATTGCTGGGAAGCTAATTACATTAATTGAGTAATGGTGGGTAACATATATTGAAATAACTGGAGTCAAACTTTTGCCAAAAATATGTCCATAGAAATTTTATAAGAACGATATTTAACTTTATGCCAAAGACATTAATGACCTTAAGTGGCAGAGAACAGTATCGACAGCGTTTTGTGGTGCCCTTGGATTCAATACCAAGCCTGCATACATAAACTTTTAAAATTACACAATCTTTATTTAAATGATTGACATGCCTCAAATTTTTAATTAAAACCTACAAATTTAATTTCAATCACTACATTTTCAACTGCCTGGTACGATTACGGCTACTGCACACATAAATAATCATAATGTCGGTGTTAAATAAGAAGAGGGTGGGCAATTGAAATAAACATTTTTGTTGCAATTGTTGCAGTTTGTGCTGCAATAGGAAAAACAGAAAAATAACATCATATTGAACATTATCAACAGAAGCAATAACACCAATCGAACAGCAGCTACTTTAAATGAACAATTTATTTTTATCCGCTAAACAAATCTTACACCAGAAATGAGTGTTTTTTTTTTTTTGCTTTCGTAGTTGATTTCAAACTTAACAAACAAAAAAAAAAAAATAAAATAATTGAGAAGAGTTTTAAAGTTTTATATATTTTTTGCAATATGTACAAGAGTATGGTGCATAAATTGTGTATGTTTATAAGATATTCGCCCAAACAGTGGATTCGACTAAATAAAAATGGATTCGCGAAGTATAATATTTACACCAGAACACACACCCGGGTACAAATTATCCACTTGCAACTTTGTAGTGCTGTAACTCAGGAACGTCTTAACTAGGGGCATAGAGATCTAGGAGCTATTAGTAATTTTTAATATTTTAAAGGTTATTTGATCCAATTCTGATCAGTGGTTCAGGAGCTGCGAGCTTCCAAAGTCGACACCTACATAAACACACACAACATTTGGCTATCCCATGCCCGTGATCTTTCTTTCCTATATTTCTTGAACCAGGTAGAATATTTGCATCTAAAAAAAAAAATGAAATTGGACCATTTAAACATTAGAAAAAGCCAAAATAAGCTAATAGGTACAAATGTATCCCCGGTTTGTGTTCTCGTAGAAAAAGGTACATGGGCATCGTACGGTTAAAAAGGAGTATTGGACTAGAGAAATTATACAAACTGGTACCGTAACTTGGTACTTTAATATGACTCTTGTAATGTATCCTTTAATAAATTGTTCTGGGGCAAGTCTTAAGAAGCCAATTATTTCTGCTTCAAGAATACGTATGTTAAAGTGATAGGTCTTAGGTCAGATACAATGGAATATTTACTTTACTTTTTTTTAATTTATAACGAGCTTCCAACCTCCACATATTTACAAAAATAAAATAAATGAAACATACTCCTAGAATACTATGTAGGTAAAGACCACCGCAAATGTAGTTAAAAACAAACGAAATTTCACTTAAAGAAAGGACGACTTACATTTCAGTAAATTCAACAAATATTGTCATTTATTTTTTAATGTTCAAAAAATGACTAACAATTGTAGTAAAATGAACCATTTTTTTTATAACAAAAAACTAGTGTAAAAAATGTATTTACATTAAAATAAAGAAACTGTATTACATCCCAAACAACTACATAGTTTTAAAGCAGAAGTTCCCTAAGTGTATTAGCTAGATTGATACTAGTATTTCGATCTGGCTAAATATTTCATCAGAATCCGAAGATTTAGAAAAGGTAGAGGCCTTCAGAACAGGCAGAGCTTTAACCAAAAACCTATTAATCATTAATTAATCTTCTTAGTAATCAAACACGTACATCATGACGTTACTAAACTTTGAAGACCAAAAATGCTCTGTTTAAATAAACAATTTTTAGTTGTTACTCTAGCTCAAGTAATATTTTTACAGTTCTATAAGTTTTTTGTTTTCATATACACGGGACTCTTTTTAATTTATAACGAGCTTCAAACCTCCGTAGATTTACAAAAATAAAGAAATCAAACATATTAGCTAGGTTGACACTAGTATTTCGATTTGGTTAAAGATCTCATTCGAACCCGAAGTTTTAGAAAAGCTAGAGCCTTTAGAATAGGCAGAGCTTTAACAAAAAACATATTAATCCTCAATTTTGCTTCGTCCTTGTCTTCTTAAGGCTGAATTAGTTTGTACGTTACGTTCCGTGACGAATCAGCTGATTTGTCTTTGATGCATGAAAATGAGTGTGTGTGGTTAGTTTGTCTAAAATGTAACGTTGCGTGCGGGACGAATCTGTTAAAAACAGAATTTTCCCTACTACGTTAAGTGACAGCAAAAAACAGCTGATTGCTCTCACATAAAAAAAAAACTAAACAACCAATACAAAAACATTTTTTTTTTAGTTTGATAAGCTAAATTGTTCAAAATAACATAAAAAAAGTTTTTGTGACACATTATGATAATAATATTACAACTACATTTGCAACTACTCAAATAATTACTATAGTCGTTTAGCCAAAGCTGCTATGTTGTTACGGAACAGACTAACCACACAAAACATCCATCCGGAACGGCATGTTACAGAAACGTCACGGAACGGCAAGACTAATGGAGCCTTTATTAATCAAACACGCGGTTAGGGTCTTTTGCCAACTAGCATCATGACGTTACTAAACTTTGAAGACCAAAATGTTCTATTTATATAAAAAAAAATTTAGTTTTCACTTTGGCTCAAGTAATATTTTTTACAGTTTTATTAGATTTTTGTTTTTATATAAATCGACATTATTTTTATGTCTTCTTAGTAATCAAACACGTGGTTATGGTCTTTTTCCAACAAGCATCATGACGTTACTAGTCTTTGAAGACCAAAAAAAAAAAAAAATAAAAAAATAAAAAATTTTCCATTTATATAAAAAAAAATTTGCTTTTACTCTGGCTCAAGTAATTTGTTTTACAGTTTTATAAGTTTTCTGTTTTTCTATACATCGAGACTATTTTTATATTCTTTTTAATTTATCTCCAGCCTCCAACATCAGTAAATTTACAAAAATAAAGCAAATCTAACATATTAGCTAGGTTGATACAAGTATTTCGATCTGGCGAAAGTATTTATTAAGTTTTTCAAAACCTCGCACATGTTATTAATCTTTTTTTACCCACTGTGCCATAGAGTTGGAAAAAAAGATGTTGAGATGTTGGTTTATTTAGTGCGGCAAGCAGGCAGTCAAGTCAGTTCAATACATTTACAATATACAGTTGAATGGCAATATTTAAGAAAACATTATTACAGAATCGTGACCATAGTTCCATGAAACTGATATGAACAGCAAATTGAGGCACCGGCGCTGTATCCTCAAATAAATGAAACAAACTTCTTAAAATACAAAACATTGTTTTTTTTTTCTATTTATTTTTATTTTTTGCTTTGTCTTTAGATTTAATAATAAATGTGTGATTATTGTTCTTCAATATACTACACAAGTTGGTACATTTCCTCAAAAGGAGGTGGAGTATTGTACTTTTATTGGCAGCTACAAATAATTTAAAAGTTATGCCAATGTATGGGTGATTTTAAATGTTTTTAAACAAATTAAATTAGTTGCAAACGCGAAATGGCAACAATATTGCAATAAATTTTTGAAGCATTTGGGAGATTTTCCTGATTTGATCAAGCAGAGGAAACAATGTTTAAAACGGTTTTACACAAATATTAAACTACTGTTTTAATATGATTTAAAGTCAGATCATTGCAGAAATTGGGTGCATTTAAAATCTAACTATTAAGTTTTAAAGATTTAAAGATTTAGAGGATTTAGCTCTGTACATGAACGTGATGCACATAATTTTTAAGATTTTATAAAACTTAAAAATAAAACTTGCATTTTATTTTAAATTTCTGCAAATCAATGGCGGTAGTTAACATGATGTATCGATATCTAAATAAGCAGCGATTTGAAAATTATTGCCCATAACAACACTTAACATCACTAGCTCAACTAAAACGGGATGTAGTAGTAATAACAGCAACAGCAGGAGCTGTAGTAATAAAATATAAACAAACATTCCAGCATCAAAAGAAAACAAGTCAAATTTAACCCTTAATATGCCACAGTAAAAAAAATGTAGAATTGGTCATTTCTGGTCCAGTTGGAGCTATTTTTGAAATTTCACTATATTAAAATGTGTAAGAATATGGTGAGTTTTCCCAATGTTTCTCATTATAATTTAAGATCATATTAATCTTAGATAATCATGTCATCTTAATGCGAAATGGTGTTAGAGCAAAAAAATGTCTATGTGGTCATTTCATTGCCATTATCTCTAAGATTACGCTGTACACTTCATTACACCATATCTTGATCTTGATCTCACAGTTCTTGAGCATTTTTGACAACAGGACTTGGCTGCTGCCCATAGAGTTCTGAACAAAGATCATTCGTGATGGTGCCGGCCAATCTATCCTACATTTTATTATTTCTTCTTCTTAGTTAAAAGGCCTCTGATTTGACAAGTTATTGCAGGTGTATTGTATGTATAAAGTCAGCTCTAAACACACAATTTGGGAAATTAGTAAGTGCAACATATACAGTAATCATTTATTTATATTCATTTTATTCTTTGGATTTAATGTAGTGAATTTTGAAATAAACTTGACTTTTTTGACACTGTCAGTGTTCATGATTAGCTGCATATGTTACTAGAAGATTTTTAAATTTCATTTTGAAACGGAGGAATTGTCTCTTTCAAGTGAAGTCCGAGGAATACTAATTGTGACGTTTTTAAAAAGATAATTAGGCAAAGTTTGAAGAATCCTAAATAGAGAATCAATTCCATATTCTTCCATGATCTTGGCAGGTTGAGAAGATAATATTGAAGATTATTCATCATATTATTATTAAAGTCAAGAGGTAACCTGCAACGAAGCCAACAAAAAAATTGTTTGTACCTTCCTACTTCCTATAACATTATATATTACCCTTATGATCAAGGATGTAGGGGAAAGCCCAACGTCACCCGATTCCATGATATCATTATTGAATGGTATTCTTACATCACATACAGAAAGAAACTCACACAGTACTAATGCCAAAGTCTCCTTAATCATTACAAACATCGATGATTCCCTACAGGCGCACCATATGGACTCGAATATCGACCTCTTCATGATAAATTCTTAAATTTTCTTAAATATTATATGTCGATCCAGTAAAAACTTTATCAGTTTTAATAAAAAAGAACTTAATAAAACAATTCAGCAGGTCTAATACCGGTCGTTTATATAAAAAGTTCTTTAGACTAAAACTTACCTGGCATATTACCGGCTTTCGCAGGAGAGAAGCAAATATCTCTTGAGGAGAGAAGAAAGTTTCCCAGTACAAAACTGGACGTAAAGAAAGGGTTATCCAAGCCAATCAGTAAATCAGCCAGAAAGATACTACCGCAACAGGTGACTTCAAAGGTACAAAGTATTGTAGGCACCATGTTATCCCATGCAGATCAAAATTGATAAAGGATAGTCTAGATGCAGTTCTTCTGTTAACAAAATAGTCTCAAGTTCTATTCTGTTCGGTCGTTTAAGGTTGAATCTGAAAAGCGAAACTTGAGCAGTAGCTCCTTCATCCTGTAGTAGACTAATGTCAAATAAAGAGGATTTTTTCAAACATGAGCAGTCTTGCTTTTTATATCCCTTTCAGAACCATGATATCATTGTAAATTTCACTTAGTGCCTTAATATAATCAAACCAGCATCGAATATGAATTGCATCGTTAAATTACTTTTTTGAGCATAACCTCGACTAGCTTATTTCACTATAGAGCATAATGTATTGCCCACCGGCAACCGCGAGATATTTTTTAAATTTTATTACTTACGAGATATGAGAAGATAACTACGTCATTAAGTTTGTCAGCTGCAACGACAGGTTCTGCAATAGAAATAATATTCATACTAAACTGATCACACTACGATGCCTCCTTTGAAGCTGCCTAGTTAGTAGGAAGCTTTTTTAATATCTACTTCTCTGCTGGAGGTAAGTTTTTCTAGGTTCCCCACAATATTTGCAATTAGATCCTTGGTTACTTTCTGGGTATCGACGGCGCTATTCTTTTAGGTATCCTTTATATCCATACGGCTAAAGCGGTATGCAGATCTGCGGTTTACTTCTAAGAGATTTACCAACGGATTGTCGTTTGCCGCCGTTAAGAGATCGTCGTTCATATAACTTTGAACTGCAATGAAGTCAAGGACTTTTTCATTCGATAAGTCTAGTAGGTAGTAGTAGGGGTAGTAACCCGGAACATTGTACGAGCTTCTAAATAACGCCCTTACATTTGGTAACACATATGGAACTGCCTCTGGCCAGATCCAGAGAGTTATTTTAGCAGAAATTTTCTGCTGCCACTGGATCGGTCCCTTCGTGCCAGAGACCGGTCCTCTGCTAAACCCTATCCTATATAAACAACTGGCAACTTTGACATTGGCTGTCATAGGAGGGGGTCATTTGTAGTGCTTTTAAACCATATAGTGGCATCACATAGGACTAACCAAAGATTGGATACCACAAGACTGTCGCAAAAGGCCCATGTCGTATAAAATAAACGAAAACTAAACAGCTTCCAATGGGTAAAATTCTGGCCAACTTGGCTTTTTCTTGTTAATAAGCATTCAGGTTAAGTGATATGTCCTCCCTTTACCAGTCACAGGATTGGTAATTTTAGGACAATTGACACTGCTTAAGCCACTTCAGTATTAAATTATACCAGTCCTGTGATAAGTCCTTCTTTAACCAGTCACTTTAAGGTCAATTGACTCCTCATTCCTCATAGGGTTTTAACTTACGAGTTAGTTTTCAGGTCTGTATTTCGATTTTGTATGTTATATGCAGTGTTAAATCAGTAAGATTGTTTTTATATTTAAGGTAAAATCTTTTTTCATATTTAAGGTAAGAAATGATTATAATTATAAAAGTATACCTTCTTTACTTAGAATATGATTTTTTGGATGGAGCACGGAGCTTGAAATGAAGCACTTTGATACGTGCTTCTTTGACTTATCTGGCAATATACGGAAAACCGATACAGTTCTCTATATTACGAAGACTTCGGATATGAACCTTATATTGCCGCACTTAAAATACTATGTAGGTAAAGACCACTGCCAAAACTGTTCAAAACAAATGAAATTTCTCTTAAAGAAAGGGCGACTTACATTTCAGTAAATTCAACCAACATTGTCATTTGTTTTTTAATCTTCACAAACTGACTAACAATTTTAGTAAAGATGAAGAACATGCCAGTAAAAAATAAACAAACATATATTTTTTTTTTATTTTTTTAAATAACAAACAACTACTGTAAAAAATTAATGTAAAATCATAAAACAGTCATTTGATGTGGTTTGTTTTTTTAAATGAACTACAAGGTTAGTAAAAAATTTAATTTGTTCTATAAATTACTGGCATTTACATTTAAAATAAAAAAACTGTGTAACAACCGAAACAACTACATATTTTTAAGGCAGACGTTCCCTGAGTGTGGTACTGAGCAGAGTTACTATTTAGATATCTGAATAAATTAATTTCCAACCTGGATACTACCTTGGGACACTTATGATAGACCTTAAATCTTTATGGTGGTGGCAGGAGAATGGAAAAAATCGAAGTGCTGGGCTAAAGTTTATCCTTTGGACTTTCAAGATCATGATGCGATCATGACCCCTTGCAATACATCTGTAAGACTGGGTAGTACTGTTTAGAACTTAATAAATGTTGTAAAAGGATTTAATACAGTAAAATGACGGAAAGGCATTAGAACATGATATGCTCATATATTTTTCCGTACAACATCTGTCTACCGATATCCTTTTCATTTAGGGAATAACTGACATAATTATTTAGCAATAATAAGGCTAATCTTAATTGTTCGACACCTGTTTAAATTATACCAAATTTCTTCAATGCAAAAAAAAATCATTGTTATGATAACTCTTTACCGATTCTTACATTCTCATATGATGGTTAAAATTTGTGATGGTATATTAAAATCATAGACAAACATTAAATTACTATGGATGGCTTTAACAAATTTGTGAATTCTCATTTCACTGAAATATATACCAATATTGCATGCTAGAGCCATGTTTATGTACCATCCTTTCATTTC
This sequence comes from Delia radicum, assembly GCA_021234595.1. Classification (NCBI taxonomy): domain Eukaryota; kingdom Metazoa; phylum Arthropoda; class Insecta; order Diptera; family Anthomyiidae; genus Delia; species Delia radicum. The sequence goes on from CM037854.1 coordinate 196,304,186, forward strand.
GATGTTATTTATTTGCCTCTTGTTCTTCAGCTCATCTTTAGCTCCTGCTTTTGGATACTAGTAGTAGTTAAACTACAACACTTGCATTAGATGTTTTTTTTTTTTTTTTTTGGTTAGTCGCTTCTATTCCTTGAATATCACATTACTGTAAAATACAAACAACATTTACTTATATTTAATATACTATACATGTAAATAGTTTTTTTTTACAATTTTGCAAATCAGCTACTGATACATTAATCGCCATTTTTTCGTTTGCTGCACTCTTATCTTTAGGTGGGTTTAGGCTTTGTCCTTTCTTTTTTTTTTAGTTTTAATAAACTGTATTTAAATTGTATGATTTTTTTCTTTTTTTTTGTAGTATCCACCATTTTTCGCATATCGTTAAATTTAAATGGATCGAGTCGTAAATATTTGTATTTAGACTTATTTTGTTTATTTAGAGTTTTTACGTCGACTTTGTTAAAGTTTTTGCACAGAATACAATAAAATTTTATTTTAATATTATGCATATAAAATGCTGGTGTAGCCAACACTTAGCACGATGGAAACTATTATATTAAGATATATTTTAAAATACCCCGTCAAAAAATCTATAATTACACTGTACAACACAAAAAAAAATTACAAGGTCCGACCGACAAATTTTGATAGAAGAGGCAAAAAAAAGACACGTGTATCGGCGTTTTGAAAGTTTACATCTGGGTTTCATTTTAGGGGGAGGTAAAGTTTCCCCTAAATGCACATTTTGTATTGTCAATCGGCATAGAAAATCGAGTACAGCTTACGTTTAAAGTATATAGTGTGTTAAGCAAACTTATGTAAAATATTACGGAGAACATTTTTGTGGAATATATTAACCCTCTAGCTACATAAGGTAAGAGTCTTTTTTGTCCTTCTTTTAAAAAACAGCAAAAAACACCATTAAACGGGGATTTAAGGGGTTAAAATGTTCCGCAAAAATATCCGCCGTGAAATTTTACTATAAGTCCCTGAATACACCAAAACGGAAAATTCAACCAGAAAGTCAGCAATAAGACACAACAAAAGAGAGCTTATTGTTAATTTCGCATTTATTAAGAATTTTATTTTAAAGTACCCCAAAAATTCAGCATGAAAAAAAAATAGTTCAAATTTCACTATTATTTTACCTCCTATAGCAAATTCATTAATTACATTTTTTTTAGCTATATGCAATTCCACTTCATTATCATACATTGTCCAGCATATTGCAGCGATAAGCAAATGAATGCTTTTGCCTTTATAGCGTTCTTCAATGGGTGCGCACGTCTGGTTCTCAAAGTAATCCATATGGGAATTTAAAAAATGAACGCCTAGTTTTTCAAAAGCTCTAAGCATGGTGTCTACGTATATTCGAGCAATAGGAGACCGATTTTTGCATAAGACATTGAATATTACTTCCTTAATGCTTTTCCACGCATTAAGCTCAATTGATTAGAGCATTTCGTCGAAGTCAGCGTTTTGCATTAGCTTTTCTTCTTGACCGACAAAAACACCTGTTTGTATGATACCAATTTAAGGCTTTTAACAAGAACAACGACTTGAAGAACACATACATACCTTCTTTAATGTTAGCTTCGCTTAATTTTGGAAACATTGTTTTCAGAAAATTCAATGCTGATCCATTTATATCCAGACATTTAACAAAGTTTTTTACCACATCAAGTTTGATATGCAATGGGGGGTAAGATAGTTTTGATGAACGATATTGTGCTCTCCTAATGTTCCTAATGTTATAACAAATGCGACAGCAATGCTTCGGCGTCCACAGTTCATCCGAAAAAACTTCTAGCTCAAAATACCTTTTATAGATGTCTTCAACTTTACTATTGAAAAACGTAACTTTATATTCCGATATAGTATGTTTACCGCAGATATAGCAAAACAAATCGTTTTTCCAAACAATTGAACATTTTTCGCCAAAACAAATCTTACGCGCTAAGTTTATTGCTTACTTTAATCTTTTGTTATTTTTTAAGTAAAACACTCTAATTACAAAACAAATTATGTCCACAATATATGCACCGCAAATTGACATGTTTTCAGTAGAATAAGAAAATATAGCACTTGATTTTTGATTTGATTTTATTTTTGTTTTTTTTTGTTTTTTGTTGTAATGTAACGGATCTAATCTGCCAAAGAACAGCTGGCAATCTATATACTTATATATCTATGAATTTATAGGTCGGTGTACAGTGTAATGAAGTGGTATTGCCTAGAGCTAAAAAAAATGTAATTCATGAATACTTCCTATCCAAATTTGCTATCGAAGGTAAAATAATAAAGATATTACTGATTTTTAGTGAAATTTGCACTATTTTTATTTTCATGCTAAAGTGTTGGGGTACTTTAAAATAAAATTCTTAATAATTCTTGTTGTGTCTTATTTCTGACTTTCTGGTTGAATTTCCGTTTTGGTGTATTCAGGGACTTACAGTA
>CM037854.1:196306745-196363108 GCA_021234595.1 Delia radicum
CACATTTAAAACACATATTTTTTACGTTTTGTAAAGTGTCTAGTAATGATATGTCATTATATTGCTCTACATCCACATAAAAAAGCAATGAGATTTGTAATGACAATTGTAAGTAATTGCTATTATCAAATATGTTCTTATATAACCACTTATATGGTATGTTTTTCTACACACTCCTAATAATCCATTCTAAATATACAAAAAAAAATGTCAAAAAACCGAAATCTTTGTAAATGAAAAAATATTCGTTTATTTTACAAAAGTTTTGGTTATTTTGACATTTGGATTATTTATCAGTGGCACTGGGCTGTCTTTGAAATATATATTTTTTCATAGACTTTAGGTTCGCTAAATCGAAATCTCTCAAAATATTTTTTTTTAATTTTCACTTTTTGAAATATAGCGAATTTTAAATTAACCATATTATTTGCCACATTAATTCGTATCTTTTGCTTATTTTTTCGAATTTAGCCGCAATATTATGAAATATTTTTTAGAATATAAATATGCACAAAATTATATTGACTTCGTTTATAATCATTAGGGTGTCCCAAATAAAAAATAAAAAATAAGAATACCACTCAATCGCTGTCTATTAAAGATTAAAACAATTTTTTAAGTGGACCTTAAGTTTCCTACCATCAATTGAAGTTAGTTGACCAAAGTTTTGAATTTTTTTTAGAAATAAGGCTCAAAAGTTTCGTTATTTTGGGCTTGCTACTGAAAAAATATTTTTAAATTTTGTGGAGAGTAATTTTGGTCAACCAGAGGATTTTTTTAGTTCTGAGCAAGTACAATTGAAGGGCTTATTGTAAAAACATGATAAGCCACATGTTATTTTTAGTTTGTTTGCGACTTTTAAAGGTTAAAAAATGCAAAAAATATAAATTTAGCAGGACGGTTATACACCAGGTACTTCCCCAGTAAAATAGTATAATGCAAATAACTGGTTGCAGAACAGCTTATACTGTATTATAATTGGTTCTAATTTCTGTTATGCAACTGGTTCTTTTTATATGGAGTTTGTCCTATTTGTAATAGGTTCTTTACCTCCAAACAAAAACAGATTGCTTTAGAACCGGTTCTAGAACCAGTTATAGAACTGGTTCTGGGACAGTAAAACATACATTTCGACTCCTAGAAACCTGTTATTAGAACCGGTTCCATGTAACCGGTGGTAAAAGAAGTTGTTCTAGAAACAGGTTCAGAGGTAATCTGTTCTAAAAAAATTTGCTAAAATTTGTAATAAGTGTCCAAATTTGTAATAAGTAATCAATGAAAGCCTAGAAAACAGCGACAACCCATAAAACGATAAATGTGGCTTATAAACTGTTTACAATAAGCCCTTTAATTGATTTTTTATGTACAAATTTAATAAAATACATAAAGTATGGATATTATTGTATATAATAAAAAATTTTCTGGTGGACTAAAATTACTGTACAGAGAATTTATAACTATTTTTCCAGTATTTTGACAAAAAATCGAAAACTTTTTTTTTGGTCAAAATGCACTAAAACCGGCAACTTCAATCGCCGGTAGGCAACTTAAGATCCACTTAAAAAATTTTTAAATTATTTTTCTTTTATTGAGCTCTTTAATTTGCATTAATTGAGTGGTATTCCTTCAACCAATTCGTAAAATTACCATAATCGGGACACCTTAATAATCATGTCGGCGTTCGTATTATAATATCGCACTGGTATTGCAAGGAAGTTGAACATTTTTCTTTTCAGTTTTATCCTTATAAATTTTGCGCATATTAAAAAATATAAATGTAAATTTGGAACATAAACTAGACTTTCCAGTGAACAAATTTTTATATTAAAAAATGAACTTAATTTTTTTTTTTGCTAGTTTTGGATTCAGCGTATTAAAAATTATTTAAAAATTACGTTGCAGGAAAAACTGAGCAAATTGAAAACATTTTTTGTGCTAATATTATTGAAATAAGACCATCAAATATAAAACTGTTCTTTTTACAAAATTTTTGTAATACTTAAGTACTATTTTAGTTAACTGCAAATAGCAATTTAATCTGTTAAAATTGTCAAAAAATTTTGCTAAATATTTGTAGATTAAAACAACAAATTGAATTTGCCATTTGCTATTCTTATTTTACTTATATTTTAGCAATAAAATCTGCTGATTTTAGCAATTTTTTTCTGCAACATAATTTTAACTAATTTTTAGTAGTTTTAGCAAACATTTTAACAAACTTTTCTCTATTAGTGCAATAAAAAAAATGTAGTTATTATTGAATATAACTATTGTTTAATTTATCAGTGATGAATGCTTTAAGTGAACCGGTTGCTGGTTGGATAGATAACATGAATGGACCTATAGCTGCTATGGTTGGTATAGCTTGTGGGGTTTTGCCCGTCTTTCAAGGTAAACCCGATATTAAATTAGATGCTGTACCTATTGATATGGTTACAAAATTGACTGTTGTTGCCGCCTACAAACGCGGTATGCAAAAATTAAGGTAAGTTTTTCCCTATTCAATATACTTTTAACAAATCAAAAATATATACTTACAGAAATGCACCATTAAAATTACGTTACAGAAAAAACTGCTTCAATTAGCGAATTGTTTTTTTTGTTTTTTTTTTTTATTTTTTTAAAATTTAAAAAAATAAAAATAGCCTAAATTTAACTGTTAACTTTAAAACAGTTTAGTTATATTAGAGTTGAACTTAAGGTAATTGAAAATAGCACTTTACTCTACCAAATTTAGTAGAAATGTCTATTAAATATTTTTAAAATAATTGGGAATAAATAATTATATTTAATAAATAAATGATCTTAAGCTCGTTCAAAGTAAGAAGAATTAAATAAAATAAGATCAAAGAAATCTTAACATAAAAGGCTAGTTGGTAGTGTGCTGGCTTATCAGTGCGGGGGTCGTGGGTTCGATTCCCACCAGAGGCACTGGTCTGTTTTCGCTACAACGCGCCGAAAGCCTTAGTAGATAGTGCTCGGTTAGGGTAATGGTTTATAATTCGTAATTATATGATTATTAATGAATAAAATAAGAAAAAAAGCAGCATAAAAAAACTGACATATCAACAAAATTTTAATTAAATTTTGTAAAATGCAAATAACACTATAATTTGGTAAAAAAATTTTGCTAAAAAGTTGTAGATTGCTGATTTTAGAAAGACAGATATTTATTCTCATTAATAAAATAAACTGAAAATATTTCAAATTTTATTTTGGCAGTTTTTTTTCCTACTAATATTTAGCACATTTTTCGCTGACTTCAGCAGATTAATATGTTATTTTCAGTGAACTAAAATTTTGCTTAATTATAGCTAAATATTTAAAAATACAACAGATTTATTTTTACTATTCTTATCTTACTAATATTTATCACAAAAATTGGCTAATTTTAGCAATTATTTCTGCCACATAACATTTAGCTAATTATTAGTAGTTTTAGCAAATTATTTTTACTAATTTTTTTGCTATTAGTGTTAATAATTTTTCAAATTATATTCTTTATTAAAATTTCAGAAATGAATATATTCCGAATGGTTTAGAAGTTGTTAATTGTGCTTCAGGTGGAATTTTTAATATAACAATGAATCAGGGCGAACAATGTTTCTTTGCTGCCATTAAAAACAATCCAATGGAAAATTGTATATGGAAATTTGATATGTCTTCATTAACACCATGTTATTATCATTTTCTTTTATATGTAAGTTTCATTTCTAAAAACTAGAAATTGATTTTTTTGTAAGACAAGTTTTTGTTTTAGATATTTCTCATTAATATACCGGTGGCATTATTGCTAGATACTGTACTACTTTCAATTGGCAAAGATCCGTTTTTAATGAAAATTTCTCGTCGAATTGTTTACACTGCCGAGGCTCTTCGGTTTTTTGTCACCAAATCGTATAATATGAAAAATCCAAATATGTTTAATTTGGAAAAATCTATACCGGATAGTGAACTGTAAGTATAATTAACTCATTATGGAACCGTTACATTGTGTGTAATTTTTTAAGTCATGGCAAAATAACCATATACGGACACCCACTACATGATAAAAGACTAAAAAAAAAGACCCGTGTCTCCCAATTTTCCCAAAGTCATATCCTCTTTTGTTTATGGGGCCGCCAAAGATTTGGGGCCTCGGTATCATTTTCGCAAAAAAAGTGATCATTTTCTCAGGCTCATATCTTGCAAACCGTTCAGAATTTCGATTTACTCTCTATGGCAAAGTTGTAGCTCTTGTCATAAATAACAAAAATTGCGAACATATAAAATCAAAAAACTTCACCTTCCAGATCAAAATCGCAAAAAACTTAAAAAAATTCAAGGAAACAAGATATGAGCCTGAGAAAATGATCACTTTTTTGCGAAAATGATACCGAGGCCCCAAATCTTTGGCGGCCCATAAACAAAAAAGGAGATGACTTTGAGAAAAATTGGGAGACACGGGTCTTTTTTTTTTTTAGTCTTTTATCACGTACTGGTGTCCGTATATGGTTATTTTTTTTCGTGTTGCACTGTGTTATCGACCCATTACTTTTAAATAGAGGGTTACAATTGATATTTGCTTTAAAAATGTATCAAATTTAGAATCGGCTGGGGTAAAAATTTTATATATATCCAATAATTTTTTTAACACAAATCTCTTCAACATGACAAGATCTTGCAGAATGGCATGCATGCTTTACAAGTTTAGAAAGAAAATATTTATCTGGAGTTTAAAAACTGTTAATGCTTTTTGGGAAAAAAACGCAAAAATTATTTTTTGCATTATTATTTTTTAATCAGAAATTTATTTGGATAAATATCCAATATTAATGGACTTAATGTGGTCCCGCTATATGAATAAAAACTTTACTTGAGTTGGACTACATTTGTAATTTCCCACTCTAAAATGAAAATATAGTGGAATCTATAAGAGAAAACCAACAAATGTAAGCACATTTTTTGTTGCTCTCTACCAGAAAATCTTTTATGCAAAAAGTGCTCTACTTTGGGGGTTCATATTGCCGCCCCTATAGTCTGTGAGGTCCAACATCAAAACTTGGGCTCGATATTAGATTTGCATGTTCCGAATTTCATTCCAATCGCATTGTGATGTAATGGCTAGCATTTTGGGCTGTTACACAGATGGTCCCGGGTTCGATTACCGGTGACGACAACATAAATTTAGAAAAATAATATGTATGAGTTTTCTATCACTTATATGTATCACAGTGCCCACCTTCGGTGTTCCTATAGCATTTAATCCCACCAAAGTAAAATAATGAATCAGGGCTATGATTAATTTTCATTATTTACTTTTTTTTTTCATTTCATGTAAAGTAAAACTTTTGGAATTTTAGAGGAATCTCATAACATTGATTATTTTAAATATTTCGAAAGTGTTGTATGTGGAGTTAAAGAGAACATATTTAATCAGCCAATTGCAGCAGCGGAATCGACCAAGCTACGTTATAAAATATTATCTGTACTTAATAAGACTGTAAAGTTAATAATATTTGTACTAATTGTAAGATATTTATGGCTTAAAGTAAGTTATTAATATATTGTTTAAGATAAGCTTATACAGTAATCGAAAATAATTAATAAAAATATTTGCTAAAACTGTTAAAAAAAGTTGCTCTAAATTGCGTTGTATACTCAAAAAAATAGGTTAGTAGAAAAGTAAGTAAAACGTCTTGTAAATCAGGTATACTATTATTCAACAAATTTTTTGCTAAAAATATGTTTTCAGATAAAATTTTGATTATACTTATTCAGCACTTAACTGTTTTGAACTAATGTATTACTAATTTTGGAAAAAAAAATTGTGCTGATTAGCACATTAATAGTGTGGACGACAACCAGATTGAATGAATTAGATGTCGCGGAATGTCAAAATGTAGTAGTGCCAAGTGAAATGTTACTAAGAAGCACAATTCTTGTAAGAAATACAAACGAATCAACCATGAAAGATTTTTGTATCTGTTTTTCATACATAAAACAAAATTGTGGATAAAAACAACTTAAATTTTGCATCGTTGTCAGCTTGTGAAAGTAAGTGTCTATTAACTAAATATAGGACAAAATAAAATATTTAAATTTAAGAAAGATTAAATGTGTATTTGTAAACTAAATGTTTATAGGGATTAATAGTCTAGCGTGGTCACATGGCAAACAAATATACGTTCAGGTGGACAGCAAAAAGCGGAGGACAAAATGACGTATCTTAAATAGATTTTTATGTTTCCCTTTTCTTATTGCAAAAAAGGGTTGTATATGTCCATATTTTGTTATTTTTTCGTTTCGTTTCTATAATTATCTGCAGCATTCTCGTTGAATCATTTAGACAGCCATTCAGGTAAGTAGTTGAAAGATAATTTTGTTTATTTTATATATATAATTATTTCTCTTTTTTTAGATATTACATTAATGCAAGTCGTCAATTTGGGGTATGAACATTTTTATATTTTGTAACGTATTGTAAATTATTTTTAAAAGAATCCCAAAAATATGTTTTATGATTTTCAGCAAATAAATGAACTAAAGTATATTCTACAATTTTTTTTTAACTTTTTTTTGGTCTATAAATATTCAGCAGAAATTGTATTAATATTTAGCAAGGGTTTTCTAATTTCTAATCCACTAAGTGTTAGCAAAACTTTTGCTGAATCTACCAATTTTGTTGCTAAAAATCAGCTCGCTGATTTTCAGCAAAAGATTTTGCTGACATTAGCAATTTTTTTCAAGCACCCTCCTGACTGTCTCAGGCAAATTTTTTGCTGACTTTACTATGTTTTTTTTTTGTTTTGAATGTAGTCAAAACTGCCAAAATAAGCAGATTTTTTTACAGTTATATTAGTTTTTTGTTTTATATACACTCAAAAAAAACATTAGTAGAAAAGTTAGTAAAACGTCTTGTAAATCAAGTGCACTAATTTTCAGCAAATTGTTTGCTGAAAATGCGCTTACAGCAAAAGTTTTTGTAATACTTCATCAGCAAAAAACTAATTTTGAACAATTTTTTTACTAGTTTTTTTTGGTGAAAATCATAAACTTTTTTTTACTAACATTCAAAATTTTTTTTGCTATATTTACAAAAAGATAGTGTAAAAAGTACTTCACTAATTTACACAATGTATTTTCTAATACTGCAAAATAATTAGTCAATTTTGGAAAAAAAAAATATTTATTTTAAATATAAAAAATAAAACTGAAAAATTGTGAATTTTTTATGAAAAATTTCTAATAGTTTAAAATATCGAAACGTAACATTTTCTACATATTTGAAACTTGTTTGGAAAATCCTCTAGATTTCATAGAAAATTAGATATAAGATGGAAAGGGATAAAAGTAATAAAAATTTGATAAAAAAAACATAAAGGCTCAATCGCATATTTAGTGGGTAAAAATGGATTTCAAAGTACTCCAATGGAGCGGTTGATATGAGTTTGTATTTCCTTTGATTCGAAATTTGTATATTGTTTCCTTGAAAGAAGCATGAAAATACACAAATCACGGAAAATTTGCCAGCTCTATCACTTCCATTTGTTGCCATGTTTACTCATATTTGCGTATTTTTGAGCTTTAAAATTGCTTTTTTTAATTATCTTTGCATGAAATGAGTTTTTTCGCAAAATTTTGTGTCTAATTTTTTAACCTTGTAATTTTGACTTTTGTCATAGACACCACAGATTTAGAAATTTTTTTTCGTCTCTGGTTATTACTTACTTTTTTAACAAAGAAACTTTTCAATTTTATTTAACTGTATTTAAAGTGTCCAAAACAGCAACCGGTTAATCGGCTTTTTACAATAATTTTTTAATAAAAAACGTATAGAAACCTCGTAGTTTAAAATATAGTTAGTTTTTTGAAACTAACTGTATTCTTTTGATTTTTGACACATTAATATTATTCAAGTTAATTTTATAAGTTTTTCTGCAGCCGAATTTTTATCTTATTTTTAGTATCTTTTTCTGCTATTTCTAAAGGTTTATTTCTATGACTGTGATATTATAGAATTTTGCTTATATTAACCATATTTTTAACATAAAGTTATAAATTCACAATCTAAAAAATCGAAATCGTTTCGGAGGACCGGGTATTCTGGGTACTCCTGGGTACGCCACAGCTAACTATGCTCTCTTTTTCAGAATTTTGAGGTTAATGGTTAAGCCCTGAACATTGGTTATGCAAATAACCAATGTTCAATGTTAAAACATCAAGCAATTACGAATTGTTTCTACGAAACTGACTACAAACAAGTATTTGCATGGCTTTTCCTTAATATTAAAATCGATAAGTAGAAAATTACCATTAAAAATTGTTTTGGTTACACTTCTAATAATCAATTCAATAGATTTTACTCAAAAAACAATAAATAACTGGTCTTCATAATGTACGGAAAACCGCAAGTCACATTTTTTTATTGGCTATCTTCAACTAAAAATACTTTTTGTTTAATTCTTTAGTTTTTTCAGAATCTTTTTCTAAATGGATTAAAGAGGAAATCCTTAGATTTCTCCGGGAATGCATAGAAATATATACTTGTTACTGCCTGTCAGTGGTACCTTTAGATTTGTTTTCAGTTTCAGCAATTTTAGGGTCCACCGCCCCAACAATAATATTAAGTTTGGACAACTTGTCTAAAAATAATCCAATGAGTTGTTTGCATGCATATTTCACTCATGGTTCGAGCTTTCAGGATGTTGATTATCTTTAAAATTAGTGTGTGAAATATAAAGGCCAAAATTCTATATGAGAAAGTGTTGTCTCCACAAATTTATGTTAATAAATTTGGAAATGGATGACAAAATTCGATTTACGTTAAACTAACCCATGCCTTACTGCCATCCCAAAAACTCAGCCTTAGTATTAAATCTCATTATAATTTTTTTAATATTATTTGTTTTTATGTAAACTTAATCAAAAAAAAAAAGTAGTTTATAAAAAAAAGCTAAGCAATTCAGTTCCATGTTATATTTGTTGCCTGCCTTAAATTTAGGTCTTTATTTTGTGTTTCATACAGGTGAAAATAAAGTGTTGTTATATAACAAATTTTTAGAAATACAATTATTTTTTATTTAAAAAGAATTAACTTTCGTGTCATACCAACACCTGACTGAAGCCAGTACTTTATTTAGATAGAAATTGTGTATTACTTTACTTTAACAATGTAATATATTCATTCTGTGACATGAGGCTTTTCTTTTGTATTTTAGTTTTTATTTACATCAATAAATATTGCTTATTAATATACTCGTATCTAACTGCTTTTATGTACTCGTATTTTCAATAAAATTTATATAAGAGTTAAAATTTCTTTTATTTCTACTTATATGCAACAAACAATGTTGTAAATTTTATTACCTAAATTTTGATTTGCATTTTACAAATACTTTGTAATAATATTGTAGATTAGTAAATTATTTTTGCTACTTTAGTTCAACTAATAAGTAGCAAAAAGTGTTGTAAATTTTACCATGTCGATTTTCATTTGCAGTTAACTAAATTTCAACTAATATTCAGATTTTCTACTAGTTTTTTGTGTTTTTTTATTTTTACTAAGACTCAGCAAAAAGTTTTGTAAAATTCACCAACCAAATTTTCATTTTCATTCAACTAAGTGTTAGCAAAACTTTTGCTGAGATTACAATTTTTTTGGTAAAAATCAGCTCGCTGATTTTCAGCAAAACACTTTTGCTGACATTAGCAACTTTTTTGCAAGCACCCTCCTGACTAAATTTTTGCTGACTCAGCAAATTTTTTTGCTGACTTTACAAACTTTTTTTTATGAGTGTACATAGAGATTATTTTTATGTTATTTTCAATTTATAACGAGCTTTTAACCTCCGTATATTTACAAAAATAAAGCAAATCAAACATATTAGCTAGGTTGATACTAGTATTTCGATCTGGCTGATTTTTAGCAACAAAATTAGTAGGTTCAGCAAAAGTTTTGCTAACACTTAGTAGATTAGAAATAAAAAAGGCTTGGTTAAAATTAATAAATTTTTTGCTGAATTTTAGTAGACTGAAAAAAACGCAAAAAAACTGTAAAAAAATTGTAATTTAGTTAATATATTTGCTGAAAATCATAAAACATATTTTTGTGATTCTTTTAAAAATAATTTACAATAATTACGAAATATAAAAATTTTCATTTTCCCACATTGATGTCATGAATTAATTTAATATCTGAAAATATATAGAAATAAATATATATAACATAACAAAAATTTTCTTTCAACTACTTACATCAATGGTTGTCTAAATGATGCTTTCTTTTAAAGGACGCAACTGCCGAAGATAATTATAGAAACGAAAGAAAAAATAAATAAAAACAAACGAAACAAAAAAAACCAACCCTTTTTTGCAATAAGAAAAAGGAACAATACAAATCTACCTAAGATGTGTGTCTTTGTCTTTCGCTTTACTCTGTCTACATGTCTGTATATGTTTGTTTGTTTGCAATTTGACCACACTAGATTGTTAATCTATAAACATTTAGTTTCAAAATACATCTAAATATAAATATTTTATTTGGTCTTTTATTTAATTAATAGACAATTATTTTCACAAGCCGGTGACAACGCAAAATTTAAGTTGTTTTAATCCTCAATTTTGTTTTATGTATGAAAAACAGATACAAAAGTCTTCCATGGTTGATTTTTTAAATAAGTATAACAAAAATTTTAGCTGAAAACACGATTTTAGCAAAAAAAAAAAAAAAAAAAAAAAAAAAAAAAAATTTGCTAAAAAATAGTATACCTGATTTACAAGACGTTTTACTAACTTTTGTACTAACTTATTTTTTTTGAGTGTAGGTTGGTATCAAACATATTAGCTAGGTCGATGATTTTATTTCACTAAATATTAGTAAGGTAGGAAGAGCAATATCAGTAGAATCTACAAATATTTCATTCTATTTAGTTATATTTCAGCTAAATTTTTGTATATTTAAAGTAACAAATTAATCTCCTAAAATCAGTAAAAAAAAAAAATAATTATTCTATATTATTGATTTCTAAAGGTAGTAAACCCCTTAAAAATTTAGAAACGAATAAAATTTGTATTTTTAAATGTTAAAGTTTTCCATTTATCCAGACCTGGGGAAGTTCAATTATGTTGTATAATTATTAACATTTAGATTTTGAACCCTTTGTCTGTAAATACGCATGTAGAAATAATTTATAGTGTCCGACCGAACAGTTCGCCAGAAAATGCATTTGGTCTGTATTCGGTATTTTAAAGCATTATGGACAAATTTGGCGGATGGAAAAAATGTTTATTGGGCTGATTAGATGCTATTTTGAGTGTCAGATTTGAAGAAAAGTCTGTAGTTAAGCAATGAATTCACTGTTCGGCCTCTGAAAGTTCGGCCAAATTGAAAATAGTTTGGCGGCCGAACTTTTAACTCTTAAAAATTTTATACACAAACTCGAATTAAATCGGCTCAACAAACATGTTTCCAATACCAAAATTTGTCATCATTGCCCCTATATATCAAAAAGGGGTCGAAGTAGCGAGTGCTACAGGGGTCCTTGAAGCGTACACACAGCAAATCTGTTGAAAATGCCACAGCCTATCAGGATTCCAAAGACCGTCCATGCGTGGTTTAGTATCACATCCTGCACGAGGTGTCCCTGCTATTTAACAGAACATGGCGGATCTAGAGCGGACACTCGATAAAAACCCGTAATCCCCGGTGTTATCTAACCGTGCCTATGGGATGAATAGCACTAGGTTAGTATGTTTTCGAACGGTGGCCTCCAGGGCATGGCGAACTCTGGTTGTATTTAGCCCCCTGGTAGCACAGGGCTCTGCTACTAGGCGTTCTTTTTAATCCCTTCTTATTTATTTATAGATGGATTTTAACAACCAAAAGTTTAATAATGAGCAAAAAAAGACCGATGCAGGTCTATCCTCAACTGGCCAACAGGTTTTATGCCTAAATGTCACTGAGGACGCTAATAAAATAGTCGAGCAAGAAAAGGACGTTCCCAGTCCAAACCTTGCTGAGCCTATGGATATGGTTATCGTGTCTCAGGATCATCAGGGTCCTACCACTGACATAGATATCCCTACGGACGAGGAGGATATACTTTTATGTTCCCAGCCTATTAGTACCGCGAATGAGGTTACGAAAGCTCCAGGTGATCAGTCGAAACCTGCGACTGAAAATGTGAAGCTATGTGGTGCTGCTCGAAAACGCCTGAGGATGTACCTGGACGAGGGTATTGACCCAGAGGCAGCGCGGCGACTTTGTTTGCTATCAATGCGCGAAGCCCGAAAAGAGGTTAAAGAGCTCGCTGGTAAAAGAAAGAGGGTACGCTCAGATGGCTCAACGCCACCAGGGTCGAAACAACCTGCAAAACGGACCGCTGAGATTGCTGTGGATGGCACACCTCGCAAGGTTGAAGGCGGCACATTGCCAAAGCCAGCCTTGACGGTTCCAGCGAAGCAGCAAAAACAAATGGCGCCGTCTTATAAAGAAGCAGTCTCCACCGTAAAGATTGGTGTAATTCCGCCTGATTTTCCGGCGACTAGATGGACAGATGAACAGCTGCACTCCATTCAAAGAGCTGTCTTGTACAAGATCGCGGAGCTTAGAAAAGGGACAATAAAGCCCAGTTTCTCTAGTTGCTCCTATAAGCCAGGTTGGCTCAGTTTTGTATGCCGCGACAAAGACACAGCGCAGTGGCTGGAGACTCACGTCCCCACTCTGAAGCCATGGAGCGATGCTGTGTTGAAAGTAGTGGCGGAAGATGAAGTGCCGAAGGCCCAAGTGTTCGTGGGATACTTTCCAGAAAAGGAGGACACGTCCAGTGATTTACTTCTTGGACTAGTTGAGGGCCAGAACTGTGAACTTTCGGTTGGGTATTGGAAGGTACTGAATAGGGTCATAAAGGGTGGCATTGTTGAGCTAACCCTCTCCATTGACCCAATCTCAGCCGACCTACTCAAGCGAAAGAATTACAGAGTGAATTTTGGATATGGAACAGCGCTGGTAAGGCCTACACGTCAGCAACAAGAGGTCGGGCGTGACATACCCAATAGGGCAAATACAAATAATTCGGCAGCAACGACTAAATCCGACAACAGGGTCTCTAATGACCCTAATATGGATGATAAACCGGGCTGCTCGAAGGACCTTGTAAGGCCCAATTCATCTGAGCCTAAAGCTAAGAATATGGCCAATCAGCAGGCTCCCAACAGGCGGAAAAAGTGGGAGAGAAACTCGGCAGAGGAGGCGGTTCTGCTGAACTCCAACAGGGGCAGAAAGGTGGCAAAGCGTGCCGCCAAGCACGCTCGTAAATAATGGCTACCGGAAAAGGTAAGACACCGAAGCACTTAAAGTGCTTACAGGTGAACCTTCACCATGCCAAAGCGGCATCGGACGTCGCCAACAGAAGGTTCACCACTGAGGCCCTGGATGCTGTTTTTATTCAGGAGCCATGGGTGCACGACGGAGCCATAAAAGGGCTTAACGCAAATCAAGGTAGGTTGATTTACGATTCAAAGCATATCAGGCCAAGAGCGGCCATCCTAGTTAGGGACAATCTAACATATCTTCCAATTTCAGAGTTCATTATGGGAGACTTGGTTGCGATCTGGGCAAAGGTGCCCTCCTTATCTGGGGAACACGAGGTAGTTCTGGCCTCTGCTTACCTACCTGGCGATGCTGACACGGTACCAACTACTGAGGTCTCGGCCTTGGTGGAATATTGCCGAAAGAGGAAACTCAGTTGGATCCTCTGTTGCGACGCCAACGCACATCACACAACATGGGGAAGTACCAATGTAAACAAACGTGGTGAGTACCTGCTTGAATTTATATGTAGCAATAATATAAACATAGCAAATAGGGGTGACGAGCCGACTTTCAGGAATGCTATTAGGTCAGAGGTCTTAGATCTCACTCTTACTAGCTCTGATATTTCTTTCGCCATCTCCAATTGGCATGTCTCCAATGAAGTATCAATGTCTGACCACCAACACCTGGTATTCGATGTTGTTAGTTCATTGGACTCATGCCAGATCTATCGTAATCCCAGATGCACAAACTGGGAAAATTTTCGTCATCATTTGAAAAACGGTGCAGATCTTTCTAAAGGGCTCATCTTGAGCACAAGCGAAATTGATCATATAGCATCTGATATTCATTCAAATTTAACTTCTGCTTATACTCTGAGCTGTCCTGAAAAGACCAGGAAGACGAAGAGGGATGTTCCATGGTGGAACGATGGTCTGGATAAGCTCAAAATGGAGGCCAGAAGACTGTTCAATAGGGCCAAGGAAACAGGAGACTGGGTTACCTATAAGGCAGCGCTCACTGAGTACAATAAAGAACTACGTAGATCCAAGAGGTCCACGTGGCGCAACTACTGTGAGAAGATCTCTGATCTTCCAGAGGCGGTGCGTCTACAAAAGGCCCTGTCCCAGGATCATACGAATGGTCTATGTACTCTCAAGAGGCCGAATGGTACCTACACTGAATCTCCCATTGAAACCTGTGAACTCCTACTTGATACGCACTTCCCAGGATGCGTTGACAACTGCGGGTCTGTCGTGATTCAACGAGTTCCAGACCTAACAGGCAGAAATGTACGCCTATCAAGTGCTGTCTTTCAGGAGAACAGGGTAAAATGGGCGATAGGTGAATTCTCTTCATTCAAATCTCCGGGTCCGGATGGGATCTATCCTTGTCTGTTGCAGAAAGGGATGGATTTAATTGTCCCACAACTGGTTAGGATATTTAGATCTAGTCTGTTATTCGGTCATGTACCGACGCCGTGGAGGGAGGTTAGAGTGGTCTTTATACCGAAGGCGGGGAAGAAGTCTGAACAACTGCCCAAATCCTTTAGACCAATTAGCCTGAGTTCGTTTCTCCTTAAAACAATGGAGAAAGTCTTGGACCAGTACATTAGGGATACTTACCTAAGGCGAAAGCCGATACACAAATTACAGTTTGCGTATCAACGAGGTAAATCTACCGAGACTGCTGTCCATCATGTTGTCACTACAATAGAACGGGCACTAGAGGCAAAGAATATTGCCCTTTGTGCCTTTATTGATATACAGGGCGCCTTTGACAACACGTCCTACGAGGCAATTAGGGTGTCCATGGTTAGAAAGGACATCTCTCCAATTATCATCAATTGGACTTTGGAGATGTTACGCTCTAGAATAATCACGTTCGGCATAGGGACTACTAGTAGGACCGTAAATGCGACTAGGGGCTGTCCACAGGGGGGTGTTTTGTCGCCGTTACTCTGGACGCTGGTCATTGATGAACTACTCGAAGGTTTGAACGACCTGGGTTTCAGGACTTATGGATACGCGGATGATCTTGTCATTTCTGTAGTGGGATTTGATGATAGGACCATATCCGAACGTATGCAGCAGGCTCTGAACTATACTCTTTCTTGGTGCCGGGAAAAGGGCTTGTCTGTCAACCCGTCGAAGACAATCCTGGTACCATTTACGAATAGGAGAAAACTTAACCTGACGATGCCTGTCCTTGATGGGGCCACGGTGGGCTTTTCCAGCAGTGTTAAGTACCTCGGCGTGACTCTTGACAGATCCCTTACCTGGAATGAACATCTTGACTATGTCTCCAAGAAGGCCACAAGGGCATATTATGCCTGCCAAAGGCTTTTTTGGTAAGACATGGGGTCTAAGGCCGCAGATGGTCTACTGGTCGTTTAACACCATTGTTAAACCTATGATCACCTATGCTGCCCTGGCATGGTGGCCAAAGGTTGAACAGGTAGGGGCAAGGGATGCTCTCAAGAGGATCTACCGTCTTATGTGTATTGGCATAACGGGGGCAGGCGGAACCTGCCCGACGGATGCCATGGGGGTTATGCTGGGGATACCACCATTGCATATTTCTGTAATGGAGGCTGCCTGCATAGGATCCTCCAGACTTAGAGAATTCGGTGACATGAGGGGAGGTGATCTAAGGGGTCACATGAGGATCGCTAGAATCCTAATTGATGACCCGATTACAAAGGTTACGGATAGGAGGTCACCGGAGTACATCTTTGATAGGAACTTTAAAGTGATGCTGTTCGACAGGGCCATGTGGACCAACAGATCCTGGGAGCCAGAGCGGGGTTCTCAGATATGGTTCACAGATGGCTCAAAGCATGCGAATGGTGACACTGGTGCGGGTGTCTATGGACCAGGTTTCCAACGGGCCTTACCCATGGGTAGATACCCCTCCATTTTTCAGGCAGAGATTTTTGCTATCTGTGTCTGCGCGGAGGAGTGTCTACGAAGGGGCACTATTAGATCTCGTATCTACATTCTTTCCGACAGTCAGGCGGCATTAAGGGCTTTAATGTCCTATGAGGTGTCATCTCGTCTGGTCATGGAATGCATTCTGGCTCTTAACCGACTTGGCAGGCGCAACTCGCTTACCTTAGGGTGGGTTCCTGGTCACGAGGGGCATGAGGGCAACGAGAGGGCAGATTGTCTTGCTAATTGCGGGGCCCGAAGGCCCTTTATTGGCCCTGAACCATTCTGTGGTATACCTTTGGGGTATGTTAGGGAGAAGCTCGGGTCGTGGAGGGAGTCAGAATTCTCTCTCTATTGGGAAAACTCTCTTGGCCAACGACAGGCTAAGAGATTGATTTCTTTTTCCAGTGCAGGATCGAGGAGACTCTTGTCCCTCGGGAGGGGGTGACTTGAGAACCCTGGTGTCTTACCTGACTGGACACTACAATCTCAGATACCACCTGCTCAAAAGGGGTCTTTCGGACACGGATGAGTGTAGGTTTTGCGAACTGGTAGCTGAGACATCAGAGCATGTTCTTTGCGAATGTCCGAGGCTATGTGAAAGGCGTGCCAAGTTTCTTGGCAATCGCTTTGTCTCCCCTTCGGACATTATGAAGATTTTGCCTAATAGGATTATTGGCTTTATAGGTAGCTTGAATCTTTAGGGTAACTTTAGGCAGCACAAAAGACCTAAGTTGGTCGCGGTGCATAGTGCCATATAATCTAATCTAAATATATCAAAAAAACCGACAAAATATATGTTTTTGGCCGAACTGTTCGGTCGGACACTAATAATTTATAAAAAAAATTTAAATATCTAATAAATTGAGTGTTATAGGAAATAGAGTATATATATATATGTGTCTTTATTTGCAAATGTTTATCTTTAAAATTCACTTTGTGCATTTTGATGATTCCGAAATCGAAACCGGTTTCATATTAAAAAGCAAAAATTAAATGTTAAATATTTAAGACTATTTTAGAGCATATATTTTGTTTCTGGACGCAAACCAACTAATATCCAATAAAGTGTATTTTAAGAACCACCCTAACGAACGGTTCATGCGACTCCATGACTGACTATGATAATTATATGCATCTAGACTTTTTACACGCTTATTATGTCTTTATACATTTATAATTAAAACAAACCACAAATATTGTATTTCAGATTGAACTTTATTATAAAATATTACAAATATCTACTAGTTCAGTTTTGAATAGCACCAAGAACGGTACTAAAATTCTTAAATAGGAATATTATTTTTAATTTGTAATTCTTTGATTTAAGGAAGGTATTAATTAAAATTATTATTAAAAGGTATTAAACCGTAAAGACAACTATCGAAGTCTCCAAAATCAAAAAAAAAGTAATAATGAAAAAAACTAGTACAAGCAGTAAATTTGGTTTTATAATTTTTTTTTTATACCCTCCAAATCTGAAATTGAAAAAAGTAGAAATGTTATAGAGGATTTGACCCATCTCAATTCAACTTAAAATATTGCTGTTTATGGCATCAATGTTTCCAAAATGGTTAAATTTTGTTAGGAATAAGGCATATCCTAGAACTACAACAAATACAAAGTTTGAGGCCACTGACCTATCTGGATCCAGAAATATGAGCCCTTGAAAATCCAAAAAAAAAACTATAAAAATGTTCAAAGTTATACTTAATTGTTATGTTCTTGAAAAGTGTTAAAGGTACGCAACTCATCAAGGCCGCATTTGAAACGTTATTAAATTAGCTTTAATATCGAATACAACATGATTTTGTATTTGGAAAGCTCAAAGGTCAGCTTTCTTGACCTATAAGTCGGAAAACGACCTTTTTAAAAATTTCAAAAATTATGTTAAAGATAATTTCCTTCTCTACTGTTGTGACAAATTTCTAAACGGAGTTATTTTTGGATCCAGAAATATATAAAGGTATATATTTTACCAGAAAATTCAAACTTTGTACCAAGAAGAGTCCGTTCATGGGTTAACGCCGATTGAGACGAAATTGTATATGGAACTATACACTATAAATACATTTTTTTTATGTGAATCCAAATGCCTTTCCAACGATATAGAAATACGCAAAACTGCATTTTAAACGCACTTTCTTAACAAAATTCTAAATCAAATGAAAGACCAAGTGCTTGGTATTTTATAACCATTTAACCGATTTTGATTATTTTCTCTTTTTAAAGAAGGCAAAAACTAGTTTTAAAAGTATTCACAAAATTTTAAAAACATATATCAAGTATTTATTATTTAATTTTTTTTTTCAAGATCTAAATTAGCTTATAATTGATAAATTATATATAATATATGGCACAAATAACTAACGTACGAATTATAAAAAACCAAAATAATTCTATTAATTGTCTAATTAAGTCCCGGTTCAAACACGGCAATTTTACTTGCGCAAGTTGAGTTTGTAGAAGAGAAAGGAAAAGAGAATGGAAGGGGGTACAGACTTGCCCGTACTCCAATTCCGTTTTGTTTTGACATCCGCAATTTTCAACACGAAGTTTCAAAACGAAAATTGCTGAAACAAACTTTTCCTGTGTGAATACAAAAGCAATTTTAAAGGACAATTGAAGAAAACTTGCGCAAGTAAAATTGCCGTGTGTGAGTCGGGACTACGAGGTACTATAATAACAAAATTTTAAAAGTAAGCATAATAAATGTTTTTGACTTGCACGTTAAAAATCTGCAACAAAAATTATTTTATTAAAAATCCACAACTGCGAAGTTCCTTAAAGTTTAAAAATATTTTTTTTTATTTATAACCCATTTTTCCACTAAAACTTAATAGAGAATAATATGGTTGAGTTTGAACCTTAACCAACTATACATCCTAGTACAAAAATAACCAAAATGTGTGTCTCTTTTGGAATACCATGGAAAGTTGAGCAAGCTCGTACATGCTACTTTATACCGGTGAGGCGCATTTCAAATACATTTCTTTAGATTTTAGATACCAAATTTATGTATAGTTTCTTTGAAAGAAATATGGAAAAGAAATGCAAAATACTGAAAATGTGGTCATATTTGAAACTACTTTTTACCCCTAAATATAAGGCAATTGAAAAAAAAACATGGGGGTCTCCATTTTTGATTCTTTATAACATATCCAAATTTCATTTCATACGGCATTAACCCATGAATGGACTCTTCTTGTTACGTAGTTTGAATTTCTTGTAAAATATATACATTTACTATATGATCTCTATATCTGGATCCAAAAATACCTCCATTTTGCAATTTGTCACAACTTTAGAGAACGAAATTATCTTTAACAAATACTTTATTTTTATTTTTAAAAAGGTCGTAACTATTCACATATATAGCCTTCCGGGTTATAAGTCAAAAAAGATGACCTTTGACCCTTCCAAATAAAAAATTATGGTGTATATCAAATTAAATGTAGTTTTATAACCTTTCAAATGTGACATTGATGAGTAGCGTACTTATATATATATGTATATATTAAGTAAGTACAACTTTGTACATTTATATAGTTTTTTCCTATTTTCAAGGCCTAGTATTTCCGTATCAAGATGTGTCAGTGTATCGATGACAAAATATTGTTCGATGACATGTCACAGGTTTGGTCTGTGAAACGTAAAAAGGGGTAAATTTCCTACTCTTAAGACAACTCAAAAAAAGGGTTACAAGTCTGTTATATTTAAATGCATCGGCATGTTTATACACTGAGATTATTATCTTCACTTCAGTAATGAATTTCTTTATAGCTTTACTAAAAATTGTCACTGTAGATATACTGGTCCGTTTTTAAAACTCGTATAAATTTATTAACAATTTAAGCGAACAAATAATATGGGCGCATTTATCAAATTAACCCATGTTTTTATTTCGCCCGTCCATAGGTTAGTTATTTGTTATATGGTCCTTAGATTTCAGTATTGTAAGGTTTAAAAATTGTTGGTTTTAAAATATGTTATATTGCTTAAAATTTCACAAAAAATATTCAGCATTTTTACAGTTTTACAAATTTTTTGTTTTTATATAGATCGAGATTATTTTATGCTATTTTTAATTTATACCGAGCTTTTAACCTACGTATACATTTACAAAACTAAAGCAAATCAAACATATTAGCTATGTTGATAAAAGTATTTTAATCTGGCTAAAGATCTCATTATAACCCGAAGTTTTAGACAAGCTAGAGGGCACCTATCGGTAGACTCTCCTTGTAAGACCACGGGTTAGTTGTTGCTTAAGGTGGCTGCTTACGTTCTCAAGTAGAGTTATGATCTGATATATTGAAAACTAGAATCAACATGAGCAAGCGCGCATCCAGAAAAAGTGTTGGGGAGGAAAATTAGAGTATTTTAGATTAACTTTTTTAATCGTTTTTATATTTTTGTATTGAATACTTATATTTTGTGGGAGGAAATTTCCTCTTTTCCCTCGCCGTGGAGACGTGCCTGAACATGAGTGATTAAGATAACTGCTAAGACCACATTATCATGCGTTTAATATGCCGTACAGATCGTACAATATATACTGATTCAATCACAAGCAATCGATTGTTTTCTTCTCCCCACCTTATATGCCACAATTATGGCTAACCTATTATTGAGTGACCAGTCACCAGGTCAGTCAGTTCAGAAACGTCTGAAGTTTCTCATATAGTCGTACTTAATCTGGTCATATAAGACTTGCGGTCCTCAAAATGTCCAGGTTGTACCATCAGTTGTCTACACAGTATCCTAACAGTATACAGTGTTTCCCAGCAGTGTACACTATTTCCTAGCACTCTGCACTATTTTCTAGAAGTATAGACATCCGAGACACACTCAGCTCTCGCTAACTCTGCCTTCTGATTGCCTTAAAACTCCCTGTTACCGGTTTTCCTCACCAACGTATTTAACTACTTTCAAATTTGTCTAGACAGTTTTTACCTGCAAAACGATAGAAGCTCTAGTAAACAAGTATCGAATGAATATCGATTAATATTTCTCGGCTTTGCTGAACTCTAACTGCATGGTAGAGAATATCATGATTAGATAACCTGCAAGGACCTTTTATATGCTCTGATGTAAAATCTCGCAGTTTGATCCCCTCTGTCCCATTTCACTAAGCTCTGTCGAAGTCTATCCCTGTAGTAAAGTGGTCCAATTGTAGTAAGTAAGTATGATAAACTTGTATACAATATTTTAGGACTCAATTGATATCTTGAACCAGACATCTTCCAACAGGTGCCAAATAGAGTCATTGCCTTTTTATCATGATAGTTTGTAGTCTTAGAGTATACAAAGTTAAAAAGCATGTTTGGTTAGGGTTTCTCCGCAGCCCTGAAGCCTCGATAGTCCGAAGGCCAATTTGGGCTTAGTAGAGAAGAATATATCTGTGATGTTAGGTTTATATAAATAGACTTCTGACTAATCTAGTTTTTGGAGGCCGATTTGTCTTTTTATGAAAAAATCGAAAAGTTGACTTTCCTTTCATGAAAAAGTATAGTAAATTAAGTTTTAGTCGATAATACAATAGAAAAAAATCTACCAATTGTTGCAATTTTTTAATAGTGAAATATGAAAAGATTTATTGTTTTTCGAACTTTGTCTTAAAAGTTGAGAAATTTTTATTTATTTTCAAACATTATTGTAACGTTAATAAAAGTCCGCTGCCATTATCAATAAATCATAATTTATACTTTAAGATACCAATTAATTGACCCCAAAATAATCTAACAAATAAAATTTTTCGCGAACTTGAAATGTTCTTACAAAAAGTCGACTAATGGACTTTTACTTGGAAAAAAGTCGAAAAGTCTAAAATGCGTCTTTTGAAAATACGACGAAATCCAATAGTATAAATGTCGACTTTTAAAAATTTTACAAAAGTCGAAAAGACCCTAGAATATCTCATACATTAGTGTTACCACATTATCTTTTACACCCAGACGTCACAACAGGACATAATCACCACTCCTTGGGGTTTGCCTTACAGACTTGGTCTATTTTCAAACTTCTATCCAGACCAGCGTTAGCAATTCGAAAGCCAAGGTTGGTTACTATATCTAGGAAATTATATTATTAAACAAACATGTCGTTACCACGAGGATAAAGACGTACGATGCACAGAAGTACGTGTTCTTCAATATTCTAGATTTCAGAATGCAACCAAGGATTAATGTCTGAAGCCCAAAGACCTTTCCACTACATTCGCAATTGCGAGAATCGATGTTTCGTTCAGAGGCTCTTGTGATACATATATTGACTACTAGAGAATTGTGAAGATCTCTCGACATGTATTCGTATGTCTGAATCGAGCACTCTCTTCAGTATCTTAGGAGGAAATGATATACTTTATGTATACACTCAGGGAACTTTTGCTTTAAAAATATGTAGTTGTTTGGGTTGTAATACAGTTACTTTAT
Source organism: Delia radicum (assembly GCA_021234595.1). Lineage (NCBI taxonomy): Eukaryota > Metazoa > Arthropoda > Insecta > Diptera > Anthomyiidae > Delia > Delia radicum. Next base: position 196,329,404 of record CM037854.1, read on the forward strand.
TTTTAATGTAAATGTCAGTCATTTGTAGAATAAATTAATTTTTTTACTAATCTAGTAGTTCATTTAAAAAAAAAACCAAAACAATTTACCATATTATGATTTCACATTCATTTTATACAGTAGAGAAATAAATGTTTGTTTATTTTTTACTGCATATGTGGTTCATTTTTACTACAATTGTGGTTCATTTTTTGAACAGTAAAAAACAAATGACAATGTTAGTTGAATTTACTGAAATGTAAGACATCCTTTCTTTAAGTGAAGTTTCATTTGTTTTTAACTACATTTGCAGTGGTCTTTACCTACATATTATTCTAAGTGTAACTGTCAACCTACCCCTCCGCGATCGGACGGACAAGTAGTTGAGAAAGATTCAAAGTTTGTATATTACGAGTAGCCAGAGAGTGGTCACAATCTGAGCACTCTGTAATATCATCGAAAGAAGGCTTTCTAGACCCGCAGAGTTATACGGAGAGAAAATTCATTTCCGGGAAAATTATATAATTTTCAAACTCATTATCCAAAGTGGTCGCATCTACGCAACATGGAAAGTAGATCAAGTCTTCGCTATTTGGTAGCTAGTGGATAAACTTTAAATTGGTCATATTTAAAAAGGAAAAGTTGTCATGGATGGAAATACCAGACAAAATATTCACCTTGCAGTTGGCTGCATTCAAATTCAAAAATCAAAGAAACCCGAACGATTTCAAAGGGGGCTTCTAAATAATTAAAAGTCGAAGTGCATTTGCAATTTTAGAATTTCTATTCACTTCTATAATTTCAGTGCCAATATAATATTCTCGTATATAAAAATATATCTCTGTCTGTTTAATTTATCTTAACTATTACCATCATCTTATATTTAGAATTGAAAAATTTGTAACAAAAATAATAAAAAATCGTAAAATGGTAAAAATCAAAGGTATGTATTACAAAATACAGAGAGAACAAAATTGAAACAAACTCAATGACCATGTCCATACACTTTTCCTTACCTTTCAAAATGTAGTAGCTTGGAAATATATCGTATAATCACAATTTAAAGACAAGTAAAAGAAGGCAGAGCTTTATCAGGAAAAAGCAACAAAAAAAATTTATTTCAATATACATGAAAATCAACCATGCAGTATTAGCAGCAGTTAACCCTTTGACGAACATATATTTTCTCCCGAAACGATATTTTTTTTAAACTGCGGTCTGCGACTACATAATAGTTACATTAGCCCAATATAAGCCCTTGTTTAGCCTAATTTTTATTATCAATTAGAGTTCTTTAAGCATTTTGAAAAAAGTATAAAATTTGACCAACTTTGAAGATTCTTAAGTGGGGCCACATAGAGACTTACCGTCCACAACATTTATGCAACACTGAGAGAATCGTTTGCATGATATCAATGAATTTTTGCATTAGATTTAGGAAATGTCATTGGAACTCGTCCATTGAAAATTTTATTACATAAATGTAGTTTTTCATAAAATTTTATGAAAAATTTCATTTCAGTTATTAAAAATTTTCAGACGACTAATAAAAAAGTTCCATTTTTTTTTAGTCGTCTGAAATTTTTTCATAAAGTTTAAGAAATTTTTTTCTTTATATTGCGAAGAAAACTTTAATAGTTTATTGCAACAAATTCAATTCAGTTATTGAAATTTTTCAGACAACTAATGAAAAAGTTCAATTAAAACTATGAAAATTTTTCATAAAGTTTAAGAATTTTTTTATTCATATTGTGAAGAAAACTTTAATAGTTTAGTGAACAAATTTCATTTTAACTCGTCAAAGAAATTCTCTCTGTGTGTATCACTACTTTTCCACAAATTATTTTAAAACATATTTTATATATCACATATCCGGACAATTATAAGCGCCCAAAACCTTTGAGAATATTTATTTTGATAAAGTTCGTCAAAGGGTTAAAAGCAAAACCGAACATGAACCAGAAAAACTAAAACTTCAAAAACAAACGAAACGAAAAAACGTACAAGTTTATACAATTTTGATGGACAGAACAATAGAAAAAGGGGTGGAATTTTGTAGCTCACAATAAAAAGAAAAACAGCATCACAACGCAAAAAAAATAAAAGAAGGCAACCAGAAAGAAAAAAAAAGTAACAATCACTTTAGGAGATCTGTGAACGATTGCAGTTAAGACGAAACAAGTAAGAAAGAAATATGTGGTCAAGACGAAATCAATAGATCGTTACAAAATTGAAATCTAAACAAAGTGTCGTAATATTATCAAACATCCCAGCGTTGGGCGCCAAACATTTTGTATTGGTCCGATCAGAAAGTAATACTTTCGAATGGATAATATATAACACATCTTAGATTTGAGCCAGATCTAGAGATACACGATTCTATCTATCCCAACATTAGTAAAACTTAGCTAAAAGCAACGTAATAATACTTTTGAGTCACTTAACTAATAAATGAGAATTAAGTCACATTACACCGTGTAACAGTAGTTTTCACACATGGACAAACCAATATATACGTGAAACTAAAGAAAATATAATAGTTAAACTGCGTTTTCGGTTTTTCGCCATCATGTCACAATTAAATTTAAAAGGATTTTAAAGTACAAATTTTTCAAACAAAATATTTAAATACGCCTTAGACGATTTAAATAAAATGTACGTGTTACTCCATTTAGAAAGCGTATTCTGTTTCTAGAGGGTTTAAAAACTATTTCCCAACAAAAATGAAAAAAATGTAGATTGCCCATTTTTTCGCAGCCAATCAAAATTTTCAAAATTTGAACTGTCTTTACTTTTAGGGCATCTCAGGTAGTAGAGCTGAGTCGAGATATTTATTTATTTTTGTCAGACACTCCCCATTTGGAGGCGGCAAGGGTTAGATTTTAATTTAAATTTTCTCAAAAATTACTTATCTGTTCGGGACATATTATATGTCATTGGAAAGCTTATAAAATCTTATTTCGTATGATATAATTACATTTTTATTTGCCAGTGATGAGAGCGTGTCATTTCACATTTAAAGTTAAAATTATCGAAATATTTTAACTGGAAGTTCTGATTCCAGTTTTTATCATTAACGAACAACTCAATCAAAATAAAATCTTAAAGTAATTGTTCAAAATGACAAAATAAAGTTAATTTTTTTGTTTGTTTGTTTGTTAATTTGTAACTTCAAAGTGAAATAACACTCTTCCATTCCTGGAAACAAAATGTATAAATAATATATAAAAGCGGATTTTATAAGCTTTCAAATGACATATAATTTCTCCCGAAGTAAATTTTGTTAAAATTGAAACTAAAAAAATTTTGCTTTTAAGCCCTGAAAACAAGACTTAATTGCTTTAAACGGAAGTAAATTTAATTATGTTAAACAAAAATACATTAAACATAAACTAATAAGTGAAATTAATTGTTAAAATTTACCAAAAAGAAGCAAACTTTTTCGACCATTTTTAACTTTAAAGTTAAATAACACGCTTCCATCCTTGGAAAATAGAAATGTATATATATCCTAGGAAAGAGATTCTTTAAGTTTTCTAAAGCCACATACTTTGTCCCGAAGCGGTAAGTAATTTTTGAGAAAATTGAAGATTAAAAAATAATTTTTAAGCCTTATCTGTCTCATAAAAAAATAAAAATTATCAAATCAGCTCACGTATCTGAATCGTTCCTTAAGTTTCTTTTTTCAAGATCGGTAAAGTGCTCCTATACTCAAGACAAGACAAATTTAAAAAATTTTGATTGGCCTCAAAAAAAAAGCCACCTAGATCTTTTCCGTATTCGTTGAAATTGGCTCCGGCACACCGTGTTATACTCATGACATGACTTAAACATAGGTATTAAAAGAAAGGTGAGATCCTCTGATTAAAAAAACAAGATATTGATTATAGCTTCCCAGGAGCAAAATTTCAAAAATTTCCTTAAACAAATTCTATCCCTCATGAAATTTTTGGGCAAAATTAAATATTTCTAAAGGGAAAAATTTACCTTAAGTTTATCAATTTAACTTTTCTCGCTTAGTTTTACCAAAATTATAAATTTTTCTTATTGAAACAAAATGTTACTTAAAGAATGAACGACTTACATTTTAGTAAATTCAACTAACATTGCCATTTGTTTTTTAATGTTCAAGAAATGACTAACAATTGTAGTAAAAATAAACCCACATGTTAGTAAAAAATACAGAAACATTTATGTTTTTTAATAACAAAAAACTACTGTTAAAAATTAATGTAAAAATATAAAACAGTCATTTCATGTGGTTTGTTTTTTTTTTAATGAACTACAAGGTAAGTAAAAAATGTAATTTGTTCTACAAATGACTGACATTTACATTTAAAATAAAGAAATACAACATAAACAACTACATACTTTTAATGCAGAAGTTCCCTGAGTGTACCAATTTGTTATTTTCTTTGTGAAATTTTTAGTCCTGAAAACTTATAACCAATAATTTTTTTTAAAACAGCAAATGCTCTCATCCTTCATTTGATCCTAAATCCTAAAACGAGTACAAGTATTTTAAATTTTTTAGGAAAAATTAAAACTTTGAAATCCTATTAAGAGAAATTTTGACGTGATGGCGAAAAACTGAAAATGCAGTTTAACTACATGTCGTCTCTAGTTTTTCGTTCATATTGATTTTTTGATGTGTGAAAAAAAAGTTGAACTTTGTTGCAGGAATATTAGTATTTTGTGGAAGCGCTACAAACAAATTGCTCAATAAATATACTTAAGTAGGGTATAAAATATTCCAACACAATTTGAAACAGAAGGACAATGGTCACAAACAATATACAGACACAAAAAATAAAACCAACTCACAAAATCAATGATTTGCATTTTATGGCATAAAGAAGAAGAAGAAGAAAAAGACCAACAAGATAAAAAAAAATAACATAAAAATTGATGGATTCTTTTTTTTTTTTTTTCTTTTCATAATCCAACAAATACTCAACAGTTTGTGTAAAACTACATTTTATCTATCTTATGCGTCGGTTGTGTTATACTCTTTCTTTATCATACACAAGAGTAGCATACAAGATTGGAACCCAAGTACTACTATTTTTTGGTGTATATTCAGTACAGACGTTTATACGTTTGTATTGCAGTTTCATTGAGCTGTCAAGACATGTCTCCCATCAAAATGTCAGTTGATGGAATTGTTTTTATGCTTGCAACAACAATGACTATGGCTGGCAACGAACGTATCACAAGCCATTATGGGTATACGGACTAAAGTGAATAAATGATATTGTATGTTGCTTGTTGGTAGAACAACCAATCAAAAAGCGTTTTTTGTTTGACATAAAAGGATTTTTTTACGATTTTTACACAAGTGCTTTTATTTTTGTGTATCTTGTTCTTCCTTTGGAGTTGATGGGTTTCTTTTCGTTTTTGAATTTGTTGTAAAATGGTAGAAATCTTTTGAATTGAATGAAAATAAAGTGGTGGAGTTCGTAGGAACAGATATTTTTAAAAGTAAGATATGAATGGGGTATAAGAGAACATTTTTTTAAATTACCTAAAAAATTGTTTAATAAATAATTATTTTTTTTATTATAATTATCTTATGCAAATCTAAATGTAATGAATATGCATTTACATCGATTTGAGAAGGCAGTATCTTTGTCGAAACACTTTTCAGCACATTTGAAATAAATAATTGTTTAGTAAAGATGGAATTTAATGTGTGAAGTAATATTTTGAAATGCATTGTTTTTTAATACATGTGATTAACTTGGGGCAGGAGACTTTAAAGGTGCACTCACCTAAACCAGAGTATTATAAGACACGTTCTCATAGGCCGGTTTTCACTCAAGGTAACAGACTGTATTTAACGGATTATTGAGGTCAGCATGCTAACTAGAATCCTCATTACAGGTAGTTTGACTGGATTGAGTCTAGAAAACTCTGTCTACACCGATTAATTTGCACTTCGAGAAGCCCAGCTGGTACGAAATAGCGCCAGTTATAGGTTAGAAGGCTCTGATTACAGCATTGCAAAAAATTATGTAGGGGAAAGGGTAAGAGACAACCAATGTTGAAGAGTAGCTGATCAAAATAGATCCAGGCATGGCTTTTAATCAACAGAAATCGTCACCATCTTTGGCTTATTGGGTGTTATTAAATATGTCTGCTCAAATGAAACAGTATACATTTTTCAAACAATATATTTAAATATTTGTCACGGTACGCCTGAGTCAATTTAAATAAATTTTGCGTGTTACTGCAATCAGAAAGCTGAGTCTGTTTCTAGAGGGTTTGAAAACTATTTTCCAACACAAAACTACAGCTCGAAGCGTACAGCCGGAAGAGAAAAGGCAGCGTACCTCCAATAAAACACGTAAATCACCGGAATTACTTAAGACGGGCAGTAACACGAAGTATGTATATGCAATTCAGCGAGGTCATCAAAGGCAAACGCGTAATAGCGACCATACACGGGGGACGAGGCACCTTCCCAACGAGGCACCTTCCCAACTGGCAACGAGTCTTAATTAGCGCAAGACTACAAACAGGTCCTTTATTAGATGATACACACAGAGAAACATGTTGCTATTTGTCAACTGAAATTAGGTTAATACGACCCTAATTCGGTTATTACGAATTTCAGAAGGTTGGCACAGCCTAACATTAGTTTTCATAACAAAGTTCGGTTAATTTAACTGAATTTTAGTTACAACACCCAAAATATTCAGAAATCTAATGTAAATATCGTTTGTACTAACTGAATTTATAAGTTGTTACCATTAATATACACTTTTCAATTCGGTTGGCACTTTTTTTTCTCTGTGAGCACGTTTGCCATGCTCCTGCGACGACATTGGTTCATGGTAAGGCCGTATGAAACTGATCTCATTTGAGGAAGAACGGCCAGTGTCTCTTCAGTCATCGCTGATGGTGTGCGTGTTATAATACCTTGTGTTTCGATTTTCGAATGTCAAATTCGAAAATTGGCCTATTAAGCGACTCACGCAATCATTCTGCTTAACGCTGGATCACTTCCTTACTTTTACACGGGCAAAGCCAAGGATATGGATGGCTTTCAAAAATAGTCCTCAAAAATTATATGTAAGTATATCCCTGCCAACACCGATACAACAAAAATTAGTTTGCTGTAGCAGTTCCAGCTGCATTGGAGTTTTCTATTGCATAGAAGACGGCCTCAGTAGCGGTCGTTCTACCAGTAGTACCGACGGATTGGATGTTAGTGCGCGGAGACTAAAAAGGCCTCTTAGATAGTACTTAGAAGGAAGCTGATAATACGGATGTGGAGATTGGTCATTAATGTCTTACTATCATCTTTTAGTTTTAAGGAATTAACTGCGAACAGTATTGAACTAGGCCAATGAGGCCTACTGGACTATGTCCATTGGAAAGCGTTATGGGTCTGGTAAGGGAAGCTGATCTCGCCGGGTATTATTTAATTATTTTCTGTGGCGCCAACGTATACCATACTATTTAGGGCAGTTCTGACAGAAATGACAGAGGGGTAATACTTGCGGAATTTGTACTAGGTACTAATGCTAAAAATTACTTTTTCCAAAAAAAAACACACTTTTTTCTGAAAAACAATTTATCTTCGTGTTTCGGAGTGTCTCTCTGTCTCATTCTTCAATCATCCAGCCTAACGTTACTTGTGTACTTCCTGGTTTATATGTTACTATTTCTAATCAAAAACAGACAAGAAGTCCTACATTACAACCGACTTAATTGCCAATAGAAAAGTTTGGTTGGAGCTGCCAACATTTTTGTTTATTGTGATGGAAATTCCGTTAGTACAACAATATTTTGGTGGAATCAATATTTATTAATTGTGTCAGGAATACATTTGATTACGAAAACCAAATGCTTTAGGGAAAATTCACATTCTATCCATCCATCTACTATTTCCCAGTATTGGCGATACGTATTACCAAATTATTGTAAATTTTCTTTTGAAAATTACATTTCGATGATCAGTACTGGGAAACAGTAGATGTATGGATAGAATGCAAATTAAATAAACCAAACCATTCGGTTCTCTGTGTAGTTGTAAACTTTGCTTCATACAATGAGGGAGGTATCCCTACCCATATCAGATTTTTAAAGAACTTTGTATATGCTACAGAGGAGCATAAGAAACATGGACATGTATTTTTTTTTTAACTATCGAATTATTATGTTTTTGTGTTAAAAATGTCTGAAATTTACAAAAATTAGATCTATCAAATAAATAAATTTTTATGAAGAGTCAAAAGACAGTTGCTCGTACTCATTAAAACAACATATTTATGTAATAGCATTTATTGTATTATATAAATCTAATAAATAAATAAAATAAAAAAAAAAATTATGACCATATTGATTATGTCGTGGGACCCGTGGGAACGTTTATTAAATGTTGGGAATTTAAACTCTTCGGGAAAATTCGTATAAAAGCCGAAAGATTACGAAATTTGAAAAAACTCTCAGACACTATTTCGATAAGCATTACTAGGCATTATTTTAATCTTAGTCCAATTAATTAGAAAGCGCTATTTTTTATGTTACTTGCAATCTTAAGAACTGAAAGTTTTAGCAATGTTTAAGTATATAACAGTAAATTTCTTCAATAAAGCCTTCATTAGATACCATATTTTGTGTATAGTTAATGAAACGTAACAGTAGCACATCTACACAAAAGTGTGGATCGTGTACCTCCGGTAACTGTGATTAAACGTCTCTGTACTGTCTATATACCGATCACAGATTCCTACGGCGATAGTGTACAGATAAGCAGACGTGGTGTGAGCTTATACATGGACAGGTCAAGGCTCGATAAACAACTAGGCAATGGGTCTATCAATAAAAAATGTGAGCTTGATTGAGACTGGCTAGCAGTAAGCTTGATTGAGATTCAGGCTAAAATAGTGGCGAAATCTGAGATTGCAGCTTGACTTGTGCGCAATGTTGTATCCACGATAAGCGTTAGCATTTTCTCCTCCGTCAAGCCGCGGTCAGATCTTTGGAATCCACGGCTCTGACTACATTAACTGCCCCGCGTGCTTAAATGAGATGACTGATAATTTTAATATTACATTGATATGTATCCCGGGGTCATATATCCATGCCGGGAAGTGCAGAGCGGGCGGACATGCAATGCTAGCAACTACCTTACGGGATCCTGCGGAGTTTGCAGGTGTCGAAATTCCTCTGTCAACTTGCAGGTAGAATAAGCGGCTCCACTGCAATAGGGCGACTAATCTTAGGTTGGCCACTTGGGTGACTTGTGTGATAACAAGACATCTTTAGCTAGTTCTAGATTCGAGGTGCATAACATTTGTTTTTCATATTTTGCCGTATAAATCTGTAAGGTAATTCTTAGATTTCTATTTATTATTATTTATTATAAACTTTTCTCAAAATATGTCAAAATTTTTCATTGATAAGAAACATATTATATTAGCTTACTATATTTCTAAAAATCTTTAAACTCTTTCTTTTAAACTAAAAACAACCTGTTTTAGCTCTTTAATTAAGTGTCACCTTTTAAACTCAAACAAAACCACTTGTTTTTAAATTTGGATATTTTTATATTTATAATTAAATGATTTTTAAAAAGTTTCTAATTTATCTTGACAAACCAAACAAAATGTTTATTTTTTGTTATGAAAAATGATTGTAATTAATAATGCTTATTAACCTTACTTCCCCTTATTTGGAGAAATTGTACACTCAAAACCATCTTTAAATCTTTGAGATATGCATCCTCCGTAAAGAAGCTTGCTAGGAAAGTCTTAATAATTTAATTAGTTACTTTCACAAGTAATTAATCTTAGGAGGATTTTTTTTTTCTGTGTTTGTTATCACAGTTTAAGTGGTTTGTATGTTTTTTTTTTTTTGCTGCTGCTCATATCTCTTTTATAACTCCTACACTCAGATGACTCTATAGAAGAAAACATGTTTGAGAGTACCTGCCTCTATTTTACTAGACACAACATGATCATACTCATAGAGTCTATAAAGAGGCCAGCCATCATTTCTTAGGGATCTTTTGACATTTCAATTATTTAGATTTTTTACATCTTTCTTTTATATTCTTCAACTAAAACATTTTTTGTTTCGGCTTATCATTTGGTAGTTAAATGGATACTAAAAAAGACTTAATCATCCATATGTTTAACATATCTGTATACAGAGATGTATGTATTCATAAGGAGAGGAAACCTACAGCAATATGTTGCTGGCTAAATCCGCCATATGAATTTATACATAAACGTTTCTTTTAAGTTTGATTAATTGTGTAATTGTTCCTTCACTTTTATCATAGTCATGATCATCATCATCACCATTACTATTTCATACTACAAATATGTTTGTAGATTAGGATGCCCCTTAAAATAACGATTTGTCGATTTTCACTCATTACTATCCTACACAGAAAAAAATATTTCACTACTTTTTTCAATTAAATCGATTTGTTGAAAATTTTAAAAACTGTCAATTAACTAATAATTGAATCAATTAAATATTTGCTCAAATTCGAAACATGCTTGACATTTTTTATACTATAGCTCAAAACAGATTGTTGTTTGTTTGTAATATTTATGTATGCAGTTGGTTTTTATGTTATGTTTGTGTATTAGTAAAAAATATTTTATATTCATTTTAATTAGATTTTATTGATTCTCATTAGGTTTATTACTTTATTAAGATAAATAAATTAATTTTAGTGGTTTAAATGTGAATATTAATTTTTTCTAAAACATTATAATAAAATTGATAAAGTCCTTTTTGAAGTTAAATTTTGTTTAATAAAAATTTAACCACTTAAAAAAAATGCTAAAAATGACTTATAATAATTTAAAAAAATAGTAATCTTTTGTTAAAAAAAAGGGCTTATTTTTGCAAAAAAAAAATTTCCATACTCCCTACGTTTCCATACAAAGAAAATACTAATTTCTATGTGAATTTGTTCAAATAAGTAAAAATAAATCTGCTGACTAAATGAGCATTACATGCCGGTTTAAATTCAATGTTATAAAATTCAAGCTACACGCGGAGAAATAAATTGCCAACCGAATTGAAAAGTGTATATTAATGGCAACAACTTATAAATTCAGTTAGTACAACGATATTTGCATTAGATTTCTGAATATTGTGGGTGTTGCAACTAAAACTGAATTGAATTAACACAACTTTGTTGCGAAAACCAATGTTAAGTTATGCCAACCATCTGAAACTAATAATAACAGAATTTGAGTCTGACTTCTGCTTTAAAAATATATAGTTGTTTGGGTTGTAATACAGTTTCTTTATTTTTAATGTAAATGTCGTCAGTCTTTTAAAGAACAAATTAAATTTTTTACTAACCTTGTAGTTCATTTAAAAATCAAACCACATTAAATGACTGTTTTATGATTTTACATTCATTTTTAAAAGTAGTTTGTTTATTTTTTACTAACAGGTGGTTCATTATTACTAGAATTGTTAGTCATTTTTTTGAACATTAAAAAACAAATGACAATGTTAGTTGAATTTACTGAAATGTAAGTCGTCCTTGCTTTAAGTGAAATTTGCTTTGTATTTACCTAACCTACATAGTATTCTAAGTGTAGTAATCGAATTTCAGTTGGCAGATATCTAAATTTTTCTCTGTGTGTATAAAAAACATTTGGTATGGCAACAGCACCTTATCCAATTATTTTTTGCTTATTGAGGAGTCATACAATATTGACCACTTTTTAAACAAATAAGTTAGAATTTAATTGAAAAATAATTCAATTAAATTTCTAATTGAATTAGCAATTTTCATTGTTGGCTGAATTTCAGCGTTGTTCAGCGTTGTGGTGTAATGGTTAGCGCGTTGGACTGTTACACAGATAGTCCCGGGTTCGATTCCCGGTGACGACAGCATCAATTTAGAAAAATAATATGTATGAGTTTTCTATCACTTATATGTATCGCTGCGCCCACCTTCTGCGTTCCCATAGCACTTAACCCCACCGAAGTAAAATAATGAATCAGGGCTATGAAATAAAAAGCTTCAATAAATTCGCCAAAAGGTTCTACATCAGGTGGCGAGCAACAACTGTTCTAAGACTTATCATCTCGCGCAATTACAGTGTTGCCATGTTTGAAGCCCTTAATCTTTCACCACCTTTCATCTCCCCACTATCCCCTTTCCAAAGAAAGCAACACATTAATTAATAGGAAGAATTTCCTGAGTGTTGCTTCTCTTTTTTAAAAAAAAAAAAATTAAACTTATTTAATTGGTGGTATTCGTGATTTAAATAGGTTTATATTTGTTTGTGTGTAGTTTTATTAAAAAAAGTTCACAATATAAAAATTTGTTTTTTGGTAATCATTTTAGAACAAAGTGTATTTTTATTAAAATTACCAAAATGCGAAATTTTTTAAAAATTAAATTTTTCATTTCTTTTATTTCTTTAACTCTTTGGCTGGCCCCGTATAACATTTTTGTTTTATACCGTACTTCCAAAGCAATAATATAGTCTAAAAAAAGAACTATTATAGATTTATATCTTGCAAATTTGCATTTTTTTATTTATGCAAATGTTTTTAAATTCTTTCAAAAAAAAAAAACATTCGCTACACGCTCAGAGCATTAAATCAATTAATTTTTCATCAGTTCTTATAAAATTTTGTTGTAATGGTTAGTGCGCTGCACAGATACACAGATGGTCCCGGGTTCGATTCAAGGTGACGACAACATCAATTAAGAAAAATAATATGTATCAGTTTTCTATGTATCGCAGCGCCCGCCTTCGGTGTTCTCCTAGCTCATAACCATACAGAAGTAAAATAATGAATCAGGGCTATGAATTAAAAAGCTTCAATAAGTTCGCCATCAGGTGGCGAGCAACAACAGTTTTACGACTTATCATCTCACGCAATTACGGTGTTGCCATGTTTGAAGCCCTTCATCTTTCATCTTCTTTCATCTCTCTACTATTCCCTTTCCAAAGAAAGCAACACATTAATAAATAAGAAGAATTTCCTGAGTGTTGCTTCTATTTAAAAAAAATAAAATAAAAATTATTCAGATATGTAATTCTTACTTCATCGTATAACTTCATATATTTAGTTAGAATATTCTTCTACCTCAAGTCCAAAATCTAGTATCATCCCAGGAAAAACTTACACATTCCAAAAAGAAGGTGATACCCACACTTGCTTACATATCTCATTGCCAAATTTAGTAACTGCAATAACAAACTAATTCCAACGATAGAGTCAAAAAAGCAAGTAGTATAGTAATCAATTCTTTAAATTTAAACCAGAAAGCATGATCTCAATAACAAAGTAATTATTTACTTAAAAGAAAATTACAATGTTATTAACTTATATGTATAACTTTTTGTACGCAAGAAGTAATCATATACTTTTTCTTAATAAAAGGACGTTATTGGAAGTAGTTCCTAATTTTGAAAAAAATAAGTTATACAATTTTAAAGAATTTATCTCATATATTTTTTCAAACAAATTTTTATTTGCAGGAAAATAACAGAAATTGCATTTTTTTTGAAAAATTTATATTTTCGTGGTTTATAGCTCCAAAATTATGACAGACCCATGTTATCATATCAATTCGCTGTTTCACTTTTTAGGATTTTATTTCCGTATGAGTTTTGATCGTTATATTTGAGTGACCTAGGAGAATCACGTGTGAGTAAAAGGTGAATTTACTTATGGAACTACTTCTTTTTTTAAATGTAAGTACTTCTTATTTTTTCTAGGGAACTATTTATTTATTTTTTTTTGTGTAAGTACTTCGTAATTTTACAATGGAAATATTTCTTTATTAAAAAATGTATGTAGTTCTTAAAAATATAAAGTAAATGGTTCTTTGGTAAAAAAATAATCAATTCTAAAGAATCAATTATTTTAGTCTCACGCCCTGTTAAAAGAATCGAGTAGGTAATCTAGTAAGGAATGAGTTCTGCCCAAAGTGCTTGATTACAAACCCGCTTACCTTTTTGGAAATTTTTTGCTGGGATATTGCCATATCAGATTTTATTTGTTGCTTTTCAAAAAGTTTGATCATTTCCATGATAGACAATACAATTGTTTCATTGGCATCTCCCACATCTTCGGTTGTCTGCAATAGAAAAAGATAAATGACTACACTCAAACCGAGACATTAGATACAACAGACAAAATAAACTCTATTAGAATATTATTTGGACTTGAGGTAGAACAATATTCTAACTAAATATATGCAAATATAGAAAGTTCGAAAAAAATAATTTTTGTAATTGTAATACAAAAATTAAAACATTTTTTTCATCTGATATCACATTTTTCTAATAAAATAATTGTAATTAAAGCAAAAAAAAAAATTAAAACATTTCAATGTTTTCATCAGAGTTTGCATAATTTTCGAAAAGTTATCAAATTAATTTTACTAGATTATAATGATCGTTAATCTTATTTAAAAAGTATTTAACAATTAGCGGCCTGGGGATAAACAAGACTCATGAAACGTAATTTTAATTTTGACTACAAGATTGCAAAGCTTTAAAAGTTATCAAAAAAAATGTTCACTTGCTAAAAATAAGTTATTTATATAATTTGATACACACACAGGTTTAATGATTCCACTTTTGACCGAAAAATACCCAGTAGGAAATTTACAGAATAATTTCTTTCAGATTTTGAGTAAATTTGGATATGTGATAAAGGGTACTAAACTTACGAACAAACGCAATTCTTTATAGTACCAACCTTACTTTCAAGGGTTAACAAGGTGGGTTCCATAGTGATCCCAAAAAAAACAAATCATCAAATCAAATTAATCATATACCGCCCTAAATTTTGTTGGTAAATCGTTATAGAGATCTGAAAGATACTTTTAATTTGATATCCATTTTTGTATAGTTTCTTTGGAATAATTGTGAAAAAACAAATCAAAAGAAACTGGAGCCAATTTTGATCCCATTTTTATAGCTCTTAAAAGTTAGATTGTTACGGTGAAGAATTTAATTCATTCGATAGTTTAGTACCCTTTATCAAGTATCCAAAATTTAATAAAAATCTGAAAGAAATCATTCTGTAAGTTTTCAAGTTTATCCTTTTGGGTAAAAAGTGAAAAAATTAATAATATATGGATCAAATTGCTTAAAAGACTTATTTGCATAAAGCTCAAATTGGAAGCTTTACACTACTAGCATAATAAAAGTTAAGTTTTATCCCCAGCCCACTAAGGGTTAACGATTTTTTAAATACAATTGAAGCTGATTACAGACTAATCAACTTTAAATGATGGTTTCCGAAAATGATGCAGAGTTTAAAAAAACATTAAAATTTTGTTAAATTTTTGTAATAATAATAAATTTTTATAAAATGTGCTAGAAAGGAATCGAACACGAATTATACTTTTTTTGCAGTTATATTTGTGTTTTTTTTTTTGTTTTTACATACATTGAGTAAATATACCTTCGTATATTTACAAAAATTAAGAAAATCAGAACTCTTAGCTAGGTTGATAATAGTATTTCGATCTTGCTAAAGATGTCATCGGAATCCGAAGTTTAAGAAAAGCTAGAGCCTCACAACTAGACAGAACTTTAACAAAAACCCTGTTAATCATCAATTTTGCTCCATTTTCGTCTTCTTAGTAATCAAACGCATGGCTAGGGTCTTTTCCTAACAAGCATCATAACATAGCTAAACTTTGAAGACCAAAAATGTTCTATTAATATAAAAGAAATCGTTTTTTCAATTTATTTTTTTTTGATTGCAACTATTATATTATGCAAATTGCAATAGACATCTCCAAATTAAACATTTTAAAAGATCTATAAAATTAATTTTAATTTTGCATTTTTATCAAATATTTTCGCCATTTCTGATTCCTGGCTTAAGTTGATAAATGATAACCGCTGAAGTCAGAATTATATATTTCAATAATTTTGAATAAATTAAAGTAATTAAATTTTTCAAATTATCTAATTTTAGGAATTTTAAATAAAATAAAGTTTTTTTAAAAAATTGCCATTTTCGGTCGAAATTAACGTTAAAAAAATTATTTCTTGCATTTGGAACCATTTGCAATACAACTGCGTTGTGTAATGAGAAATCTACTTTTTAAGGGACACCCTAATGCAGATATAAGAAGGTCTTATGATCACTTTCTTCTATATCACTTCTATTCTATATTTGAAAAAGACTCAATTGTTTGTTGGTAGTACGTACCTTCGTTCTTATTCATCTGCCAGAATACTTTCATGTAGTTTTAGATTTAATATTGTAATTACAATTTGAAAAATTACTTTTGACAGTTTCGTATTTGTCTTGTTATTTATCAAAATCTCTTTTGAATAATATGTTTCCATTGTACCTTAAATTGAGCATTTCATTATGTGTTGTTAAGAGTTCTATTCGGTAAAGATACTGGGTATCTGTATCTTTTTTTTTCTTAGTCAGTAGTCAATTCTAAAACAACCTGTTATTTTGATTGTGCGTGTTTTATTATAAAAATACAAAAAATTAACATGTCACTTGTTTCTTTTATAAAGTTTTTTATTTTTTTTTTTATTATGCATTTATTTGTTAAGTCGAGCTACTATTGTTACAAGATTTTTTTTAAAGATCTATTTTTTAAGATTAAGTTTGTTATAAAATTATTAATATGATCTTTTGTTAGTTATTAAGATTTACTACTGTTAATCTTGATTTGTAGAATAAGTTGGAATTTGTTTTATTAATTTCCAACAAATAACACCGGAAATATATCATATGCAAGCTTACAGAGAGATATATAACAAGTACTAGATTTTTTTTTTTGATATTCCGATTTTAAATCATGTTATTACTACAGTAAAAGATATTGCTATTAACAGAGCTTTAGTCAAATAGATAGTATAAGAACCAGTTCGGAATGGAAAAGTTTGTTTTGTTATACAGGTATAGAACTTTAAGTTGGCAACACTTTTTTAACTGGCATCAATTTTGTCAGTTGTCAAGTGATTTATATTTAGTTTGGGATTTCAACATGAATAGGCTGACGCCAGAACAACGCTTCCAAATTGTGCAAATTTATTTTGAAAATCATGGTTCTGTTCGAAATACGTATCGCGCACTGCCTAAATTTTACGGTGAATATAATCGTACATCAGAGCAATTAATTCGATTAACTATGGAACGTTTTCGCACAACGTTTACTCTAAATGATAATATGCATCCACAGAGACGTCGTACAGTGCGTACAGAAGATGTCATTACTGCTGGAGAGTGTAGCGTAGAGGAAGGCCCCAATCAGTCTGTCCGCCATCGTGTACAGGAATTGGATATGTGTAAATCGACTTTTTGGAAAATTTTGCGGAAATATCTTGGTTTTCGCGTTTACAAAATGCAACTCGTGCAACAATTGAAGCCACACGATCAACTAGCAAAGCAGAACAAGATTGCCGATGATCTCGATTTTCAGAAGCGAATTTTGTTTAGCGATGAAGCTTTTGGTTAAATGGATACGTCAATAAAAAAAATTCCGTATTTAGATCCTCAAGTGTATGTTAAGACTCCGTCACATCCTGAAAAAATTACTGTTTGGTGTGCTTTATAGGCTGGTGGAATCATTGGTCCGTACTTCTTTAAAAGCGATGCTGGTCAGACCGTTACAGTCAATGGTGACCGCTATAGAGCCATGATTACTGACTTTTTCGTTCATCAATTGAACAACCATGATGTGCAATAGCTGTGGTTTCAACAAGACGGCGCAACATGTCACACAGCTCGTTCCACAATTGATTTATTGAAGGAAACGTTTGGTAACCGCATAGTTTCACGTTTCGGACCCGTGAATTAGCCTCCAAGATCGTGCCATTTAACGCCGCTGGACTATTTTCTGTGGGGATATGTGAAGTCGCTAGTCAACTATGGCAGAAACGATTGACCACTTGGTGGACAACAGTCGTCGCGTTATTGCCAATATACGGTCACAAATGTTGGAAAAAGTCATCGGATTTTTTACCTCCAGATTAGGCTATGTCCGAGCCAGCCGTGGCGGTCATATGCCAGTAGTCATATTTAATTTATAATGCCAGAATATTATCTTTCGAATAAAGTAAATTTCATGTCAATTTAAATATATTGATCTCTGATTTATTGCATTCCAAAGTTGTATACCTCTATAAAAACACCCTTTACATTGAAAATTCTTCTTTATCTCTTGGGACTCAAAATTATATCACAGCATTCTTTAGAATATTGGAACTCGTCGTTACAAAGCTACTTATTTATATATACTATACCATAAAAGAACAATTTCATAGATTCAATGAAGAATTTCATTATATTCAAGAAAGTTCATTAATATTAAGAAATTTTTCAATAAATTATCTGAAAATTTTCTTTAGAGCTATGAAATTATTTCAAAGACTTAACTTTTTAATTTTTTCATAAAATTCCATAATTTCATTAATTTTCATACATTTTAAACTTTCGTTATAAGATCTAATTCTCAAATGTTAAGCAAATTTTATAAATATTTATTTTGGATGGATAAAAGGTATGGCTTTCATCAAATTCATCATAAAAAGCTTTTACATATAATGGACATAAGTGACATTAATAATACGTTGTCCTTCTACTGTACACTCAAAACAAAAAGTCAGCAAAAAATTTTGCTGAGTCAGCAAGAAATTTAGCTAGGTTTGACATTATTATTTCTGTTTAATTAAAGCTATATCCTCCAATATGCAGAGCTTTAACAAAAATCCTATTAACTATCAATTTTGCCTCCATTTTTGTCTTCTTAGTAATCAGGGTCATTTCCTAACAAGCATCATAACGTTACTAAACTTTTAAGACCAAAAAGTCCTATTTATATATAAGAATTTAGTTTTTACTCTAGCTCATGTTAATATTTTTTTCAGTTTTATTAGTTTTTTGTTTTTATATATATCGAGATTATATTTATGCTATTTATAACTAGCTTTCAAGCTCCGTATATTTACAAAATAGAGCAAATCAAATATATTTAGCTAGGTTGATACTAGTATTCGATCTGCCTAAAAATATAGGGAACATAAACAAATTATCCTTCAAGTACTTATCTAAATTATGGCATCTTTCTAGAAACGAAACAAAAGGAAATATCAAGATATGAAATATACAACCATTTTTCTGCAATAAGAAAAAGGAAATATACAACATTACGTAAGATGTGTATCCTTGTCTTCGCTTTAGACTGTCTACCGGATCGTACATTTGTTTGCAATTTTACCACATTTATTAAGCTCTATAAACATTTAATTTATAAATACACATTTAATTTTTATTTAATTGAAATATTTTATTTTTTCTTTAATTTAATTAATACACAATTACTTTGACAAGCCGGGTGACAACACAACATTTAGGTTTTTTTTTTTTAAATCCGCAAATATATATATATGTAACATTGCTGGCGTCCTTTTATTTTAGTATGTATGAAAAGCAGATACAAAAATGGTTGAGGTTTTATGCGTCTTACAAGAGTTGTACTTTTTAGTATCATTTTCTCCGTCTCTACTACGTATGTATGCGTATGTCTTTCAATCTGGTTGTCGTACACACTTTAAATGTGCTAATCAAAACAATTTTTTTTAGCAAAATAAATTAGTAAAACATTAGTAAAATATTAATAAAATATTAGTTTAAAACAGTTAAGTGCTGAATAAATATATCGAAAATTTAACTTAAAACATAATTTCGAGGCCTTACTCTATATTTCTTTATTAGGATATTGTCCTAACAAATAATCTATAGAGTTTTTTGTTTTCACATTTATTAATTGACCACTTTCAAGAATGTGTTGATATATCTATTTCGAGAATTTTCCAGGTTCCCATCATCAAAACACGTTTCGAAAGAAGTGACAATCCCATGCAAACATCAAACATTCATATAAACTAGTTATCCCATTAAAAGAGAACTAATAAAGGGTCCGCCATCTAACATTTTTTTTTTCAACTAGTGCTTATTTCGTGAATGGTAACACTTAGCTTATGTCTGATTTGACAGATAATTAGTTTTATCATTCCGCTGAATGAATATGGTTGTGTATACGCTTGAACAACGCTGGGAAATATTGCGACATTACTTTGAAAATCATGGTAATGTTGCAGAATGTGTGCGAAAATTGCGTACGCGCAATCAATGGGGTCAATGGCGATCGTTATCGGGCCATGTGGAACGAATTTTTGTTGGCAACATTTGGTTTCAACAGGACGGCGCTACGTGCCACACAGCCGAAGCTACACTCGATGTTTTGCGCCCTATTTTTGAAGATCGCATTATCAAAAAAAATTGGACCGATCGTGTAGACTACTGCATGGCCAGCCGAGGCAGCCATTTGAATGAAATTATTTTCCATTATTAACCGGAAGGATTGTACTTTCAAATAAAAAAAGAAATTTAAGAAAATATTCAGTAGTTTTTTTTTATAGCATTTTCAAAAAAAAAAGTTATTTGGCGCACCCTTTATATGAGTTCGAAGTTAAAGATTATCACCATTGATCGAACATAAATGGAAAAATTGTTCGTTATATGCAAGCTCTACCCTTTGGTAGATAAACAATACACGCTTTTTGTTTTTATTTTCCTTTTATTTTTACACTTGTTTTGTTTTATTTAAAAACAAGATAATTTTAGCAAAAAACTTGATGAAAAATTGATTTACAAGACGTTTTACTAACTTTTCTATTAACTTATTTTTTGAAACCGATTGTGGCTTCTATAATATAATGTCCTTATAATGGACTTCCAATGGGCTTTAAGTCTACTTCTAAGACCAGACTCTCCAGTTTCTGGTTGTCCAGCCCCTCGTTTCAGATACAGAGGTTAATAATTACTTCTTTGACTCTGCGGTTAACCCTGGATTTAAGATTGTAAGCCGCACTAGCGAAATTATAGAAAACAATATTTATTTAAAAGAGCCTTAATACGGTCTCTTACTAAATACAAAATTAAATGGCTGTGTAAAAAAAACCTAAACTTTCCTACAAAAATTAATCAAAAACAAATGTTTCGATTTATGAATAACTTTATTCATAAATTTTAATTAGTTTAAACATAAATGAACCTTTACATTAAAATATGTGTTACACCCAAAACAGAAATTCTCTATTCCACAAATAAGTTTCGAAACAGATGACTGTCAATACAAAGTGTTGAATAATAAAATAAATATAAACATATATCATGTCACTCTAAACAAAACTGAAAAAGATATAAACTAAATTAAAACCCTTTCGATAAATTGTGACTAAAGCATTTTTCATATTAAAAAAAAAGGAAACATGACAGACTGAAACTGACATACACACACAGACACGTTCACATTTATAACTTACACATGCACAAACAAAAGCAATATGAGGGACTAGTATTAGTAAAAGCAACTAATCAACTTTTGAATTTTGACAATAAAATCCACCTATTTCAGTTCTATAAAATAAATGAAATTAAAGACGACAAAACCGATGACGATGTAGACAAGCATATCGAAATAGGCGAAGAAGAAGATAATGTTAAAAATAAGAAAATTTGACAGTTTTTGGGTTGTAAAAATAACAAAAGAATATGGCGGCTATAAACAAAAAAAAAATTTGACATGTCAAAGTTATCAAACAAAAATTTATAGTTTATATAGAAAAGAAAAACTAAATCAACTAAAATTTTACTAAAATAATGAAATGATAGAAAAAAAGGAGGAGTTTTAAAATACCAAAATTTTATATTTTGGGCCTGCATAACATCACCACAACAACAACGTATTCAATTAGAGATGGTCACGTGAGTGAATTTTGACTCGCACTCTTTCACGCACACTATATAAAAATTCTACTCACATACAATCACACACTTCATTCTACTCACACTCATTAACGCTCAAAGGAATCATGCAAATTCACAAAATAAAATCTAACCGGCAAAAATAAAAAACAAAAATTAGGGTGATTGGTAAATGTTTTACTAAACATTGCTCTGAATACTTAATTTCGCCAAGTATTTTAAAAACGTAAAAATTTGAAGTCGGAGAAAAAATTAAACGAAATTAAGTGAGAAAAGTAATGTATATGAATGTTTGATGTTTTTACTTGGGATTGTCACTTCTTTCCAAGCGCGTTCTGATGAAGGGAACCTAGAAAATTTTCGAAATAGACCTATCAACACATTCCTGAAAGGGTCAAATAATAAATTTGAAAAAAAAAAACTCTATAGATTATTTGTTAGGACAATATCATAATAAAGAAATATAGAGTATGGCCTCGAAAAACATAGTTTTTGTTTTTTATTTTTAATAAAAAATTGTATCAGACTTGTTTAAACGAAATATTTATGTAAATATAAAAAAAAATCTACTCACGTGCCCATCTCTATATTCAATATAGTCAAAAACAACAACAACAAAACAACATTTTAGTGACTATACATCACACACGTAATAAAACAATGTCACGCAATTTAAAACAAAATGTCAAAATTTGAGTGATTTACAAGCAGCAGACGGACAAAATATGTATGTAGTATATGCCGGTTTTATTTGTTCATGTATATATTTAAGATACGTATTAGAGATATATTGTTTATGCGTGCATGTGTTCTGTGCGAGTGTATGTTATTGAGTTAATCATCAAGAGATGAATATAGAAAGGAATTCTTTTTAAGTTGACAACACAATGGGTTGTCATTTTAAAAGATACCCATAAACAAGAAGTTCATAATTCATACATAAATACAAAAAATATGTTTTAAATTTTCTCTTTTAGAAATTGTTTTTTTTTTTTTTTTTGTAATACAGGATCTTTTTGGATACTCAAGAAAACTTGTACCAGTTCCGCAACTAGTTTTACAACTTCTTTTGAGTAAGTACTTGTTCTAGTTTGGTGTTGTAAATTGTGACCCTTATAACTAGTTTCTAAGGAGCGTTTAGAAACAGGTACACACAGAAACATAAAAGTGCCAACCGCACTGAAAAGTGTAGTTTAATGGTAACAAATTATTAATTCAGTTATAACAATGATATTTACATTTGATTTCTGAATATTTTGGGTGTTGCAGCCAAAATTAAATTTTTTAAATAACAAAAAACTACAGTAAAATTTAATGTAAAATCATAAAACAGTCATTATGTGGTTCGTTTTTTTTAAAAGAACTACAAGGTTGGTAAAAAAATTTAATTTGTTCTACAAATGACTGACATTTACATTAAAAATAAAGAAACTGTATTACAATCCAAACAACTACATATTAAAGCAGAAGTCCCTGAGTTTAGTAAGTGAAATTCAGTTTGCAAATAGTTTTTGCATTAATAAAAATATGACGTTATTTTTTTTTTTTTTAAATAACAACTCCTTCCACCGGCTCGCTGTGCCCAAAAAAGCTAATTTAGAGTTCCTTTTACTACAGAACAAAAAGGGAATAATTTATATGAAATTTAAACATTCGATTCTACGCCGAAATTTTAAAAAAAAAATATATTTTTTTCGGTTCTTAAAGTGAACCCTTTAGTCAATAGAGTGGACAAAAAAAACACGGTTTTTTTCAAAACTTTTAAAAATAAATTTGTTAATCACAGACAATAAAAATGTATTACCAACAAAGAATAATGTACAAAAGATTTGACATATCGACGAACGGCTAAAAGTTATTAATTACATAGAACTTAATCAAATGAAACAGATCCATTTTCGGATCAAATTATATCAGAGGAGATCTCATGTGATTACATGAAGATAAGGTTATGTATGCCATTTTTCAGGTCAACTAAGATATGCTGTGATAAGAAATTATATATATGACTCTATATATTTATATATATCCATATTGGAACTTTTCTCATCGGGTTTGCATTTTAAGTAGGAGGTAGAATATTGCAAATTATTAGTATCATTAAATAATTTTTTTTTATTAAATAATATTTTTAAAACTCCGGAAAAAGAACTGATATTTTAAACATTTTTATTAAGAAATTTTCAGTTAATTTCAATTTTGTAAAAAATAATAATAATATATTTAGCACACACAATGAAAAAGTAGTTTGAGCTAAGAAAATGACACAAACATTTTCGATATATCGTGACCTATTAAAATGTTGTTAATCAATACAATTTTGCATTGTAGTAAAACCAACTTTTGAAAACTTAATAACGTTTAATAACTGGGTTACCATAAAGCGAACATTTTTGCACCATTTTGCTCAGATAGAAAAGCTGTAATTTAAAGGTTTCGGAAAAACATAAATTTTTTCCGACCACTCTTTTCGTAAATGGTACACTTTAAAAACGGAGAAAAAAGTTTTTTTTTTAAATTTTTGGTGTACAATCAAAAGGTGAATTCAAATTTCATATAAATACAGCTATTTTTGTTCTGCAGGAAAAGCGCCCTAAATCAACGTTTTCGACAAATTTCAAACAAATAATAACGCAATTTTTTTTATTGATGCCAGAACATTTCAAAATGTGATAATATCCCAAAATCATATTAACTTTATACGAACTCTAATATATATGTTGAAAATGTATGTTTTGTTAAATATTATTTTAATAGTAAATATATAGTTCGGCGCCGGGAAATTTTTTTCGGAAACTAAAAGACTCTTCCTTGTACCGTCTTATCCATTATTGCAGCGCCATTTTTTGACAGTTGACAGTTTTTGACCCTCTCTGATGATGTGGTTTTTTATTTATAATTTTATTCTCATCACAGTGCGATACAATGGCAAACATAACATAAAAGTGGCATTGGTAACGCCACCAGATACACCCAAAAGGTGTTGTTAAAATGCTCAATAACATTCTCTTGCATGAGTTCTAGATCTGGTATATTAGAGAACCTGATATAATTCGCTAAGAAGTTGTTTTAGAATGGGTTACAAAAATTTTCCTTGGATATGAACTGTAGCAAACTTATTTTAGTACAATTTCTTTTCTTAATTTTGCAAATAAATTAAAAAAAAAAATTTGTATGGCGCTGATTTTTTAAGCGTTTTACAATTTTTGTTGCGATTTTTGCTCTCAAAAAGTTGGCAATACTGGTTTTAAACAGGTGTCAACATTTTGTAAATTACTTTTATCAATTTTGGTGCAATCAAAACTATTGTTTAGGTATTTCCAAGGTATTTCCTGCCTCTGATCAGATCATTTTTAGCAAATATTTTCTGTTGGTTTAGCTTACAAATTCTGTTATTTAGCAACAGTTTATTGCTAATCTAACTAACTTTCTCACAATTCAGATACTTTTCAGTTGTCGTAGCTGAATTTTCAACTATTTGTATGGTTTGTTTTTTGTATGGCTTGGTTTTTTTTGTATTTCGCTTTTCCTTCTACTATTCCTTCTACTTTTCGGACAAGTTTTGATGAAATTTTATCATAAGGTAGATGAAAAATTTCTTTAACTTTATAAAAAATCATTGTAGTTTTAATGAAATCTCTCCAATAGTCGTATAAATAATAAATAATTTGAAATTTTTCATAACATTTTATCAAAAACTGCATTAATTTAATGAAAAGTTTCAATGAACGAATGCCATTGAAGATAACTGTGGATAAGTGTTTCAGTGTATTGGTCCATTGAATTATTTTCAGACGGTTGGTTATTTGACACTATCCCTTATGATATAATGAAAAAAATTATAAAATATGTTTTGTCAGATTCAATGAGGAATTTCATTATATTCAAGGAATTTTAATAATATTAAGAAATTTTTCATAAAGCTTTTTCATAAAATTTCATAATGTCATAAAAAAATTCATTCGATTTCATAAATTATTTCTTCATAAACTCAATGAAAATGTATTGGATAAAATCTTTTGACACAACCGAATTTGTTATGTGAGAGTAGCTAACAAGAATAATCAACAACATACACTCAGAAAAAAAATGAACTAAAATTGACGAAAATGAACTAAAAACTGAGGAAAACTGATATGATTTAGTGCTAAAGCCATTTTAACTCAGAATAAGTTCATGATTTTACTTGCATAAATGATATTTATTTAACCTAAAGCTGATATTCGTTTTGTTATACTAACTAAAAGCTTATTATACAGGAATAAAATTGAACTAAAAAATTAAAAAATTCGAAAAAAATTAGTTTACTGCCTTGTCCAAAATTGTTATAACTCTAAAGAAATATGCATTAAACCAAGTGTCTATAAACTAAAATGGAAGATAATTTTACTGAAAATTGGATTATATGTACTAATTTGTAGTTAACCATGTCTTACTTTTTTAGATTTAAGGTAAAAGTAACAACATTTAGGTTAAAGAATTACTGGAAAATATCACTCATAACGAAAAATTACTAACTTTTAGTTAAAATATAACTTCGATGTAAGACAAATTAAGGTATATATCCTTTTTTTAGTTTATAATTTTACTATTTAAACTAAATTCAAGGAAAATGTACCGCTCGTAAATTCATATATCCAAAAATTTGATTAAACGGTATTACGCCAAAGTGCATTTTACCTAACTTTGCTATATGTTTACTCCTTTTAAGTAAACAAATGAAACAGTTCAGGTAAATATACTACACTTTAACAAATAGGTTACTAAGCCTATGAAAATAAGTTTTACTCTTAGTTTAAAATATACTCCAAAGTAAGATACAATTTCTACTATTGAGTTTATTTATGACATACGCTAATAAATAATACTACTACTACTAGGTAAATAACATTATGTTTTACAATAAAAATTGTTTTTTCGAGTATGAGAAAACTTAAATGTAATAAAAATTGGTTAAATTAGGTTCATATTTATTTACAATATTGTATTGTTAGTACTCCAATAAACTTAAATGCACTCTCTTTACTAAATTTATGGATCTTATTTACTCACAAATAATGTTTTATTTGAAATAAAAAAAAACTTGTGGGGTAAATAAAATCATTGTGGTGGCAATTAATTTATGTGTATTAACAATATTGTATTGTAAATACGCTCATAATAATTCATGAGTAAAAACGTGAAAATAAAGAATACATTTTTCAATTATTTTAAAAAAAGTTTTCGTTATTTTAACATTAATGTTTCATGGATAGATTATTATGAGTTTTGCCAAAATTAATGAAGTTGTACATATTTTTCTAAATTTTCTAAATTTAAATATACTCACATAAAGAATTTTATAAAATTATTAACTAAGCAGTAGGATATTATTTGAACTAAAAGCATTAAAAATAATTATTGCAACCAATTTCTTTTTAATTTTTTTATTTGATCTTAAAACATTAACATGTTTATGATTTTCTTAAAATTAATTTAAGAGTACTTAGATTTGGCAACACTTTTCAATTATTGTTAGTAACTTAAGTATACCTTTTGAAATTGTTATATAAATAATTTTTACAAACATTTTTAAAACAATATCTTCGTTAAATAAAATTTCCATTGGTTTTAATATATCTTAAAATCTTAAAATCTTAAATTCTTAAAATCAGTAAAATATTCCTTACATATAAAGCAGTTTAGAACCATTTTAATTGTTTTTAATAAAAGGATTTCTTTAATTAATGATTAAAAAAAAAATATATATAAAAACATTAATAATTAAACATAAGGTTAATTAATAAAATTAATTATGAGTCTTTCTTGACTAGAAGGAACTATAAATAATGATAAAAATTATAAAAATTGTGGTTAATTTACTGGTCTAAACATTTTAACTCGTTTAAACAGCAACTAACAACGCACTCTTTTCAAAATTTTTTAAGGGAATTTCATAAAAATACGATTGTATGAAAAAACCAAATTGATTTGCAATTATCAGGGTACTTTAAGTTTAACACATTAAATAACTTAAAGCTACATCTACACTAGATATAATATTATCAATTTTATAAAAAGTGTTAGCGTAATAAACAAAAAACTCCTTCAGTTCAAGTATTAATGATCCTACAGCACAGATTACTGGTTGTAGTGTTTCTTTTGTTATGGCCAGATTATCGATTAAACACTTAATTTTAGTGGTTAGCTCAAACACTAGTTGGGGCCCATAACAAAAAAGCATTTCTCGAATCGGTCATTGATGATGTGGGTGTATTTTCGTTTTTTTTTTGTTGTTTTCATCAACAATACATTTTCTGTTTGTTGGTTTTATATCGCATGTAGAAGGTAAAGAATTACGGAATTTCGTTTATCTGAAAATTAAAAATAAAATAGTTTTTTATAATTTTAAAATAATTTATAGCTGAGTTTTTTGAATGTGTATTAAATTTAAGCATAGTTTTACGAAGTTTTAAAACTAGAACTCTGCTTTCGAAATGAGTTTAATTTTAATTTATTTTTATAATTTTTAATGTTTTTTAATTTTAATTTTTAATTTATTTAAATATTAGAAACAAAAAAATGGTGTTATGCAATAAATTTGTTTATAAATTTATTAATCGTTGATAAAAATTATTTCAATTAAACAAAAATTGATATTACAAATATATAAAACAAATTTTTAACACACTTCAAACACTCTGCTCGTCCTTTAGATGTTTCAATTGTGCTCAATCAACATTAAAGTGTGTTAAAAGATATTTCAGACCGTATACTTAATATATTTAAATTTCGAATCTGATTTATTTGATGCATTTACTTAGGTTTTTTTTTATCATACATTTCTTAAAGTTTTTTATTTTTTATTGTAACTCAATTTGTAAAAGTTTAAAAATAAACGATGTACGTTAGGCTTCCCTACAACATAATAAGTTGGGACTAACTCCAGTCTTATTTTGGTCAGTTAAACGCTATCATATATTTACCAGTCACATTTGTGACCTTGGCTCATTGACATGAGCAGATTTCATTAATTATTGAAGAATACTACCACAAGCCAGGCTGAACTTTCGACTTATTTAAAAAATGTAAGTGTAAAATGAGTTTATGTCAAAAGTCAACTTGAGAAATAAAAATATTCTCCAAAAATAAAATGCAGTATCCACACACTCTCATAAGAGATTCTAGGTTAGCCATGATTTAGGAGCGAAATGTTTCTATGAACCGCGTCCTTAAGCTAACCACAAACTCAATGGCCGAATGTAAATTCTGAACCTTACAGCAACTGATCCAATTATAAAAACAAACAACATTATTACGCTAATGCTCAACAATTAGATTTCTAAACTTTTACAAATTAAGTAAAAATAATAAAAACCTTTTCTAATATTAAAGATAAAACCTCTAAAAGTAAAGGACGTAACAGTTTTTAAATTATTTGAAAGTTGTTTAATTAGTATCAAATATAATTTAGTTATTAAAACTACTAGTTGTTATACTAAAATAATCTAAATCTACCAATGTATCAAATTTTATATTGCTACAGTGTTTTTCTAATTTAATATTACCACAACTAAATTGATTATTTAAATCTTTTAGCATCTCCAAGCTTTGTGCATCCTTAACTTGGCGTTTCAATTAACATTAGAATTGGTTTGCAACAGTTTTCCCATTTTGCAAATAGTAAATTTTCTTTTGTGGGAAAAATGTGATCAAATCTGCTAAAATCTATAACAAAAAAAACTTTAATAAAAACAGCAAGAAGTTCGAATAAGTGACTGACTAATTTGTTTCCAAAGGATTGTTTGTATAAGGCCATTCATCTAAAATTTCTTTTAAAACTATTGTCTGATTTAATGTAATTAATTCGTATACGTTGGGTGTGTATCCATTGGCTCTATATTATATTTTAACCATTCTTTATCGGCGATGGTATTTTCGTCTGATAATATTATATACATATAAGTAGAAAGAACGTTTTCAATTTATAAAAGGATTTACTTGATATATTAATTAGGAGAAATTAATTAGTTAAATAATTAATTAATAAAAGAATTTTATCCAAGTAATTATTTTATCCAAGTTTTGGAATAAAATTTAATTACCATGCTCCCGAAACCCCGTTATAAAACAAGATTTTCATAATATAGTAAGCTGCATTTACATTTACCCTCGATATCTAGTTAAAAAGTATATTTCGATCATATGGTAGCTTATGAAAGTGTTACAGGAACTAGTTCTCGAAATCTAGCTTAACTGGATTTCGAGTATAATGTAATGCAGCTCCAGCGTATAATATGATACACAAAATAGATTTTTGAAATCTAGTTAAAACTGGATTTTGATCGCAATGTAAATGCTACCTGAAATTTATATGCAGCAAACTTTTTACCTGTAAAAACAACTTCTAACATTTATCAAGGATTCTTTAATGCTATTCTCCTTTGACGTGTATTCAAGTACACCTTCTTTTCTTAATCGCGATATTGCATTGTGGTATTTACTATACAGATTACCACCTGGTTTTCTGTGTTTATATGAATATAATATAATTCCTGGAAAAAAATAATTTTTATATACAATCAAATTAAAACTTAAATAGTTTTATCAGACAGAGATCTTACTTTATTCTCTGTTGGGAAAACTCTTATTACTTCTTCAGCCAAATGCTCAAAATAATTTGGCGAAGTTGAAACTTTGTGTTCAATCAGAAACTCTACTAAACAACTTGCAAAATTTTACGGTAACGCGCTTCCAGACGTTTGTGGTTCTCATAAAACTTTAACACAGATTTTCCGTTTTGGGATTTTTTAAGGAATTTCCTCTATCGATATCTATGTCCAAAATAGCAGAACGTATGTTTAATTTATAAAATACAATTTACGAGCATTAAAACAAACCTCCTCTATACCATTATTGTCCCCAACAAGTGGGTTTGAGGTTGGTCCAGGAGTAGAAGAACTTGCACCATGGTAAGAGTAGTGTCTATTCCCTATTTAAAATATGTAGTTAAAAAATGCTACTTATTTCAACAATTGTTAACTTTAAAATAATTATAAAAAGGCTATACATAGCCTTTAAGCCAAAATATAAATTGTTAACAACATAATTCAATTACCTTTCAATTTGCCATTTTTTTAAATTGTACTCAAAAACAATTCTCGGTCCAAATAGTACTTTTGGTACTAATGTGTCCAAATGTCCAGGATTCATGAATTTTAAAGAATCTTCATCAATATTATGCTCTGAAACAAAATAAATTAAAAATTTTGTATTGTCAAAGCAATTACCAAATGATTAACATTTTGACTAACACATAAAATAAATTTACCTTTGAATATATCATAAAACTGCTCCCCGTTAAGGATTTTTAGTAGATTTAATAAAGTATCCGAATCCATTAGTGAAGTCTATAAAAGTATTTAAATATAAACGCACAGGGCCTTACTAGAAATGAAAATTAAAACAATTTTTTTCAAATTTTGTAATACAGAAAATATCTAAAACATGCCTTAAACATTGTTTCACATTTTAAAAACATATTGAATGTATAAAACTTTATTTTAAATATATTGTTATGAAAAATTTAAAAAAAACTATCTGGTATGTGATGAGTTTCACGTTTGATCGAATCAAAAAATGTTATTATTTTCCAACATTTATTTAAAACAACAGTAATTGTCATAAATTGAAATATCTGATTTAACTAAATTGATAAACTTCAGTAGAATGTGTTTCCTGAAAAAATTAAAACGATTGAATTTTTGATTTCTTGCATCACATAAAAGTTTATTTTAAATATTTTGTATAGTACGGACATAGACAAGTCTTTTTTTACAAAAGCCGATTTTAACAAAACTGTACTTTGTGAAAAAATATAACAACGCTGATATTTTTATAGTGTAAAAACTTTTTTGTAATTTTAATTACTAACATTTTTAAACATTTGTAAAAAACTATTGCTATTGAAAACGTTTTAACAACTAATTATTATATACTAAAAATTGGTAATTGGGATATAAAGCATTTTACACTTTTTTTACTAACTTTTTTATTTGAGGTGTACCCGCTGGTAGTGACAGTTAGAACAAACACTCAATTTTTAATAAAAAAATTTAAAATGTAAACTCTAAAAAAAAGACAGTCTACACTCACGTGCACTTTAAAATGAGTATTGAAAAATATTTGATTGCCGTCTATTTTCTAGTTCACTGCTTACTCCTACTTAGTTTAAAATTAATAATATTTAATTTGATTTTCATCTACATTGTTTGCGTAAGTACGTGTAGCTTTTCGTGTGTTTTTTTTAAGTAAATTTTAGTTCAGGTTAGTTAAATAAACTGATTGCCAACAAGAATCATATTAAATATTATTAAAATGTAAACTAAGTATGAGCAAACCGTAAACTAGAAAAAATACGTTAAGCTACACACATGCAAACAAATATTTTACAATACTCATTTTTTAGTGCATGCACATGGAGAGATTGTTTCCACACTCTCACGCACTAAAAAATGAGTATTGAAAAATATTTGTTTGAAAGTGTGCAGCTTAGCGTCTTTTTTCTAGTTCACTGTTTACCCCTACTTAGTTAATATCTAATTTGATTTTGATCTACAAATGCATACATACTGTTTGTGTTAGGTATGTGTAGCTTTTCGTAAATTTTTTGTTCAGGTTAGTTAAATAAACTGATTGACAACAAGGATCATATTAGATATTGTTAAATGTAAACTAATTAGGTGTAAAACAGAAAACTAGAAAAAAAGACGCTAAGCTACACACATGCAAACAAATATTTTTCAATACCATTTTTTAGTGCGTGGCGTGTAGAAACAATCTCTACACGTACATGCACTAAAAAAATAGTATTGAAAAATATTTTTTTGCATGTGTGTGTGTAGCTTAGCGTCTTTTTCTAGTTTACTGTTTACACCTAATTAGTTTACATTTAACAATATCTAATATGATTCTTGTTGTCAATCAGTTTATTTAACTAACCTGAACAACAAATTTACTTAAAAATTTAAAAAAAGTTACACATACATACTTACACACAGTCCATGTTTTTTAATCACTTTTTAATCTGTTTTTAATTGTTTATTTGTTTAATTTGTTTAATTTTAATATTTTAATATTTGTTTAATAATACTTACCAATTTAGTTTTCTTTTTTTTAATAAATAAATTATTTATTTTCTATTTTTAAACTTTTTATTTAACACACTCGCGGCCGTTGTTTATTTGGCAAAGAAAACTTGCAAACTACTTTGTTTTATTTATTCTCTTTGCAGCTACGCAATTTTTTTGCTTTGTAATTTTTTGTTGTAATGTGCTTAAACACATATCTAAAAACCAGTTTAATTGAGAAAGACAGAATTATTCCAATAAAACTCTTTCTATTGTAGTTTGTATGCACTCAATTTCGAATAGTAAAGGAGTTTTTCAAGTAAAATTATTTTTAGACATTAACTATTATTAGGAAAATTTTTAATATTACAAGTAAAATTTTGTTAATTTATTATTTTTATTTTTAAAAAGAGCTTTTTAGTTTATTTTAACTAAATCATGAGAAAAACCCAGTTTGTTTTAAAAATTGGTACTTAAATTTTTAGTTATTTTTCGCTACTTTAAGTAAAATTTAACTTATTTCAATGAACATTTCAGGAGTTCATTTTGAACTATATTTTAGTTCACTTTCGTTCAATCTTTTTTTTGAGTATACTTAAATTTTTTTAATAGTTTTATTTCAGTACTTAAGTTTATTGATATACTTATTTGGTAAATTTATGAACTAGAATCAATTATCCTTTACTTAAACTAAAATTCAAATTTATTTTAGTTTATGTTTACTAAATCTGACAAAAACTCACTTTGCTTCAAAAATTGTTAGTTAAATTTTATTTAATAGTTTTATTTTCAGCACTTAAGTTTGTTGATATACTTGATTCTGGTAATTTATGAACTAAAATCAAGTAACCTT
>CM037854.1:196363208-196396090 GCA_021234595.1 Delia radicum
TTTTATTTATTTTTATTTATTTATTTATTTATTTTGATTCCTATACAACAAGACTAATAATCTTATGATTAGAGTATAGGAGGAGTAATAGTAATGAGCTATGATGCTAAACATATACATATGATAACAATTTGAAAAAAAAGAAAAAAAATTATATATAAAAACAGATTAAATAAATTTTAATAAATTAAAAATGGAAACATAGTTTAAACAATTAAAAAATGAAATTAACAAATACAAAATTAATTTATAGCATTAATTTTAATTTTAACATAACATATTATGCAAAACTATAAAAATCAAAAAGGGACCTTTTAAATGCATGGCATTGCTTATAAATTGTATGTTTGGTGGTAGAGAGTTCCAAAGACCTATTGAATGGATATAGAAATGCCATTCAGATTTTGTAGTACGATGTATTATTGGAATCAAACCATTATTCCTAGGTGATTGGGAAAACGTTATTCTATTATAGAGATACGAAGGTTCATGAGTATATACAATTTTGTGGAGTAGAATTAAAGTACGTATCTGTAACAAATCAGCAAACGTAACACCATACAGGTTTTTTGCAACTGATGACACATGGTCATATTTCCCCAAACCATAAACATATTTTACAATAGCATTATAGGCAACATTCAGCTTACTATAGCTTATAGTATCGGTTTTTGCAAAAATTTCACATCCGTATAAGAGAGTGGGCATTAAATAAGTTTTTGCTAATAGTAAGCGAATTTTAATTGGCGTGAAATATTGTGTTTTCCATAAGGTTCGCAACATAGAATAAACTTTTCCAGCAGTAGCATTTATATGGTCTGACCAAGTAAGAGTGTTATTAAATACTATACCAAGGTTTTTTGCTGTTTTAGGACTTCAATTCTTTGATTATTGAGAATGATTTCTGGTTCTGAAAGTAATTTCATAGATTTCTTGGTTATAATTAAGCATTTTGACTTAGAGGGATTTATGCAAAGACCATTTGCATTAGCCCATATGTGGATTCGTTTAAGATCTTCGTTAAGTTTATACACACAATCATCAATTTCCTTTATATCACTACTTATGTAGACTTGAACGTCATCAGCATAGATATGGACATTACAGTATGATAATTGGGTAATTAAATCATTTACATAGATGGTAAATAGTAGAGGGCCAAGAATGGAGCCTTGTGGTACACCTTTTTGATACAGCTAACGGGCACGATTTCCTATTATTAGCAAATACTGATTGAGTGACGATCCGATAAGTATGAAGATATTAAACGTGTTGATGGCGATGAAAAATTAAACATTTTTCTCAATTTCATAGTAAGAACATTATGATTAACCGTATCAAATGCCTTAGAGTGGTCCAAGAGAACTAGAAAAGAAATGTTACCTTTATCCAAACTTTCACGCAATTCTTCAGAGACATCAATGAGAGCAGTTATGCAGCTATGTTTTGGACGAAAGCCTGACTGTCTACTAGTTATAAAACCATTGTCATTTATATAGCGATATATTTGGCGATGTAATATCTTTTCAAAAACTTTTGACAAGTATGGCAGTATAGCAATTGGCCGAAATTCATTGTTTCCTTTCGGTGTAGGTATTATTTTGCATATTTCCAGTTACCAGGAAATATACTCTTTGTTAAAATTGTGTTAAAGATGAAAGTTATATACGGTAGCATTACTGGGAGAACTGCTTTTAAAAATTTTGGATGAATATTGTCGAAGCCTACAGCATTAGATTTAACGGCAATACAACTGGATAGTACATCAGATTGATTCACAGTTTCAAAATTAAACTCATTTGCATTCATCACATGAGTTTGATTATAGAAATTCACGTTAACAGGAATACTAGGAAGTTTAGTGAAATTTTCATTAAGATTTTCTACATCTATTTCAGACGAATCTACTGTATTAGTATTTCCAATACCTACTTCTCTTATGGCTTTCCAAGTTTTTTTCGATCCAACAGCTGACTCAAAAACACTAGAATAGTATGAAGATTTTGCACCTTCTATCTTCCTGTTTACCTCTCTTCTTGCATTACAATATTCCTCGTGTAACTCATCAGTTTTTAAAACGTTTCCAGCGGCTGAAAATCAAATCTCTCTGTATAATTGCAGCTTTTATATCAGTGCTGAACCATGGCTTTCTCTTATAGTTTTTCGTTAGTGTTTTCACAGGTACAGATTTGACGAAGACTTCTCCAAGATTTTGTTCTAAAAAGTTAAGTTGGCTTTCCACTGAAGGCATATAATAAATAGAATCCCAGTCAATATTTGAAAGCTCAAATGATGCAATGTTTAGATCCATGGTGTTTAAAATCATGATAAGTTATAGCATTAGTTGATAGCGTTAGTTTAAAATCGTACGTGAGAAATAGTAGATCATGTTTTGAAAAGCAAGAGGCTGTAAGTTGGTCGTAGATAAGGACTTTATCTTTATTACTAACAAAAATAATATCCAGTAACGAGTTTTCTAGTGGAGGGGGTAGTGAGTGGGTACTGTTGTATTAGTAGGATAGAGGCCAAAAGATTGCATATCGTTTACTAAGTGACTTTCAACTAAATATTTGAATTGAAATCACCACATATTACAATTTCATCATGTTTTAGTGTAAGGTTTTCAAGAGTCTTCATAAAAACTTCAGTTTCAGTTCTCTTATTGGGTCGATACACACATCCAACTAACATTTTGTTACCATTAAATGCAATTTCAACAAAAATATGTTCAATTTTTTCTTCCTTCTTTGAGTTGCTACACAATTTACAGTTAATTCCCTTCCTTACATAAATGGCCACTCCACCTGCATAGGTTTCTCTATCACAACGGAATATGTTAAAGGAATCCAAATTTAAGATACTGTCAGGTACATGTTTGTCATACCACGTTTCTGATACACACACAACGTCTACGCCGGAATTTTCAAAAATGAAGCGGAACTCATCCATCTTATTATTAAGACTCTGGGCGTTGATGTGGCATATATTCAATCCAGATCTTTGCTTGCACAAAATACGAAGCATATCAAAAGTATTGTCTTTGGAACCTAAAATTCTACTATCCAAATAATGAGTCATAATAAAAGTGTTTTAAATAAGAAATGCATGCATAATAAAAGGGACCAGTAAAAGTCATTAAGAACATAAATTGTATAAATAAAATATTATAAAGTGCATTAAAAATTGCAAATAAAACAAAATATTAATAAAAATCTGAAAGATACTTTAGTGCAATAAAGATTCATCAGCAGGCATAGGTTCATAGTCTCGAAATAAGTCATCCAGAGATTCTGTCTCATCAATTCGTAGTATGTTACTATCGGCAGCCATTTTTACATAAATTAAACCACGCATACTGAATGCACTGTGGATTCGATGTGCTTTTTTTAATTTAATAGCAGCACGTAGAATATTAAAATTATGTTGTGTGAGGTTTTCGTTTATAAAAAATTTGTTGTTTGAAGATTCTCCGATGTGCTTTAAGCAAAAATTGAAACCTTTATCAATTTTCCGATAGTTCGCGACTGATTTAAGAAATAGTTTTTATCATACGGAGACCACATCTTAAAATTTATTCCAGAACGAACTTAAAAAATGTATCAAAACACATCATAAAAATAAAAAAAAATATATTTTTCTTGCCAGACCTTGCCTACTCCAGCTACTCCAAAGTCAAAGCTACGTCGAAAATCCAATATGTGCCGAAAGAAAGAAACCCACTAAACTTTGCCCAACTTAGACCCATGGAAACGGGTTTGGCAATCTTAAGCAGAAAATTATATAGAAACAGATACCTGGAAAAAATTAAGATTAACTCATCAAAAAAGCAACAAAGGGCTAAAAATCATAATACAAAAGGAATTTAGAGCTCCATGGCTGAAGTACTGAAAAAAATTCGGAGACAATGCGATATATGATCAATATTTTTTTGTTAGTTTAGTATATTACTGTATAATAAATAAATAAATAAATTTAATTTAAATAAAAATTTTGTTTTCTTATTTTTTTTTTTAATATCTTGTGTTTTTCCGTATTTTTTTGCCCATACGTTAGTTTTCAAGAATCCAGGTTATTTTAAGTTGACTAAACATACTTGATAAGGAAATATAAGCAATATTGAAGCTTTACCGTCAGTAATAAGTATTTACTTTGTTTCCATGATACGCAGGATTTTATCAGGATATCTCCAAAGGACATAGTCTTAACTTATAAACTAATAGACAGGTTTTTATGAAATTTGTCAGAAAGAAGGCATTAGAAGTGAAAGTTTAACACTAGAGTTATATATAATAATATATACTTAAGTTAAGATACTTTTTGGCCCGATTTTGCTGTTTCTAAAAAGCGAAAATCGTTATATCTTTGTGGTTATATCTCGGTAAGAGCAATAATTTTTGTCCAAACTTCTTCATTATATCCGTTTGTTTTCGAGATGCACCCTGAAACTACGTTGGACCTAAAGTAGGCAACGATAAAACATTTTGTGAAAGAACTTATTCTTCAGTGACAAATTCATGAATTTCATTGAATTTAATTTTCTAAAAATCAAAAAATATGATCCCAATACACTAATTTTTCCAATTCGGATCTAATGATTATATAGATTTTATATTGAATTTCAAAAATATGGTCGTTCAAATTGTGAAATTGTACATTTCGCCAAAGCGACTACAACGTATTGGGCAAATTTAATTCAGTTGATGCTCAATATTTTGATACGAATAATGGCATTATGGAACAGTTTTATATAGCGTACACACACACTCAAACTCACTTTTATATAATATATCGTATATGGGCATTCCCATAGTAACATTCGTTCTAGTCCACAGTAGGGGATTCACAAAATAAAATTGGAAATAAGTAGAATATTTTAAATTTTATTTCTTATTTAAGTGGGTCTGTTTTGAGTTTAAATTTTTTCTAAACCGTCGTGCGTTGTCTTGAATCTTATCAGTTAAGGATGTCATCTACGTAAAACTTATATAGTTTTAAATAATAATATAAATAAAATATTTACCAGGTGAAGTGACAAAGTTTGAAATTTTTTAAACAATTTAACTCTGTTTGACATCCCAGCAAAAAAGTACCTGGATTTGGTAAGCAGTAACTAGATTTGTATGCTTCCAAAATAGCGCTTCACCAAAATGCTTCCCAAAATGCCTTCTTTGAAGCAGTGAATAATGTTTACAATGTAGGAAAAAGAATGCATACTATGAAGCATTAATGTTGCCAATATACAAAAAAAGCGTTTCTTTTTGCCTAAGAAGGCATGAATTTATTGCTTCTTAGATCACATGAGAGCAGCTCTTATCACCTGCTTAAAAGATGCATACCAAGTGGGATATCGCGAACAAAAATCATCCATTCTGGATTTGTTTTTTAATTAAATAATGCCTTCCGGAAGCGATTCTCGGTAATCATTATTTTTTGTAGCGATGTCTCATTTTCTTAATAAACTTTTTGCAATAAATTAAAAATTGTTTTAAATTAAAAATTTTAAACACGTGCTACAAGCAACGCAGAAGTAATTAGAATAAGGTCCCATACTTTGTATTTCCCCTGCGTTCAACGCTTCACCTACAGCCAACACAAACGCTAAGTAAGTAAAAGCATGTTATTTTATACATCACTACTGTACCGCGTTGTCTCAACACTGAACTAATATGTTATCACTTCAATTGTCAAACCATTGCGTTATTATGGTTTTCCTACA
This sequence comes from Delia radicum, assembly GCA_021234595.1. Taxonomy (NCBI): domain Eukaryota; kingdom Metazoa; phylum Arthropoda; class Insecta; order Diptera; family Anthomyiidae; genus Delia; species Delia radicum. Next base: position 196,368,925 of record CM037854.1, read on the forward strand.
TACAGGACAGTACTGAAGTATTTATTTATTTATAAAAAATTAGCTTACAATTAAAATTACAAACTAATTATAAAAAAAGGGGAGCAATAACATCTAAGGTCTTCAGCTCACAGCGTATATAACAAAGTTCAATTTTGAGAATTTTTTTTGATTGTTTTTGTAATAATATTATGTACATAGATTTAGATAGAGTTGTATAGGTTGGTAGCTTTTAAATAATTTATTATAAATGATATATTTTCATCTGTTGGATCTGCTAAAAGTTGTAATGGGTCTTTGTTCCCAAAGATATGAGTCCTTTGTGTGCTGAATAGAGGACATTCTGATAAAAGGTGCGATGGATTTGTGGGTATGATATATCACAATGACATGAGTATGTGATAGGAAGTCTTAGAAGACAAGCCGTGGGTGATTTTAGTATGACCTAGTCGAAGTCTGATGATTCTAGTGAGATCCATTCTGTTTGTGTTTATGTTTTTGTTTAAGATGTTTAATATACCGGAGTTGTTGCTGTTGAATTTTCTGTACCATTCGGATGTATGTTGCAAGGTAGTATCTTTTTCTGTATAATATGTTTTTATGTATCTGGACAAGTCTTTTGAGTTATAGTTGTCGGTTGTGAAAAGAGATGCTCTTAAAGAGTATTTGGCTACGGTGTCAGCGTATTCATTTCCGGTTATATTGCAGTGACTCGGCACCCAAACCAATTTTAAGTCTGGGTGTCTTTTGATAATTGCATTACGGATAGCGGAGGCATATATGTTGTTGTTGGAGGTATTAAGTATGGATTTGAGCGATGAAAGGGAATCAGTACAGATTGCGTATTTACCTCTTTTGTTACGGATATGTTCGATTGCTTTGGTGATTGCTATTATTTCAGCTGAGAGTATGGAACTGTAGTGTGGTAAGTTACCTGTTGTGATAGTTTGGTTTTCTGTTGTGACGCTGTAACCAATGGTGCTACCGATTTTTGAACCGTCAGTGTAGATGAAATTATGATTTGGTAATTTTTGTTCCAAGTCTTTAAAAAGTACATAAAATTGAATTGGGTTATTGTTCGTTTTTGAAAACTGGTGTAGGGTTAGGTCAATGTTGTTTTTATCGAGGGACCATGGTTGGTATTGTTTTTCTCTTTTGCGTGGTGCTATAATTGGTATATTAAGTTTATCGCAGTTATATTTTATTCTGTTGATTGTAGATGGTATTTTGCTATCTTTTTGCCTTTTTTTATTTTTGTCATTATTTTATTTAGAGGGGTGGCTGAGTCAGAGAAGGATCTATAGAGTTTTGTTGTAAGAATATCTCTTTGGATTTCTAAAGGCAGTATATTGGCTTCGGCGTACCGAGATTTTGTGCGTGTTGTGCGAAATGCCCCTAGGGACCACCTGATAGCAGCGTTTATTTGATTATTAAGTTTTCTAAGAGTTGATTTTGGGGCATGCCCATAGATGGGTAGACCGTAGTTAATTTTTGATAATATAAGGGCTTTTGTGATTTGTATTAAAGTATAGGTATTACAGTTGAACCTATGACTGGAAAGACATTTGACTATATTAGTTGTAACTGTTTAGTACTGAAGTAAAAAAACTAAAAAGTTGAGAAAACCAGGTTTTTTATGACCTGGTAACTCCATCAGCTGTGATTGTGAATACAAATGTAAATACAGCTGATGAAAATTTAAAACCAAATTCAAATTTGTGTTTATAGCTTTTTTTCATTTGTTTTATTTAAAATTAACATATTTTTTTAAATTGTGATAATTAAAAAGCAGCTTTTTTGTTTTATTAAAAAATATTACAAGTGGTAAATTGTTAACATTATAGAAAATAAACACATAAAACTATAATATTTTTTTTTCTATTTGTGGTTATTTAAAATATGTAAGCTAACGCTTCAAAAAAATTGGGTGTTTAATTTGACAGTTCAAGTGATAAAAAAGTAAGCGATGCGTTTTACACAATTGTCTTTTTCAAAACATTTGAGTTTAAAATAACGTAACAATCAGCTGTTGCAACGCGAGCAGTCACTTTTTTGAACGCGGTGATTTAAGAAATTCAAATAGGCCAACGCAAGGTGAAGTGAGGCGTAGCGTTTTACAAAATAAGCGCATAAATGTTGTTTTGCGGTGAAGAACGTGACATTTTAATGTCAATAAAACACATTAAAACTTTACTGGTCTTTAGTTTAACCCATTGGATTTTTTCGGAGGCAGCTACTGTTCTAACCAATTTTTCGCTCTTGAAGACTTAAATCTTTAATAGAAAATGTTACTGAAAATTAAAAAATTGACCAAAACATGAACACAAATTTGCAGTCCGTTTTCTCATCATAGCAACTATATGACTTGTACTTTTTAATTGAATCAAATTAATAATTTCTTTAATAATACAAGTCAGAAAAAATTATGTGTCCTGTATTAATTTTTCGGTTTCGGTTGACCTTTCTATGGAAATGCCCATATGAAACCCACTACTCTATAGACAACACTCACTCATCTTCTATCGTCTTAAATCTCTCACAATCTCAATTGTAAATGCTTTATTTTTCTTGAAAAAGAAAAACAAGAACAAAAAGGAAACGCCATACCATAAGTAATGGTAGAAATGGATTTTTGACAGATTTATGACTATCGAGCCGTCGTCATTTTTTGAATTATTGCCATCGAAATAGACGAGCCCGTTAAGAGCTGCTTCTGCTGTTATTGTTGTTAATACTATATTACTACTAATGTTGTTGCTGCAGTGTATTTGTATACATTACAACTTCTTTAGACTGCCGCTGGCTAAGAAACTCTGCAGGAAGTGCTTTCTTTTTTCCTTTGAATACTATTTTATACATTAGGGTGGCATTTGTTGAACATAACTTTTCCAAGAGGATAGATTTGCAGGAAATCAATATCTTGGAATAACATTGTGGTTTTTGGCAATGATGATTCAATTACACTTCAGAAATTATATTAGAAACTATGTACATTAGGGGTATAACTGAGATTCGGCCTTATCATTACGTGGTGTCCCAATGTGTATGTATTAGGAAAATAGTTTTTATGGTCGTTTTTGATTTTTGGTCGTTTTAGATTTTGAAAATTTTGGGTGATGCAACTAAAATTTAGTTGAATAGCCCGAACTTTGCTGTCTGAAATTCGTAGCAAAGTCGTAGTATACCCGAATTTCGGTTGGCAAATAGCTAAATTTTTCTCTGTGTGTAATCTCCTAATTAGTAATGAAAAAAGAATTTGTTTATTTTTTTAAAATTCGTTGTCGTTTGCATATAAGTTGGTTTTTTGTTTTTAATTTATCAAAATACATACCCACCAAAATTCGTTTCTCTTCTAATTTGGCATTTTCATCGATGATTTACCATTGGGTTGTCATTACAAATATGATTCTTTGGAAGTTTTTTCTGCCCAAATAACTTCTTGGAAGTTATTTAGGCATAAAATATTTCTAGAAAGTTGTGTTTGCAGCATTAAAAGAATGATTCCTTCCTATGACTAGCCAATGTTAAATTCATCGATGAAAGTACTGGCTTAGAATCATTGCTTGACAGAACAGTTTTAACTGGGTACTGTTTAAATTGTCGTAAATATTGAACGCCTAATCCGATTTCAAAAATGTATATCTCATTTCAAAGTTTATTTTGTCTCTTTTGAGAAAATAAACTTTAAAATGTGCTTTATTTCGCAAGTAGCTCACTTAGAACTTAGAGTATTGTTAATTATTTTTTTTCTCTTTTTTCCATTTTTGTACTTAAAAATATAATTGGGGGAAGGGAGAATTTCCCATCTCCCCTTGAAACCACCGCCTGGGTAATACAATAACGAAGTAAGCAAGCAGTAACGAAATTGGCGTTTTAAATATCGACTTAAATTTTCTGAATCATTTGACGACGGCAAAGTCTTTTAGAAAGCTCTATTAAATGGATTTTTTTTATTAAATTATCGTTTCAAATTATTTAATTAAATCAGAAATTGTGAGAACAAAAATATTTTAAAAAGTAAATATTGCAATTGAAGGTCATAATTGTCAAATAAAATCGTTTTTTTACCACCTTTTAAAATTCGAAAATATTATTGTTCTGATGTTTGTGAAACGCTGTAGACAAAACACTTTCGAGTATCACTCCTTAGTAATTCCTCCATAGGTAATTTGAATTAGCTTTGCTAATTCTGAGACTAAAATTTGTTGAGGGCATAGAGAGTACGCAAATATTGATATGGTCAGTGTAAGCGGTTTTGTGAATGAATATGATAATTAATAGCAAATATATATAGGGGAATGTATCCTAATGTGGGCCTACACCTGGAGTTAAGGCTATATAAATTAAACTAACAAGGGAGGTATCCCGAACCGAACTCGTAGTTGTTTATAAACTTTAGAAATGTTGTAAAGGAGAAAAAATAAGACACACTTTTTTTTAGCTGCCCAGTTTCACGTTTAAGGGTTAAAATGTAGGGCTAAAAATTCTTCTTCTTTTGTATTAAAATTTGTCTTTAACTTACGAAATCTACACTCAAAAAACTAAGTTAGTAGAAAAGTTAGTAAAACGTCTTGTAAATCAGGTATAATATTTTTTAGCAAATTTTTTGCTAAAATCGTGTTTTCAGCTAAAATTTTTGTTATACTTATTCAGCACTTAGCTGTTTTATACTAATGCTTCAGTAATATTATACTGATGTTTCACTAATTAATTTTGCTAAAAAAAATTGTGCTGATAAGCACTTTAATTAGTGTGGACGACAACCAGATTGAAAGATATGCGCAGAATGAAGCAGATGTCGCGGCATGTCAAGATGTAGTAGAGAATTGGAAAATGATACTTAAAAGTACAACTCTAATAAGACATATAAAAAAATCAAACATGGAAGATTTTTGTATCCGTATTTCATACATAAAACAAAATTGAGGATTAAAACAACTTAAATTTTGCGTTGTCACCGACTTGTGAAAATAACTGTCTATTAATTAAATAAAAGACAAAATAAAGTATTTAAATTTAATATGTATTTCTAAACTAAATGTTTATAGATAATAATCTAGTGTAGTCAAATTCCAAACAAACATATACAGACATGTAGACAGAGTAAACCGAAAGACAAAGACACATCTTAGTTAGATTTTTATGGTTTCTTTTTCGTATTGTTAAAAAAGGGTTTTTTTCGTTTCGTTTGTTTTTGTTTATTTACTTCGTTCCATTTCTATAATTATCTTCGGCAGTTGCGTCCTTTAAAAGATAGCATCATTTAGACAACCATTGATGTAAGTAGTTGAAAAAAAATGTTTGTTCTGTTATATAGTACTTTTCGCTTATAGTCACATCTCTTAGTTGCACACAAGTTGTATGCCATTTTGTTGCCTATAAATAAATTGTGATATAGTCATCATAAAATGTGACTATATGCAATTTATTTATTATTATAACAGGTGGAACATTTGGAATATAAAAACGATGTTTGAAACGATTCAGCTCAGTTTCCTTGTTCCAATTTTCGTTTTAGCCTCTTAAATTTTTAAATAATTTTAAACCGAAAAAAATTCAAGATTTCACAATTATATTAGAAATTTTCTGTATTGTGACTATAACTTAAATTATTTGCATCTAAATTTACTTTTAGTAGCCAGAGTTTAGTGGCATATAAGCCAAATGTGATTAAATCGTGAATGGACTATAACCTAAATATTTTGTATGCAATTTGATTTTAGATGACAGTAAAAGTCTATATCGCTAAATGGACTATAAGCGATGTGACTGTAAACGAAAAGTACTGTATATATTTATTTCTATATATTTCAGATATTAAATTAATTCATGTCGTCAATGTGGGAAAATGAAAATTTTTATATTTCGTAATTATTGTAAGTTATTTTTAAAACAATCACAAAATATGTTTTATGATTTTCTGCAAATAAATTAACTAAATTACAATTTTTCTACAAATTTTTTGCGTTTTTTTTTCAGTCTACTAAAATTCAGCAAAAAATTTATTAATTTTTAGCAAGGCTTTTGTATTTCTAATCCAGTAAGTGTTAGCAAAACTTCTGCTGAATCTACTAATTTTGTTGCTAAAAATCAGCTAGCTGATTTTCAGCAAAAGATTTTGCTGACATTAGCAATTTTTTTGCAAGCACCCTCCTGACTAAAATTTTGCTGACTCCACTAAATTTTTTGCTGACTTTTCAAACTTTTTTTTGAGTGTAGGTTAAAGTACTCAAGAAAACAAACCATCGTTTAAAGCTGCTTAAGGATTTACTAATACTTACACTCATAGAAATAAACCTGTAAAAATAACAAACAAAGCTACTAAAAATTAGTTAAAAATGTTTTTGCAGAAAAAATTGCTGCAATTAGCAGAAAAATTTTTTACTCAATATTAGTAATATAAGAACATCAAAATGTATTTGAGAAATATTTTAGTTAATTGAAAGTAGCGAAATAATTTGCTAAAATCAGCAAAAACATTTACTAAATATTAGTAGACAAGAAAACATTAAAAAATGTGAAATTTTTAAAGTGTTTTTAATGCGAATGCACTTCAGCAATCTACAATTTTTTAGCAAAAATTTCTGTTAATTTTAGCAAAATATTTTATATTGTTAAATTGCTCTATATGAAACACTTTTTACTTTCTGTCGTAGTGAGTTTCAAACCCACAGCCATACAATAGGCTATGACACGTAGCATCACCTCTTAGCGAGTTGAGCCACAGCCGACACAGCGATGAGTGTGGCTAAGTGGAGTTTTGTTAATCACAGCATTCACAATGTATTATTTCTATTTAGAAGAGACAAAGTTAACTAATACGTATGAACAATCTATTTTTCAACTTGAATGCTTTCGCTTTTTAATCCTATTCCCAGGACGGGTGTGATAAATTAATGCACTACTTTTGTAATACATACTCCTTACCTGTATCATTATTTTTAAACAAAAAGTAATTATTTACCGATAATGGGTCACATAATGCATTACTTTGTAATGAATACTCTTTAACTTCAGCATTATTTCGAAACAGAGAGTAATGCGTTACCAATAGTTGGTTACATAATGCATTACATTGTATACTCTTTTCCTTCAACCTTATTTGGGAACATAAAGTAATGAGTTACCAATAAGTGGAAACTTATGGATTACCTTGTAATGATACATCATTTTCTTTTACATTATTTAAAAACACAAATAATCACTTACCGATCATCAAGTACGTAATGCATGAAATATAAACGTAAAGTATTATATAAAATAATTTTTTGAAAATCTATATTTAGACACATTACTTTTTACATTTTTTGTAAGTATGAGTGTATATATTTTTACCATCCCCAACAAAAAATCAAAGCACAACAATTCATTTACATGTTAAGCAACCCGTTACTATATGTGACGATAGCTCAGTTGGTAGAGTTCTCGCCTAACAACCAGAGACCAAAGGTTCGAATCCCTGCGTGAAGACGATATTTATTTAATTAAACAAAATGTTTCTAATAATTTTTTTTTATGAGAATATATTTTTAAACACATTACTTTTCCCTACCAAGTAACTACATAAGTAACCAGTTACGTCACCCTCTACAAGGTATTACTTTTAGGCTCATCGCCTGTAAAATTACTTTTAGGCTCATCGCCTGTAAAATTCATCAGTGAAGTAACGTGTAATGTAATGCGTGTAGCCCTATGGCGATACATTACTTTACCCATTATTTGGTAATGTGTGGTTTTGCTGGGTTGTTATATCTTTTTCACAAGTAATTATTTACCTTTTAATAAATTTGAGGTAAATATAGCAAATATTTTGATACTATTACAGTTTTTGTTTGCTATTTTGAGTCTACAAATATTTAGTAAAAGTTTTTTTTGGCAATTTTACACAGTAAAATGCTATTTTCAATCAACTAAAATTTAAATAGAATATAACTAAAATTTTGTAAAGTTAACAGTTAAATTTATGCTGTTCTTATTTTATTAATATTTAGAAAAAAAAAAACTCTGCTTTTTTATGCAAGATCATTTTAACTAATTGTTAGTAATTTTTTCTATTTTGACAGGTTATTTCTATGACTACTTTAACTTTTTTAATTGCGGTAAAAAAAACTTTATATTTTGTTGTGAAACATATAAAAAAAATTGTCTTTAATGTACAAGAACAGTTAAAGTATTGCATAAAAAACTAAAAAAAAAACTAAAACTTGTAAAAAAAATCAAAAAAAAATCAAAAAAAATTATAAAAAATATATCAAAGGTTCATTTTATGGAACATTGTGAACATTTAATTTTTAATATTTTTGTTTTATTTGTTTATGTAATCAATTAGTTTCATTAAAATTAAGTATAAAATTCTTACCGTTCACAAAAATGCGACTTGAAAAATTCTTTAAAACTTGTTTGTTATTCATTTTTTATATTAACGAAAAATTACACTTCATATTGCGTTGTTTTGAAAATGCACACTATTTCCAATCGAAATTTTTTTAAAATAGTGGTAGCGGAAAGTAATCCCAATGACAGTTGACAATTTGATATACGATGAATCAAAACCTATAAAAAAAGTCACATTTTGAACTCAAACCTCTCAGATTTTAAAGAAATTTTGCATACAGCTACATTTTACCTATACAAACACAACTTCATTTTTAAAAACAGCATTTTCGAAAAAATTGTGGGCGTGGCAAGGTAATAGCTACTTTTAAGCAGCGATTACTACGGAATGGCTCAACCAATTTCAAAGATCTTGGTGCCATTAGAAAGGTATATAAGTCAGATTTCGAAAACATGCAACATTTTCTATTACAATGAACATGTTTGTTGGCAAAAATAAAACGTTAAACTGGGGAAACACTTCAAAGGCCAAGTGTTTTTTTCCAAAAAAAATTTTTTTTTGAAAGGTCTATTTAATATATTTACATAACATATCTAAAAACTAAAATGACGTGTGAGTTTGAATTTTAACGTCTTTTTCAGACAATTGCAATTAATACTATAATAAATATGCAATTTTATTTAATTTTAATTGTGAAAGGCGTGGTAGAGAAGAATGAATGTATTTTCTAAAAATCATAACTACATTGTTAATTTTCAATTTTCTGAATCAGACTGTGCAGTTTCTGGTATGGAACCTTCGTCAGTGACCCTGTTTTTTGAATTTGAATAATGTAATATTTGTTATGTTTTTATTTGTTCGATTGCGTCTATATGTAATTTTCTGTGCAATCATTGACCGTGGTATAGATAAACTGATTTTCTAATGCCACATGCACTCGCACTACACGTTAGACAGAGCGCTTTTAGCCCTCTGATCTATCGTCAGGTCGAGTTTTGTTGTGATTAAAACTAGTTTTATTCAATATACGGTCTTTTTGGTCTTGCATACATAATCTCAGAAGTACAACTCCAACAACACAATAGTTCTATTTTTAGAAACTTACCTCACGCTTGATTTTATTTTTTTTTTAAATTTTTTTAAGTAAATTCATCTCTTGTTAACTTCCTTATTTTTTGATATCATTGTGTGACAAAAAAGAATAAAGTAGCTATACTTTAAAAGTTATAGAGATTTGTTTGTAATTTTAATAGATTAGAACAAGAATCGTATTATCAACTTTTTCAGACACCCCCAAAATATGCACTTACTCTTGATACGGTTTTTTTATTTATATTTTTGGAACAAATAAGACATGCACTTGTGTTCATATAATTAACTCAATCTAATACTAAATATGAAACAGCAAAATTTAATTATCTGTTTTACTTTACACTTGGTTCTTTTTATGAAAAATTTGTCGCGTTATATCATAAAGCAATAAAAAAATTTGTCTAATTTTCAGTGCAATATAAGTGATTTCGAAAGCTGATTTAAATATCTTTCTAATGGTACCAAGATCTTTGAAATCGGCTCATCCATTCCGTAGTAATCACAGCTTAAAGGTACATATTATCGTCATTTTTCCAAAACTTCGATACCTTGCCACGCCCACATATTTTCGAAAATGCAATTGCAAAAAATGAGGTTGTGTTTGTATAAGTAAAATGTAGCTGTATGTAAAATTTGATCAAAATCTGAGAGGGTCGGGTTCAATGCATATCGGTTTTGATATGAAATTCTTCATATGCATACATTAGCACGAAAAAAAGCGAAATGTCCACTTTAAGCAACAGGCCACAATTGGGTACATTCCCTTAGGTATATTATACGCATACGCATTTACATTTATATGTTAAACAAAAAACAAATGTTTTATTAAATATTGTATTTTATTAGCGAATTTTACAATAATTATTATAGTTCGGTTTTGAATAGCTTCAAGAACGGTACAAAAATCCATAAATTGTAAGAATTTTTTGAAACTTGATTTCAAATTAACGTCCCTTTATAAAAGGTAATAAATTTGTGAAAAAAAATACCCCCAAAGGATTAAATAAATTTCCTTAGATATGAGAAAAGGAATTGTTAAATAAAAATAAAATATTAAGTTTTAATATTGCGTAACACGTTTATAACGAACTTTTTCTATAACGACCGGTTCTCTAACAGCGGATAAATTCGCTACGATATTTTATACACAGAGAAAAAAGACTTAACCTGACATACGAAAAGCTCGCCAACTGAATTTTGTTTTGTAGCAACCAATCATAGCCATTAATTGTGGTCCTGACAGAATTAAAATATATCTAACAAATTTCGGTTGTATTAATCCTTTGCTGCATGACATACACTAAATAAAGTTTACCAAATATTATATAATTTGAACTAAATATAAAATAAATTTCAATATTACATTTTTTGATTGAGTTCGAAAAATAACGATGGTTTAATTTTTTTTGGAGTTTTCATGGAAATTTACTCACTTATTTTGTGAATTTCAAAAAAATCTTTGTCAAATTTTGTGGTGTTTTAAAAAATGATATTTTTGACTTCGCGGTTTGAATCGCGGTTTACGCTATATTCAAAAATTATAATTAGTTTTTTGGGGATTTTGTGTGAATGTAATCTGACTTCAATGATGCAAGATATGAAAACAAAGACTTTTAATAAGAATTTTTTGCAGAAAGTCTTCCTTGTGAAGATTTCATGTTAAGGAGTTATACTCTCCTCCATTTAGCACTTTTTGTAGAACAAAATTTTTGGTTAATCCTATTAGGAACGTAAAACTTGCGATTTTTACTAAAATGTAAATTTTCACTTTTAAATAAAATATTATTAATAGAATATGAAGTTAATGTCAAAATTTAAGATGGCACACTATGGATATTATATAGGTAAAGACGACGTAAGTGATATATTTACAATATTTTTTCCATAAAGACTACCAAATATACACACACAGAGAAAAATTTAGCTATTTGCCAACTGAAATTCGGTTCCTTCGACTCAAATTCAATTATTACGAATTTCAGTCGGTTGGCACAACTTACCATTAGTTTTCACAACAAAGTTCGGTTAATTCAACTGAATTTTATTTGTAACACCCAAAATATTTAGAAATATAATGTAAGTATCGTTGTACTAACTGAATTTATAAGTTGTTATCATTAATATACACTTTTCAATTCGGTTGGCACTTTATTTCTCTGTGTGCAATTAAAATACTAAGTAGGTAAAGACCATCTCAAATGCAGTTAAAAAGAAATGATATTTCACTTAAAGAAAATATGACTAACATTTAATTAAATTCAACTTATATTTGAATTACTAACAATTGTAATTAAACTGAACCGCATATGTTAATAAAAAATAAACAAATCTTGTAACGTTCTGAAATAGAGACGGAGGAGATTAGAAAAATAAACAAAAATCTAAAAATAGCATATTTGTGTTTGTTAGTAATGTTCACTTCTGAGTATACCAAATAACAAAAAACCGAATAGGAAAGAAAAACTGCAATTTAGCTGCATTACATTCGAGGCCATACATAGGTGTGTTCGCTAAACGGTCATGGACTTGGTATTGTTACGTTTGTAATGTAAGAAGAAGAGCAGGTTTGATTCTTACAGCTGCAGGTTGTTGAAAATTTTATCATATAGAGACAATCTGACAATTATATGACATAAGTAATGACACAATTTAAAAATGGAATATCTCTGATGACTCCTTTCCATAAAAAGGCAAGTCTAGTCTATTCTGATTTAGAAAATAATAGTGTTTATAATTTTTTGAGAAAAACGTTTATTCTTCTTCTTAACCTCAACCTTTCTAAATTTATAATTTTTTCATTAAAAAAGAAAAAACGACTGTAAAAAATTAATGTCAAATCATAAAGCAGTCATTTGATGTGGTTTGTTTTTTTAAATGAACATTTAACATTTACAGTAAAATAAACAAATTGTATTATACAACTACACATTTTTAAAGAAGAAGTTCCCTGAGAGCACAATTCCTAGGAATAAAATAAAAAAATTCGACTACAAATTTAACAAAATTAAAACGTTTTCCATTTTTTCCTGCCATATCTACATTTAAAGCGGGGATTGGAAGAGGCGTAATCAATAAATTAGTAGTAATATTTAGTAGTAAATTATTAGTATGTTGCTTCCGTTGCCTAATTGGAGACGTGTAAAATTTTTAAAAAGTGGGTTAATATTGATATTTGTCTTAAAAATATGGCAACTTTAAAGAGTCTTTGGCAAAAGTAGATACAAATCAAAGTTTTTTTTTAACATAACTTGCTTTTACATGAAAATGCGTTTCAAAATAGTATATATGCTTTATATGTTTTGAAAGAAAATATTTATCTGGAGGCAAAATACAGTTGGTGCATTTTGGGGGAAAAAAATCGCAAACATTTATTTTTTTTCTTTTTAAGTATTATTTTAAGCGAATGTAGTTTTTGAGTGTAACACGATATTGCATCAAGTTTGTTTTTATTTAATCATTTAATTTAAAACTATCCTCGATTTCGTCACACTCTTCGCAAAAAATTGTACAAGAGTCTTGTCAAATTTGGAATTTCACATTTTCAAATGGGAATATCTCGGGAACTATAGACTAACCCTCAGAATTTTTTTTTTTGTTACAAAAAAGGTTAAGAAACAAAAAAAATGGTGAGCATTTTAAAATTTGTTATGCAAAAATTGCCCTGCTTTGGGGGATCATATTGGCGACCCCGGGGGTTCAACAACAAAACTTAAACTCAATATTACGTAATTTTGCCTGTTTCAAATTTCATTGCAATTTGCCCACTAGGTAAGAAATGGCTAATTATTTCCAAAAATGTTGTGCTATAGTCCACTGTGGAACGCTAGGTATAAAACAAAATCAAAATACCCACAGAAGAATGAGTGATATATAATATTTCGTATAATTAATATTGCGTATTTTACTATATTAGTGGTGCATAACCAAATTTTTTATTGCATACTTTCGGGAAACATATATGATAGCAAATAGGGGCCCAGACATATGAGTGATATTTAAATTTTTATGCAAAATTATACGCTTGTATGTGTGAAATTTATTAAACTTGCTGCTGCACAGTTTAGGGGACTTAAATGAGTGAAAATGTTATTTTATAATTTACTAGCTGACCCGACAAACGTTGTTTTGCCTATAAATTTTATTTTCGTGTGAAAGTCTGGTTCCGTTACAAAGTCGTGGTGGATTGATATTTCGAAGAAGAATGTACCCGTATCCAGCAATGCTGTGTAACAAAGCAAACATTTTTGATATTCACACAATTTATATGAAAATGACTAATGTTCAGAAAAATCACCACATCACGACCAAACGAAAATATTTTTAAACAATTTTTTTTTTTTACAATTCTCATTGCATGTTCTACAAAACGTATTCAGCCATTTTTATTTTATGCAGCCGTTCTCGAATTATGGAGTGACAATAAAAATGTACACTTCTTTTTATATATATATAGATAAAGTAAGCGCCTAATTTTTATTCTGTTACTTTTAACAGTGTATTTTCTTGAAATAAAATAAATTTCGGCATATAAAAATAAGTTTTTTAAAAAATTTATTTTCAAAAATAAATTTTTTAGATATTAATTTTTGGTCCATTTTTTTTTAACGTATTTTCATATGAAAGCCCATATATGATAATATATGTTCAAAAAACTATCATATTTCCGTTTGGGTAGTTTCTTTGTTTAAAATACATAAAAATAAATCGATGAGTTGCCTGCAAAACACGCGAAAATTAAATCAGAGCAAACTTTTCAAACCCCTTTGGGGGTTTTGCTCTATTTAAATTTCCCTATGGTGTCATTCAAGATACAATTGTTAATCTCAAATTGTTTTACGCAGTTTAATTGATCGCAATCACAAATTTTTTTCCATGGCCACTTTTGCTAAAAAATTAAATTTTTTACCAAAATACGTTTTGCTCCCCGGCACGTTAACACTATTGAACTCAATTCATAAAAATTAATATTATTTGTACGATTTGTCAATAATTTAACAAAAAACCTGGGAGCATTAAAAAATTTTTAAGAAATAAATATTTTATGGACCAAATGAAAAAACTAAAAAACGGGTTTCAATTAAAAAATTGTTTGAATCAATTGATAATATATTGATTTTTCACCTATCACGGCAATGATAATATCAATTAATGTTTTAATTGAAAATGAAAAATTAAAAAAAAGTTATTAATAAATTCTCCAAAAAAAAAAAAAAAATATTGATACAAAAAAAAAAATGTGTGAACGATACGTTGGTATGTGTGGTTTTGTTAATGCTGTGTCTGTTTGTGTATTTGTGTGTGCGTTTGTTTTGTTTGTAAACTTCTAATGCATTTGGTACTTTATACTGAAAATGTTCTATTTAAGCATACAGTGTATGAAAAAATATTTTGAGAATTACGTCTAAAATTAAATATGTAATTATATATTTAAAAGTCAATTAAAATATTAATTGATTCAATTAAATATTTGTTTAGAATCATTTTTCTGTGTAAGTATTAGAACTTAATTTTTTCTCTGTAAGTATTAGAAAGCATCATGTTAAAAAACTGCACATAATTGGTATTATCTTGTAGAAAATACATATATCTCTTCAATTGATTACTTTAAATTCAAATATAATCTCCAAAACATACCGCGTGAACCTCGATTGAAGGTGAAAGCACAAAAAAGAGGCTAAACTTCCATGAAATGATCAAAAAAGGATTTAAGCAAAGCAATGCATGTCATGTATGAAATATTTATTAATTTAATCAAAAAATGTAATTTTGTAAAGGTTTTTAATTAAAACTTCCCTAAAGTTTGCGCCCCTTGCAGAAAGTGGACCACGACACTGTAGATAATGGCTTGCTATAGTGTAAAATCCAATTAATGAACCACAAAGTTAAAAAAAAAAAAATATTCAACCATTTTCAAATATTTTTGAGAATATCCCATATAAATTATTTTAACGATGATAAATATAATGTCAATATTTGTTAAACTATTTCGTTTTATGAAATTTGTTTAATAGTAGTGTCCACATGGGTAAGAACAGAGTGAAAGTGATGTGAATTATCAGGAAATAAATGATAAACTTTTCAAAAAATCAAGCGTTTTCAACAAATCAAAATGAAGTTTTAATTGAATGTTTTTTTTTAAAAAAGTAAGATAATAATGGTGATAAGCTGACAATATTCAACAACTTAACATGTCAAGTGACCCCCCTATCATACAGAAGTTTATTCCCATCGTTATCGCAAGTACGAAAGAATAACATTGAGAGGCATCATCTTATGACCATCAATATTTCGCTATCAAATTATGAATTATTTTTAAGTCAAATAATTGTAAAGCTATGTACAGATGGTTGTCAGATCTTACAATATTGTAAGATCTGGCAATGTGCTGACAATGTACTGACAATGAAACATGTTTAGCAAAAGGTAAATTGTCAAGTTAGACGATTGTAAGAAAACCTTTCAATTTCATTGTCAGGCAATTGTCAAACAATTAAATTTATGTGCCAACGAAAATTGTCAGTTCACACGGTTGTCAGATTCTTGTATGGCAAAAATTGCCAGATCTGTTGTTAGACATTGCCAGAACTCTCAAAACATTTGAAAGAAATTATTAATGTCAATTGTGTGTTTGAAAAAGTAATAATATTAATTGTCGTGGAACAAAAAAAGCAATTGCAACGATTTTAGCTGCATATGTATTAGAAAGTAGCTAGGAAGAAGACAAAATGTTTTTGCAAATTGCAGTTGAAAGAGGTGCTTAGATTTGCCAATTTTCCTTTGCAATCGTTCACACTAATCTGGATGGCATCTGCGACCTCTTGCCATAAAATATTTTTGGGAAGTTTATACTCAGCGCAACCAGCATCCCATAAACTTTGCCGTACCTCAACTTCCTCGATAAGTTTGATAATACATTCGTGTGACCACACAGATTCCACCTTTTTGCGGTAGGATCTTTGTTTGGGTGTTGTTTTTTTCCGGCTTTAGGGCCTGTTGGCGACTGGGAGCCTCTTGGCGACTGGGTACGAAACATTAAGTCAGTTGGCTCATATCTGCAATTATGACGCAGGTTTCATTAATGGAAATGTCGCCATCAATTTTTTTTTTATTTAATTTGATTTCCTATTTTGTTTCACTTTTGATTTTTAATATTATTAATATGAACTTTTGTTTTTTTTCATTATTTATGAACAGTTCCGCCAATAGCAACATTTCTGTGACAATACTGCCATTGTCAGATGCATTAATTTAAGCACATCTGCCAATAAAAAATTGTTTACAATGGCTTGAAATTATCTGACAATGGCAACGTAGGGTGTTCACACGAATGTCTGACAATATTATTGTCTTAAAATCTACAGACAATGCTTTTTCGGACAATGTTGCAAGACAAAAGTTGTAAGTTCACACTGTTGTTAGACATTTTCTGAACATTTTTCTGACAATATTGTAAGATATGACAACCGTCTGTACATAGCTTATACCTTATCTATGCACAGAGAAATATTTTTAGAATTCCCAACTGAAATTAAAATTGGTTGGTTCAACCAAAATAGGTTTTTACAATTAAATTCGGTCAATGCAACTAATTCCTACAAGGAAACTACAATGTGGCGAATCCACAGGTTTGAATGAAACTGGAGTATGTTGCAGATGACAAAAACTTGTAAGACACTTGACTGAAAAAATATAAAGTCAACCAATCGAATTCCTTCACCCTTACTAATTTCAACCAAACTTGGTATAGATGATGTACATTATTACAATTCGTTCGAACGTAGGACAGTTAATTCCAGCGTATCTTGAAATATCGAGTTTCAAAATATCAAAATATTCGAAAATTTAAAAAAAGTAGATTTACATAATAATCAATACCTTTTAACGGCTGACTAGAGCCACTAGAGTCATTGGTACGAAGTTCTAAAGCTACTTAAATTGTAGTTTTACTGGTATACACATATTATTGACTTCTCCACTGCAAAAGGCATTGTTTTTCAAATGTCTAGATTTAAAAATATGTATTTAAACAAAACTGTTTTTTTTTTTTTTATTTTAAAGATTAACGAGCTTTCAACCTCCTTTTATTTACAAAAATATAGCAAATCAAACATGTTAGCAAGGTTGATACTAGTATTTCGATCTGGCTAAAGATCTCATCAGAACCCGAAGTTTTAGAAAAGCTAGAGCCTCCATAATAGGCAGAACTTTAACAAAAACCTACTAATCATCAATTTTGCTCCATTCTTGTCTTCTTAGTAATCAAGCACGTGGTTAGGTCTTTTCTAACAAGCATCATGACGTTACTAAACTTGAAGACCAAAAATGTTCTATTTATATAAAAAAAATTTTTAGTGTGTACTCTGGCTCAAATAATATTTTTTACAGTTATAGTAGTTATTTGTTTTTATATACATCGAGATTATTTTTATGTTATTTTCAATTTATAACGAGCTTTCAACCTCCGTATATTTACAAAATTAAAGCAAATTAAACATATTAGCTAGGTTGATATTTCGATCTGGCTAAAGATCTCATCAGAACCCGAAGTTTTAGAAGAGAAAGAGCCCCCATAAGAGGCAGAATTTTAACAAAAAAACCTATTAATCATCAATTATGTTCCATTCTTGTCTTCTTAGTAATCAAGCACGGTTTTTTTTTTTTGAAATATATTTCAATTAAAATGACTACCCTAAACCGTGTCTATATCCCTATATTGAACTCTTACGTTATTCTGAGTTAGGAATAAAAATGTAAAAAAAAAATAACTAAAAACTCAGCACACAAATTCTTCACTACTCTTCGGCAAAATGCATTGTTTTTAAAAACGGCGGTTTAAAAAGATGAATTTAAATAAAAAATTTTAATTTAAAAAAATTTAATTTCCTAAGCTGTGTGTGTGTAAATACCTATATAGCATACATTTTCTGAAAATTTAAGAAAACTGGTTTTTGAATTTTTGATAAAAATGTTTTTTTCCATCAAAAAGTAAATAATTTTTGCTTACCACTAAAACCACGATCTAAATATCTTTGTTATGAGGTATCACTGATTCTGGTAGCTTATGTGCAATACTTTTGTAAAACCTTTATTTCCATTTTTTTTCATAATATATTTTTTTATGTAAATATTTTGTTCTTCTATATTAACTAGCAAGGGGAGTCTCCCAATCGGTTCTCTCCGAGTGTTTTTACAAAATTTTCTAAAATTTCTTATATTTTTATAATGAAAAAATTAATTTTGGAAAAGGAAATGATCATTTTATCCTCCATTGGATCCGCTCCTGAATTTATATATAATTTAATATAATTTGATGATGCCAAATAATTTTTGGAAAAAACTTATTGGATTGGTAAATACAGCACTTCAAAAAAATGTGGCGAATGGTCCCAAGTCTACCCTAACATTTGCTGGTGTTCTCTATATTTGTAACATTAAATTAAATTCTTGTGTCGCATTTGCAATTCGATGTGTTTTTATTTTTGCAGATACCCCTTTGACTTTTCAATATGCTAATTACCGAGTTTTATGCAAATCGTGAAATTTTCATTACAGGTGGCACAGGTAAATATAAATACATAATGAAATACTTAAGCTGTTGGATCTCATCCCTTCCGAACTTATTAAATATTAAAGAAAAAATCGATTTTATGTGTACAAGAGTCGCAAAGCTCAACTATTCATTCATTCAACGATTACACAGTTAAACACTAAAATGCATTGGAGATGAGACTTATGCATCCAGATAGATTTAAAAATTTCCACGAATTTAACTTTTACCAAAAATCAAGATTTTTTCTTCTAAATTTTGTATAACCTGCATAAACTACGAATATTTTTTAATATAGTTTCAAAGTATGGACTTTGAGGTTTAAGGCCCATATCAATTTATTGCGATTGGTTGAAGGATGTAGGATATCCTTGCAATTAAATGTAAGACTTGATTTATTTTTCTATTTTGTGAATATTATAAACCAATTCATCGACTTTGAAAAATTTTAGCACATTATGGTAATCAAAAAACCCTTAAATTTAGGCAATTCAATCTTAAGTACAATTTTTTTTAACTTTTTTTAAAATTAATTTTGTATGAATTAAGCTTATTTATAGCAAAAAAAACTAGTAAATTCAGCTAAAGTTTTGCTAACATTTAATTGATTAAAAATTAAATAGCCATTGCTAAAAATTACTACCATGTTTGCTGAATATTAGTAGGCTGAAAAAACTCAAAAAAATTGTACAAAAATTATAATTTAGTTAATTTATAATTCCTAAACAAAGTTCTGTGATTCTTTAAAAATAAATTTAATGTTTCTTAAAAAATATAAAAATGTCCAATACATTGCCCATATGAATTGATTTAATATTTGAAAATATATAGTAATAATTACATATAATATGAACAAAAATATATTTCAAATACTTACGCCCATGTTTGTCTAAATGATGACAATTTGTACAGAAGCTAAATGCTGTAGATAACTGAAGAAACAAAACAGAAAAATAACAAAATATCACATACACATAAACAACCCTTTTTTTGCAAATAGAGACTGAAATATAAAAAATTACCTTAGATGTGTGTCCTTCCTTTCAGTTTAGTCTGTCTACCCAAAGCTATATTTGTTTGCAATTTATCCACATTCCATTATTAAACACAATAAAAATTTTGTTTACAATTACACATTTTATTTTTATTAAATTTAAGTATTTTATTTTGTCTTTAATTTAATTAATAATCATTTTCTTTGATAATCCGGAATCAATACAATATTTTCTACTTATTTCATGCTAAATTTAGAAGGAAAAAAAAAATACCGCAAGGATCAAAATAGTTAAATTTGCCATAAATTTTATGTAGCCATTACAAATTTTTTTCTTAGTATAATACACAACAAAAACAAGATCAAAAGTTTTAATATGTACGCTCAAAAATATAAGTTCGTAGAAAACAATTATAAGAATATAGATTGTGGGCGTCCTTTTGTACGAAAAAATATAAAAAAATCCTCCTTGGTTGTACTTCTTAGCATCCCTCTTTATATGCCGCGACATCTACTTTATTCTGCGTATATCTATCTGCCAATCTGTTCGTCCACACTATCAATGTGCTTATTAACATTTTTTTTTTTTTTAGCAAAATAAACTAGTAAATTATTAGTAAAACATCAGTTCAAAACTGTTAAGTGCTGAATAAGTATAACTAAAATTTTAGTCTCAAAACATAATTTCAGCAAAAAATTGGATTATTAATTTTTCTACTAACTTATTTTTTTGAGTGTACGTATTAAAATTTTGGATCTTATCTTTGTTGTAGATTTTTTATTTACACTATGAAAAAAATCTGTAATGGCTACAGAAAGTTTATTTAAAATTTAACTATTTTGAGCCTTGCGGTATTTTTCTTCTTCTAAATTTAGCGGCACATGTCTGCTGAACGGTAGTAAAATGAAATAAGCAAAAAAAATTAGTAACCGTTACTAACAAGGGTCATCATAGGTCTGAAATTATTTATAATATAGAAAATTTTCAAAATTGAATGCTTGTGAAAAGTAATTAAACTAAACGTTACTAAACAAGGGTCATCATAGGTCTGAATCAATTATAATATAGAAAATTTTTCAAAATTGAATGCTTTTGAAATGTAATTGATGTCGCCCAAGTCTGCTGAAGAAGGTCTCAAATAAGGGATATAAGTACATTTTTCAGGACATTAAACTCACTATATTTCAAAATAAGATTTTTTGAAAAATTTTGCTTTATCAAACAACAAAAAAGTTAACATCTCGGCATAGAAAATTGTTTTTAGCCATGCTGATTTTATTTGTAAGCTTTGCTTTTCGATCAAATTCGGAAGGGTTGAGGAAAATCAACTGCTTGTTTTTTTTCTTTTTTGTTTCAACTCAATACTAATATATTACTTTATTCAAAGGTTTCCTCGGTAAAGCTCTGATTGAAAAACTTTTACGCGATTGTCCACAAATTAAATTCTTTATATACTTTACGTGCAAAGGGTTCAGTTACTGCTGAGGATCGCTTGGAGGAACTAAAAAAAGCAAAGTTTTTGATCGTATACGTAAAGAATGTCCACAAGTTTTAAACAAATTACATGCTATCAGTGGTGATAGCAAAGAACTGGGTTTGGCGATGAAAGATAAAGATTTGGAATTAATACAAAATGTTAGCATTATATTTCATATGGCAGCAAATGTAAAGTAAGTTTCAGAGGATAATTTTTGCTGAAGCTTCGTTGCTGGTTACTTTTGACGATACTGTTGCCAATTTTTTCAATAAAAAAAAATTAAGTATTAATTTTATATTAAAAACGCAAACAAAAACAAAGAACCTTCGCATAAAAAATTGGAAGATTACAGGATGAAATTGATGCATTGGCAACAGTGTCCTGTAACTGAAAATTTCACAAAATCATAGCCATTACAAAATGATGGGCATGTTGTTGCAACGACTTAAGGGAACAAACCTTTTCTAAATTTTATTTGTAATATATTTATCGCAGATTTGATGATCCTTTACGTAGTTCGATATTACTTAATACACGGGGTACTTATGAATGATAAAATTGCAGAAAAACTTAAAAATCTCATTGCATTTCTACATTGCTCAACGGGCCTATTGTAATCCTTTTAAGGACACTGTTGAGGAAAGGGTATAATGTTTTTTTTTTGTTATAAGCCCCCGTAAAGCATTACATTAAATAGTTTTTAAATTTCAGGTTTACAAAATTGTCTGCAGATTGGCGTAACGCTATCAAATTGGCTGAGAAAATATGACGATTTTACAATAAATGGATTCAGTAAAAAAGTAAGTAAAACTTAATATAATAAACACTTATTTTAACATATTCATAATGAGCGAAAAATAAAAATCGTTAGACACAAATAATGGCGTTTTCCGGATTCATCTCTACTGATTTTCATAAAATTCGGGTGCATGTATTCTCTTGGGCCTTTTTTTAGTTTTCTAATTCTCCCAAATTCGTATGCAGATTGAGTTTTATCAAAGTTTAAAATTGGAACTTTTTAGTAAAATAATTAGTGTTCAAAACATCATACATCATGAACGCGACATCCAATGGTTATGAACTTAGTCTCAAAAAAAAAAAAACGCTTATATAAACTTTAAATAACAATTTTTTATATGATGCATAAAACATGTTTTAACTCTGACCAAAAATTTAAAAAAAATCAGCATATTGCATTTTAAGATATTTGCAAATAAAGGACAATTTTTAATTTTGTTTTTATTTTTTCTCAAAACCGTTTCGAGAAGCTTTATTAACTATAATTGGATGACGCGTTCTGGTGATGTGCTGTTTTGAACACCATATATACGAGGTATTTTACTAAAAAGTCCGAAATTTGAACTTCGATAAAACGCGAAGTACAACGAAACTACACTCAAGAAGGAAGTTAGTAAAGTCAGTAAAAATGTTGCTGAGTCAGCAAAAATTTTAGTTAGGAAAGTGCTTGAAAAAAATTGATAATGTCACAAAATCTTCTGCTGAAAATCAACGAGTTGATATTTAGCAGCAGAATTAGTAGATTCAGCAAAAGTGCTAACACTTAGTGGATTAGAAATTAAAAAAAAACCCTTGCTAACAATTAATAAAATTTTTGCTGAATATTACAATAGTAGACTGAAAAAAACTCAAAAGTTTTAAAAAAAATTATACCTTAGTTAATTATTTGCTGAAAATCATAAAGCATATTTTTGTGATTCTTTTTAAAAAAAATTACAATACGTAACAAAACATAAAAATGTTCATACGCCCCACATTGACCAACATTTAATGTAATATCTAAAAAGTAGAAATAATTATGTATAACATAAACAAAATTATCTTTCAGCTACTTGCATCAATGGTTGTCTAAATACCGCAAATGCCGCAGATAATTATAGAAACGAAAAGAAGAGAAAACAAAATATGAAAAAGGAAAACATAAAAATCTACCTAAGATGTGTGTCTTTGTCTTTCGTTTTAGTCTGTCTACCTGTTTGTGTATTTGTTTTCAATTTGACCACACTATTATTAATTAATCTCTATAAACATTTAGTTTAGAAATTCGCCATTTAACATTTATTAAATTTTAATACCATTGTTTTGTCTTTTATTTATTTAATAGACAATTAGTTTCACACATCGGTGACAATGCAAAATTTCAGTTGCTCTAATCCACAATATTATTATATGTATTAAAAACCGATACCAAAATCTTCCATGGTTGATTTTATGATATGCCTTACAAGAGTTGTACTTGCATGTCAAGCCGTATTTTTCTTCATTCTGGTTGCCGTACACACTATTAATGTGCTATTCAGCACCATTTTTTTGTTAGCAAATAAATTAGTAAAAACATTAGTAAAATATTAGTAAAACATTAGTTCAAACTGTCAAGTGCTTAATAAATATAACTAAAACTTTAGCGTGAAAACATAAATTAAGCAAAAAATTTGATGCCAAATAGTATACCTGCATTTACAAGATGTTTTACTAATTTTCTACTAACTTATTTTTTTGAGTGTCGAAAAACTAGAAATTAAAATGTTAATTAACTCCGGTAGAATGATTTGCTCAAAATTTTTTGTAAATTGGAAGTAATGTTTCCGATTGTGTGTCGATTTTCTGAAGACCTGACTCTAATATTTGCTTTTCTTTTGTAGATATACTGATCATTTTCCAAATTCGTTATACAATTTACCAAAAATTTTAAGCGAACAGATCTATATTGGATTATTCAGCAAAGTTACCCATGCTTCTATTCGCCCTTCGATTGGTAAGTAATTGCGAGTTTTCGAATGTTTCAGTTTTTTAAAAAAGTAATGAGATTATCAATTTTAAATCATTTACTTCAGGCTGAAAATCTCTTATCCAAAAATTTAAAAAATTTAACCCTAAAATCGAAAACAAGCGTTTCGTCCATTGACCCTAAATATTCCGGTCATGATGATTTTAATGATGTACCCCAATTTTTTTCACTTATGGGCCAGATTGCTAGCAAATCTGCATTAAAGGTGTGTGTTTTAACGCGGTTTTTTGAAAATCAAATATTTTTATCTTAGTTTTTTTTTATGGTAAACACATAAAAGACATATCAAATTTAATTATAAATGTGCAGCTTTAACAATAAATCCCTTATTTCCCAGTTTTCAGTTTTATATTTAAAACTTTTTTTGCTCAATTTATAATCCCATTTCGCAATCGACTCTATAAACATGTTGTACATAAGCAAAAAACACAAATCGGTATTCATTACGTGTTAAAAACGAAAAAAAGAAAGTGCGGTTCATGGGAAAAATGTGCCAAAAAATTTAATATGACCGCATAGATAATTAGAAGGACCTACACTCATAATATTCCATGCTTGAAATACGAAAAAAAAATTACAAAACAACGAAATATTTTGTAAAATAAACAAATTTTCGTGTATTTTAAGAAATTTTTTCTATTTTGATAATTTATTCGTATTTTTATGCATGGATTATTATCAGTGTATGAGTTCATCTTTAGTATAATATGTAAATGGCTTAAAAAATTATGTTGGATCACATGCCTGCCAAAAAAGTTTATATTTGCAAAAGTTATTTTACAAAACACTTTCATTGCAATAAATGTCTACATAATGTTTCAAGTATTATGTATATATTCATACAATTATGTCAAGATTTTTAAAATCAAATTTGAAAATATTTTTCAGGCATTTAATGTAATAAAAGGTTTTTGTTAAACTCACTTTCCCAAATATACGTTTTTAGCTGAATTTTGGTTTAGACATACTTTTTAAGCAGTGTACATTAGGGT
Organism: Delia radicum; assembly: GCA_021234595.1. NCBI lineage: Eukaryota > Metazoa > Arthropoda > Insecta > Diptera > Anthomyiidae > Delia > Delia radicum. The sequence goes on from CM037854.1 coordinate 196,394,148, forward strand.
CGATCAATTTAACATCGATATTGTGCTATGGATTTTTCGATAGCACAAAAAGTTCCAGTACGATATATCAAACAAAATCATTTTCGAGGCGCCCAAATTTATATTTTTTGACTTTTTCTCAACTTTTATTTTAAGGTATTTTTAGTAGGTAATAAAAAATCTGATATATTTTTTATTTTTAATATTACCTTTTCCTGGTGAAATTTTACGCTAAAAACGATGGCGATAGCAGTTTTTCTAAAAAATGCTTTTCTTGAGGTTTTGGATGAGTGTTAGTCGAAAATTCGATCTTCTTTCACGAGTTAATTTTTAAGGTTTTTTTAGGATATATCTTATCCAAGTATATATCTTATCAAATTTTTTTTAAATATATACTATCCAAGGTAAAATTGTACGCTTAAAACTATGGCGATATAATTTTTCGAAAAAAATGTTTTTTTTGGGTTTTTTTGACGATTTTTGTCGCAAAATTTGAAATTTTGGTAGCCTCGAAAATGATTTTTTGATATGTCGTAGTGGAACTTTTTTCCCTCATGCCAAAAGCTATCGAAAAATCGATGGCACCAATATCGACAAATTTTTGTATTTACAAATCGGCCCACCCTAATGTACAAATTGAACATGGATCGGAATTTTTCACTGTGCTTTCATATACATTTTAAGCACATTTGAGATCTACTCATGAACCACACTTTCTTCTTTTTTATACGAATTGTCAGATTCTCTTTTGCTTAATTCACAATAAGATCGATTGCGGAAATGGGATGATAAATTGTCCAGTAAATATAGTAAAAACTGAGAAAAACCCGTGAATTTAATTTGATACCCGAATGTTAATGAAGGTCTTTTATACATTTACCATAAAAAGCTAATAGAAAATATATGTTTTTTTAGAATTTGTTGTATAAAAAAACTGCGTTAAAACACGCATTACTTTTATGAAAATTTGCGAAAAATCTGGCTGATAAGTGAAAAAACTGGGTGGAAATTAAAATCCGTATGACCGAAATATTTCTTATCAATGGTAGCTACTGTTATTTTTCGAGTTGTGCAGTGTAATTACTTGTATAGGTATTAGGGTATGGCGATTTGAATATATTAATGGGCGCTCCGCGTTTCTGATTCTTGGGATTGTACTGAGCAAAAAAGTCCACTAGACCATACGACTACGGTGAAAATCGAGCTTCCAGATTTTGACTTGCTTGTAACAATGTGTGGGATGGACATATCTCAGGAAGTAGGAGGAGCTTATCCAAGATTTTAGTATCAATCTCTTCTTTGGAAGATTCTCTAGCGGCTTAATGCACCAATCATATTTGTTGGTGGGGTTTAAGGGGGTAAATTTTTAATTTCAAAATAGGGCTTTTGCCGTATTTTTTGAAAGTAACAATGTGTGGGATGGACATATGTCAGGAAGTAGGAGGAGCTTATCCAAGATTATGGTATCAATCTCTTCTTTGGAAGATTCTCTAGCAGATTAATGCATCAATCATAGTTTTGGGTGTGGTTTAAGATATAATTTTTAATTTCAAAGTAGGCCTTTTCAGCCGTATTCTGTGAAAGTAACCCTGTTCCTTTGCACTTTCACCATGCCAAAACAGCCTGAAGGAGCGTTCCAATGCTTTTGCGATGTACTAGAGAGTTCTTAACTATTGTCTTGGCACAATTTGGATCGAAAATCTCAATGGTTTTGCTGTTATAGGTCAAAATATCGAAAAAAAAACGTGACAAAAGTCTGAGAAAAAACTGCAAGTCAAAATCTGAAGCTCGATTTTCACCGTAGACGTATGGTCTAGTGGAGTTTTTTGCTCAGTACAATATCATGAATCAGAAAACGCGAAGCGCCCCATTAAGATTTTTTTCCTTCCATACAAATCGGCCCACCCTGATAGTTATAATAACACTAATTAACAAATTTCAGCTTTATGCAGAACCTACTTTTC
>CM037854.1:196396190-196590790 GCA_021234595.1 Delia radicum
TTTCTAATAATTTTTTTTATGAGAATATATTTTTAAACCCATTACTTTTCCCTACCAAGTAACCACATAAGTAACCAGTTACTTACCCTCCACAAAGTAATGAGATCACATATTACTTTTAAGCTCATCGCCTGTAAAATGTATCAGTGAGTAAGGTGTAATGTAATGCGTGTAGCCCTATGGCGATACGTTACTTTACCCATTATTTGGCAATGTGCGGGTTTTGCGGAGTTGTTATCTCTTTTTCATAAGTAATTATTTACATTCTAATAAATGAGGTAAATATTTGTTTGTAAGAAAACGTTATATTTTGTTGTGAACATGTTAAAAAATTGTCTTAAATGGACCAGAACAGTTAAAGTATTCCGTAAACCATTTAAAAAAAGACTAAAACTAAAATCAAAAAAAATATAAAAATATATCAAAGGTACACTTTAGGGAGCATTGTGAACATTTAATTTTTAATATTTTTGCGTATTTGTTTATGTAATCAATTAGTTTTATCAAAATTGTGTATAAAATTCTTACCGTTTGCAAAAATGCAACTTTAAAAACTCTTTAAAACTTGTTTGTTATGCAATTTTTATTTAACGAAAAATTACACTTCATATAGGTTTTTTTGAAAAGGCACACTAATTCAAATCGAAACTTTTTTAAATAGTAAATTAAAACCAATAATAGTTAACAATTTGATATATGATGAATTTGATATCAAAACCTATAAAAAAAATTCATATTTTGAAGCCGACCCTCTCAGATTTTGAAGAAATTTTGCATACAGCTACATTTTACCTATACAAACACAACTTCTTTTTTAAAACTGTATTTTCGAAAATTGTGGGCGTGGCGCAAGGTATCGAAATATTTGAAAAATGACGGTAATATGTACTTTTAAGCAGCGATTACTACGGAATGGCTCAACCGATTTCAAAGATCTTGGTGCCATTAGAAAGGTATATAAGTCAGATTTCGCAAACATGCAAACATTTTATATTACAATGAACATGTTTGTTGGCAAAAATAAAACTTTAAACTGGGAAACACTTCAAGGCCAAATGTTTTTTTTCCAAAAAAAATTATTTTCGAAAGGTCTATTTAATATACATATTATATAGAAAAACGGCGTTTCAGTTTGAATTTTAGCGTCTTTTTCAGACAATTGCAACTAATACTATAATAAATATGCAATTTTATTTAATTTTAATTGTGAAAGACGTGGTAGAGAAGAATGCGTGTGTAGTTTCTAAAAATCATAACTACATTGTTAATTTTCATTTTCTGAATCAGACTGCGCAGTTTCTGGTATGAACTTCGTCAGTGACCCTGTTTTTTTGAATTTGAATAATGTAATATTGTTATGTTTTTATTTGTTCGATTGCGTCTATATGAAATTTTCTGTGCAATCACTGACCGTGGTATAGATAAACTGATTTCTAATGCCACATGCAATCGCACTACACGTTAGACAGAGCGCTTTAGCCCTCTGATCTATCGTCAGGTCGAGTTTTGTTGTGATTAAAACTAGTTTATTCAATACACGGTGTTTTGTTTCTTGCATACATAATCTCAGAAGTACAACTCCAACAACACAATAGTTCTATTTTTAGAAACTTACCTCACGCTTGTTTTTATTTTTCTTTAAATTTTTTTAAGTAAATTCATCTCTTGTTAACTTCCTTATATTTTGATATCATTGCGTGACAAAAAGAATAAAGTAGCTATACTTTGGAAGTTATACAGATTTGTTGTAATTCTAATACATTAGAACAAGAATCGTATTATTAACTTTTTCAGACACCCCCAAAATATGCACTTACTCTTGATACGGTTTTTTATTTTTATTTTTGGAACAAATAAGACATGCACTTGTGTTCATATAATTAACTCAATCTAATACTGAATTGAAACAGCAAAATTTAATTATCTGTTTTACTTTACACTTGGTTCTTTTTATGAAAAATTTGTCACGTTATATCATAAAGCAATAAAAAAATTTGTATAATTTTCAGTGCAATATAAGTGATTTTGAAAGCTGATTTAAATATCTTTCTAATGGTACCAAGATCTTTGAAATCGGCTCATCCATTCCGCAGTAATCACAGCTTAAAGGTACATATTATCGTAAATTTTTCCAAAACTTCGATACCTTGCCACGCCCACATATTTTCGAAAATGCAATTGCAAAAAATGAGGTGGTGTTTGTATAAGTCAAATGTAGCTGTATGTAAAATTGATCAAATCTGAGGGGGTCGGGTTCAATGCATATCGGTTTTTGATATGAAATTCTTCATATGCATACATTAGCACGAAAAAAAGCGAATGTCCACTTTAAGCAACAGGCAACAATTGGGTACATTCCCTTAAATATATTATACGCATACTCATTTACATTTATATGTCAAACAAAAAACAAATGTTTTATTAAATATTGTATTTTATTAGCGAATTTTACAATAATTGTTATAGTTCGGTTTTGAATAGCTTCAAGAACGGTGCAAAAATCCATAAATTGTAAGAATTTTTTGAAACTTGATTTCAAAAAAGTCCCTTTATAAAGGTAATAAATTTGTGAAAAAAAATACCCAAAGGATTAAATAAATTAACTTAAATATGAAAAAATAAAATAAAAATATTTTGTAACAAGTTATAAAGAACTTTTTCTATAACGACCTGTTCTCTAGCAGCTGATAAATTGGCTGCGATATTTTATACACAGAGAAAAAGATTAACTTGAGCAACCAAATCATCGCCGTTAATTGTGGCTTGGCAGAATTAAAATATTTCTAACAAATTTCGGTTGTATTAATCCTCTGCTGCATGACCTTACATATACACTTAAAAAAAAGTCTCGCAAATATTAAATAATTTGAACTAAATATAAAATAAATTTTAATATTACATTTTTTGATTGAATTCGAAAAAATAACGCACATGTATTCCATGGTTTACATTTTTCATGGAAATTTACTCATTTATTTTGTGAATTTCAAAAAAATCTTTGTCAAATTTTGTGTTATTTTAAAAAATTTTATTTTTGACTTTGAATCGCGGTTTACGATATATTCAAAAATTATAATAAGTTTTTGGGGATTATGTGTGAATGTAATCTGACTTCAATGACGCATCATGATATAAAAACAAAGACTTATAATAAGAAATATTTGCAGAAGGGGTACTCTTTTTACTTTTGAAGTTTCATGTAAGTAGTTATACTCTCTCCATTTAGCACTTTTGTAGAACAAAGATTTTGGTTAATCCTATTAGGAACGTAAAACTTGCGATTTTTACTAAAATGTAAAATTTTCACTATTCAATAAAATAATAGTATTACAGATATATCCAGATGATTTTTGGATTCAAATAGAATATGAAGTTAATGTCAGAATTTAAGATTTGCTGCAAACAATGCAACACTAAGGATATTATGTCGGTAAAAGACGACGTAAGTGATACATTTACAATATTTTTTCCATAAAGACTACTAAGTATACACACAGAGAAAAATTTAGCTATTTGCCAACTGAAATTCCGTTATTACGACTCAAATTCAGTTATTTCGAATTTCAGACGGTTGACACAACTTAATATTCGTTTCCACAACAAAGTTCGGTCAATTCAACTGAATTTTAGTTGCGCGCCACCTTAATATTCAGAAATCTAATGTAAATATCGCTGTAATAACTGAATTTATAAGTTGTTTTCCATTAATATAACACTTCAGTTCGGTTGACACTTTATTTCTCTGTGTGTACACTTAGAATACTATGTAGATAAAGACCACTGCAAATGTAGTTAAAACCACTGCAAATGTAGTTAAAAAGTTCACTTAAAGAAAATATGACTAACATTTCATTAAATTCAACTAATATTTGAATTACTAACAATTGTAATTAAACTGAACCGCATATGTTAATAAAAAATAAACAAATCTTGTAACGTTCTGAAATAGAGACGGAGGAGATTAGAAAAATAAACAAAAATCTAAAAATAGCATATTTGTGTTTGTTAGTGTTGGTCACTTCTGAGTATAGTATACAAATATCAGAAAAGCGAATAGTAAGAAAAACTGCAATTTAGCTGCATTACATTCGAGGCCATACTTAGGTGTGATCGCTAAACGATCATGACTTGGTATTGTTGCGTTTGTAATGTAGGAAGAAGAGCAGTTTGATTCTACAGCTGCAGGTTGTTGAACAATTTATCATATAGAGACAATCTGATAATTGTATGACCAAGTAATGATACAATTTAAAAAATGGAAAATCACTGATGACGCCTGTCCATAAAAAGGAGAAACTAGTCTATTCTGATTTAAAAACTAATAGTGTTTATAATTTTTAGAGAAAAACGTTTATTCTTCTTCTTAACCTCAACCTTTCTAAATTTATTTTTTTTCATTTTTTTTAAATAACAAAAGAACGACTGTAGACAATTAATGTAAAATCATGATGAACACTCATTTGATGTGGTTTGTTTTTTAAATGAACTATAAGGTAACATTAATACTAAAAATAAACAAATTGTATTATACAACTACAAATTTTAAAGCAGAGAATTTCCCTGAGTGCACAATTCCTAGTAATAAAAAAAAAAATTCGACTAAAAATGTAACAAAAATTAGACTTTTTACATTTTGAACTGCAATATCTACATTTAAAGCAGGGATTGGAAGAGACGTACTCAAGAAATTAGATATATGTTGGAGCATCTACAACAGCATCCGTTGCCCAACAGTTTTTAACAGTGGGTTATTAATATTGACATTTGTCCCAAAAATTGGTAATTGTAAAAGTTTGTTTTTATTTAATCATTTAATTTAAAACTATCCTCCATTTCGCCACACTCTTCGCAAAAAATTGTACAAGAGTGTTATCAAATTGGGAATTTCACATTTTCAAATGGGAATATCTCGTGAACTATAGCAGCTAACCCTCACAATTTTTGTTGTTACAAAAAAGGTAATTTTTTAAAAATCGGTTAAGAAACAATAAAATGGTGAGCATTAAAAATTTGTTATGCAAAAATTGCCCTGCTTTGGGGGATCATATTGATGACCCAGGAGGTTCAATATCAAAACTTAAACTCAATATTACGTCACTTTTGCCTGTTTAAAATTTCATTGCAATTTGCCCACTAGGTAGGAAATGGCTAAATTATTTCCAAAATGTTGTGCTATAGTCCACTGTGGAACGCTAGGTATAAAACAAATCAAAATACCCACAGAAGAATGAGTGATTTATATTATATTCGTATAATTAGTATTGCGTATTTTACTAGTGTTAGTGGTGCATAACCAAATATTTTATTGCATACTTCGGGAACCATATTAAGATAACAAATAGGGCCAGACGTATGAGTGATATTTAAATTGTATGCAAATTATACGCTTGTATGTGTGAAAATTTATTTAACTTGCTGCTGCACAGTTTAGGGGACTTAAATGAGTGAAAATGTTATTTTATAATTTACTAGCTGACCCGACAAACGTTGTTTTGCCTATAAATTTTATTTTCGTTGAAAGTCTGGTTCCTTACAAAGTCGTGGTGGATTGAAGAAGAATATACCCGTATCCAAGCAATGCTTAAATGAGTGAACATTTATTTTATAATTTACTAGCTGACCCGACAAACGTTGTTTTGCCTTCGAATTTATTTTTCGTTGGAAGTCTGGTTCCGTTACAAAGTCGTGGTGGATCGAAGAAGAATGTACCCGTATCCAAGCAATGCTGTGTAACAAACCAAACGAAAATATTTTTAAGCATTTTTTTTAAACCATCTTCATTGCATGTTCTACAAAACGTATTCAGCCCTTTTTTATTTTATGCAGCCGTTCTCGAATTATGGAGTGACAATAAAAATGTACACTTCTTTTTATATATATAGATAAGTAAGCGCCTAATTTTTATCTGTTACTTTTAACAGTGGATTTTGTTGAAATAAAAATAAATTTCGGCATATAAAAATAAGTTTTTTAAAAAATTTATTTTCAAAAATAAATTTTTTAGATATTAATTTTTGGTCCATTTTTTTTAACGTATTTTTATAAACGCCCCATATATGATGATATATGTTCAAAAACTATCCCATTCCGTTTGGGTAGTTTATTGTTGTAAAATACATAAAAATAATCGATAAAGTTAGCCTGCAAAACACGCGAAAATTAAATCAGAGCAAACTTTTCAAACCCTTTGGGGGTTTTGATCTAATTTAATTTCCAATGGTGTCATTCAAGATACAATGTTAATCTCAAATTGTTACGCACAGTTTAATTGATCGCAATCACAAATTTTTTCCCATGGCCACATTTGCTCCCCGGCACGTTAACACTATTGAACTCAATTCATAAAAATTAATATTATTTGTACGATTTGTCAATAATTTAACAAAAAACCTGGGAGCATAAAAAAATTTAAGAAATAAATATTTATGGACCAAATGAAAAAAAAAAAACGGGTTTCAATTAAAAAATTGTTTGAATCAATTGATAATATAATTGATTTTTCACCTATCACGGCAATGATAATATCAATTAATGTTTTAATTGAAATGAAAAATAAAAACAAGTTATAAATAAATCCTACAAAAAAAAAAAAAACAATTGTGTGAACGATACGTTGGTAGTGTGGTTTTGTTAATGCTGTGTCTGTTTCTGTATTTGTATTTGTATTGGTATTTGTATGTGTGATTGTTTTGTTTGTAAACTTCTAATGCATTTGGTATTTATACTGAAAATTTTCTATTTAAGCATACATTGTATGATTGATAGTGCAAAAATAGTAGAGAATTATGTCTAAAATAAAATGTGTATTTATATATTTAAAAGACAATTAAAATATTAATTGATTCAATTAAATATTTGTTTAGAAACAAATTAATTTAATTCAAATCAAATCTTTACTTAGATATTTTAGGTTGATCATTTTTTCTGTGTAAGTATTAGGAAGCATCATGTTAAGAAACTGCACATAGTTGGTATTAACTTGTAGAAATACATTATCCTTTAATTGATTACGCTTAATTTATATATAATCCCCAAAACATGTCGCGTAAACCGCGATTTAGGTCAAAAATTAAATTTTTTTAAAACATTATCGAATCTGACAAAGATTTTTTTTGGAAAGCACAAATTTGTTTAAATTTTTAATTCATACTTCCCTAACGTTTGCGCCCCTTGCAGAAAGTGGATCACGATTCAGTAAATAGTTGTTTACTATAGTCTAAAATCCTATTAGTGCGCCCCGGAGGCTAGTTGGTAGCGTGCTGGCTTATCAGTCGTAGGTTCGATTTCCCACCAGAGGCACTGCCTGTTTTTGCTACAACGCGCCGAAGGCCATAGTAGCTAGTGCTCGGTTAGGGGGAATAGTATATAATTTGTAAATATATGATTATTAATTAATACAAAAAAAAAAAAAAATCCTATTAATGTGCACCAAAGTTCAAAAAAAGTTTTTAACCAATTTAATATTTTTTGAATATCCCATATAAATTATTTTAATAGATGATAAATATAATGTCAATATTGTAAAACTATTTCGTTTTAGGAAATTTGTTTAAGGGTAGTGTCCACATGTTAAGAACAGAGTGAAAGTGATGTGAATTATCAGGAAATAAATGATAAACTTTTCAAAAAATTAAACGTTTTCAAAAAACCAAATGAAATTTTTATTAAATGTTTTTTTTTAAAAATACGATAATAATGGTGATAAGTTGACAATTCAACAATTGACATGTCAAGTGACTCCCCTAACATACAGAAGTTTATTCCTATCGTTATCGCAAGTACGAAAGAATAACATTGAGAGGCATCATCTTATGACCATCAATATTTGGCTATCAAATTATGAATTATTTTTTTAAGTCAAATAATTGTAAAGCTATGTACAGATGGTTGTCAGATCTTACAATAATGTAAGATCTGGCAATGTGCTGACAATGAAATATGTTTAGCAAAAGGTAAATTGTCAAGTTAGACGACTGTAAGAAAACCTTTCAATTTCATTGTCAGGCAATTGCCAAACAATAAATTTATCTGCCAACGAAAATTGTCAGTTCGCACGGTTGTCAGATTCTTGTATGGCAAAAATTGCCAGATCTGTTGTTAGACATTGCCAGAACTCTCAAAGCATTTGAAAGAATTATTAATTGTCAATTGTGTGTTTAATTAATTGAAAAAGTAATAATATTAATTGTCATGGAACAAAAAAAAGCAATTGCAACGATTTTAGCTGCATATGTATTAGAAAGTAGCGAGGAAGAAGACAAACTATTTTTGCAAATTGCAGTTGAAAGAGGTGCTTAGATTTGCCAATTTTCCTTTGCAATCGTTCACACTAATCTGTATGGCACCTGCGACCTCTTGCCATAAAATATTTTTGGGAAGTTTATACTCAGCGCAACCAGCATCCCATAAACTTTGCCGTACCTCAACTTCCTCGATAAGTTTGATAATACATTCGTGTGACAACACGGAATCCACCTTTTTGCGGTAGGATGTTTGTCTGGGTGTTGGGTTTTTCCCTGCTTTAGAGCCTGTTGGCGACTGGGAGCATCTTGGCGACTGGGTACAAAACATTAAGTCAGTTGGCTCATATCTGCAATTTATGACGCAGGTGTCATTAATGGAAATGTCGCCATCAATTTTTTTTTTTTTATTTAATTTGATTTCCTATTTTGTTTCACTTTTGATTTTTAATATTATTAATATGAACTTTTTTTTTTTTTTCATTATTTATGAACAGTTCCGCCAATAGCAACATTTCTGTGACAATACTGCCATTGTCAGATGCATTAATTTAAGCACATCTGCCTATAAAAAATTGTTTACAATGGCTTGCAATTATCTGACAATGGCAACGTAGGGTGTTCACACGAATGTCTGACTATATATTGTCTTACAATGTACAGACAATGCCTTTTTCTGACAATGTTGCAAGACAAAAGTTGTAAGTTCACACTGTTGTTAGACATTTTCTGACATTTTTCTGACAATATTGTAAGATCGACAACCGTCTGTACATAGCATAATACCTTATCTATGCAGAGAGAAAAATTTTTAGAATTCCCAACTGAAATTAAAATTGGTTAGTTCAACTAAAAATTGGTTTTACAATTAAATTCGGTTAATGGAACTAACTCTTACAAGGAAACTTCAGAGTGGTGAATCCACAGATTTGAATGAAAATGGAGTATGTTGCAGAGGACAAAAAATTATAAGACACGGGACTGAAAAAATATAAAGTCAACCACTCGAATTCCTTCACCCTTACTAATTTCAACCAAACTTGGTATAGATGATGTACATATCCAATTCGTTCGAACGTAGGACAGTTAATTCCAGCGTATCTTAAAATATCGAGTTTCAAAATATGAAAAATATTCGAAAATTAAAAAAAGTAGATTTACATAATAATCCCTACCTTTTTAACGGCTGACTAGAGCCACTAGAGTCATCGGTACGAAGTTCTAAAGCTACTTAAATTGTAGTTTTACTGGTATACACATATATTGACTTCTCCACTGCAAAGGCATTGTTTTTCAAATGTCTAGATTTAAAAATATGTATTTAAACAAAAAACTGTTTTTTTATTTTATTTTAAAGTTATAACGAGCTTTCAACCTCCTTATATTTACAAAAAATAAAGCAAATCAAACATGTTAGCTAGGTTGATACTAGTATTTCGACCTGGCTAAAGATCTCATCAGAACCCGAGTTTAGAAAATCTAGAGCCTCGATAATAGGCAGAACTTTAACAAAAAACCTACTAATCATCAATTTTGCTCCATTCTTGTCTTCTAGTAATCAAGCAGTGGGTAGGTCTTTTTTAACAAGCATCATGACGTTACAACTTTGAAGACCAAAAATGTTCTTATTTATATAAAAAAATTTTTAGTGTGTACTCTGGCTCAAATAATATTTTTTTACAGTAATATTAGTTATTTGTTTTTTATATACAATCGAGATTATTTTTTATGTTATTTCCAATTTATAACGAGCTTCTTCAACCTCGTATATTTACAAAAATAAAGCAAATCAAACATATTAGCTAGGTTGATACTAGTATTTCGATCTGGCTAAAGAATCTCATAAGAACCCGAAGTTTTAGAATGAGAAAGAGCCCCCCATAATAGGCAGAACTTTAACAAAAAACCTATTAATCATCAATTATGTTTCCATTCTTGTCTTCTAGTAATTAAGCCACGTGTTTTTTTTTTTTTTTTAAATATATTCAATTAAAAATTACTACCCAACCGTGTCTAAATCCCTATATTGAGCTCTTACGTTATCCCGAGTTATGAATAAAATTAAAAAAAAAAAATAACTAAAAACTCAGCACACGAATTCTTCACTACTCCTCGGCAAAATGCATTGTTTTTAAAAACGGCGGTTTAAAAAGATGAATTTAAATAAAAAATTTAATTTAAAAAAATTAATTTCCTAAGCTGTGTGGGTGTAAAATACCTATATAGCAAACATTCTGAAAATTTCAGAAAACTGGTTTTTGAATTTTTGAAAAAAATGTTTTTTTCCATCAAAAAGTAAATAATTGTTGCTTACCACTAAAACCACGATCTAAATATCTTTGTTATGAGGTATCACTGATTCTGGTAGCTTATGTGCAATACTTTTGTAAAACCTTTATTTCCATTTTTTTCAATAATATATTTTTTTATGTAAATATTTTGTTTCTACTATATTAACTAGCAAGGGGAGTCTCCCAATGGGTTTTCTCCGAGTGTGTTTTTACAAAATTTTCTAAAATTTCTTATATTTTGTAATGAAAAATTAATTTTGGAAAAGGAAATGATCATTTTATCCTCCCTTGGATCCGCTCCTGAATTTATATATAATTAATATAATTTGATGATGCCAAATAATTTTGGGAAAAACTTATTGGATTGGCAAATACAGCACTTCAAACAAAAATGTGGCGAATGGTCCCAAGTCTTCCCTAACATTTGCTGGTGTTCTCCATATTTGTAACATTAAATTAAAATCTTGTGTCGCATTTGCAATTCGATGTGTTTTTATTTTGCAGATACCCCTTTGACTTTTCAATATGCTAATTACCGAGTTTTATGCAAATCGTGAAATTTTCAGTACAGGTGGCACAGGTAAATATAAATACATAATGAAATACTTAAGCTGTTGGATCTCATCCCTTCCGAACTTATTAAATATTAAAGAAAAAATCGATTTTATGTGTACAAGAGTCACAAAGCTCAACTTTGCATTCATTCAACGATTACACAGGTAAACACAAAAAATGCATTGGAGATGCGACTTATCCATCCAGATAGATTTAAAAATTTCCACGAATTTAACTTTTACCAAAAATCAAGATTTTTCTTCTAAATTTTGTATAACATGCATAAACTACGAATAATTTTTAATATAGTTTCAAAGTAGGGACTTTGAGGTTTAAGGCACATATCAATTTATTGCGATTGGTTGAAGGATGTAGGATATCCTTGCGATTATAATGTAAGACTTGATTTATTTTTCTATTTTGTGAATATTATAAAACCAATTCATCGACTTTGAAGAATTTTAGCACATTATGGTAATAAAAAAACCCTTAAATTTAGGCAATTCAATCTTAAGTACAATTTTTTTTTAACTTTTTTTAAATTAATTTTGTATGAATTTAGCTTATTTATAGCAAAAAAAAACCAGTAAATTCAGCTAAAGTTTTGCTAACATTTAATTGATTAAAAATTAAAAAAGCCATTGCTAAAAATTACTAACATGTTTGCTGAATATTAGTAGGCTGAAAAACTCAAAAAAATTGTACAAAAATTATAATTTAGTTAATTTATAATTCTAAACAAAGTTCTGTGATTCTTTAAAAATAAATTTAATGTTCTTAAAAAATATAAAAATGTCCAATACATTGCCCATATGAATTAATTTAATATTTGAAAATATATAGCAGGAGTGCCCAAAAGTTCCTTATGGAAGTGCAAACACCAATACATTTAAGAAAAACTAATTTTTATTCAACATTTTTTGTTGTAAAAAACCAATACATACAAAGAAAAAAGAGGAAAAATATATCAATGTTTACCAGCAAAGCATACGAAAGTGTTGTTGCTTTGCGCTTGCGTGTATAAAGTGAAGAACGACAAAAAAAACTAATAAGACAAAGTTGTTTGTGTATTTCGTATTGCTAGTGCTGAGCGCTCTATATGTGTATTAAAACACACAGCCTATAGCTAAGTGTTTTTACAAAAACAAATGAGTACCAAGCGCATAGGCCGTGGGCACCCCTGATATATAGTAATAATTACATATAATATGAACAAAAATATATTTCACATACTTACATCCATGTTTGTCTAAATGATGACAAATTTGACTGAAACAAAATGCCGTAGATTAGAAAAAAAAAATACAAACAAAATATTAAATTTTTTGCAAATAGAGAAAGGAAATATAAAAAATTACCTAAGATATGTTTCCTTATCTTTCGCCTTAGTCTGTCTACTAAAGGTATATTTGTTTGCAATTTATCCACATTCCATAAATTATCAATATATAAATTTTGTTTAATAATACACATTTTATTTTATTAAATTAAATTAAAATATTTTATTTTATCTTTAATTTAATTAATATTCATTTTCTTAGATAAGCCGGAACACAATATTTAAGTTTATTAGATCAACAATTTATATGAATACACATTGTTGGCGTCCTTTTGTACGAAAAAAATATAAAAAAAATAATCCTTGGTTGATTTTTTATATGTTTTACAAGCGTTGTACTTTTTAGTATCCCTCTTGACATGCCGCGACATCTACCTTATACTGCGTATATCTGCCAATCTGTTTTTCGTCCCACAATGTGCTTATTAGCAAATTTTTTTTAGTAAAATAAATTAGTAAAATCTTAGTATAAAATTAGTTCAAAACTGTTAAGTGCTGAATAAGTATAACAAAAATTTTAGCTGAGAACATAATTTCAGCAAAAAAATTGGATTACAAATAGTATACTTGATTTACAAGACGTTATACTAGTTTTTCTATTAACTTATTTTTTTGAGTAGTTGTAACGAAAATCGCCTCTGACCCGTAGAAATGCTCGACCGTGCTCATGGTAAAATGGGGGGGGATCTTGGTCAGGTCGTTACACCATTTTAAAGAGAAAAGTAGAAATGAAAATTTAAAAAGAAGGAGGAAAAATGTATGAAGTCAAAGTCAGTTCGTCCTGAATTGTGTCATTATCTATTCCCTAAGTTTCGTCAACTAAAGAAAAAAATCTAGCAAGTCATAATAGAATTCATGGTTTATATCAAGAAGAATGGTTTATACAAGAAAAATTTCTGAATTTAAACTAAAGTAAAGGTAATAAATTTATATATCTAATTGTCAATAGTATGTTAATAAAAAAATTAAGATAAATGATAAATTAATAAACTTACCCAGATTCTTCCATGGCTGTGATCACGGCGACGAAGTTGACCTGGTGTTTTTATATAAAAAATTTGGACTAATACTAGTGAGATATTTAGATATATAAATAAATTTTACAAAATATTTAATAGGTATAAATAATTAGCGATTAGAAATTAAATTATGATAAAATTTATTGCGAAATAAAAAAAAATAAGTTAAGATTTACGTTAAAAAAAATGAGAATAAAAGAAATTAAAGCAAATTTAAGTTAATAAATAATAAGGAAAAATTGGAGTTAAATATAACAACCCGTTTAGTAAAAATTATCTAAATTAAATGATCACGTCAAAATTCTTTCAATGAACTCTGGACGTGATAAAAATGATTGTAATACCGGTATTTAAATTATGTCCAAATAAGTAAATAAAAAAAATCGATAAATATTGCGACTCTATTTAGTGATTATATTCAATAATGATTTAGAATGTTGCTGCCGATCCGATCAAATTCAAATATGCTCTCACAGAACAATGTAAATTTGATGAGTTAATAGTTGAGATGTAAAACCAATCTGGATAATTATAGCTCCACCAACCCAGAACGATGTAAATTTGATAAATAAATAGTTGAGATGGAAAACCAATCTTGATATAACCGTTAAAATGTAACACCAATCGTTCTTAAATTGCTTATAGCTTCCACCAAGATGATTTGATGATGAGTTTGACTTGAATTGTAGCTTACACTCCAAATTGATGATGTGGCTATTGCCCTTAAGGGATGGATAACGACGTTTATAAAGAAACACAGGATGTAGTTTCGATCAGGATTTCAATAATTAAGCTTTCCAATTGGTAAACCCCAATCTTCTATAAATTGGAAGTATTTACAAGCAGGATGTTGAATATTTATTTTCCTTAAAGATGTTCGAGAATATTGTTCGATTTGTACGAACAATTCAAAATCCCAATTTTATAATGAAAATTATTTTGAAACTTTTAAATTTGTAAAAGAAAATTTTTGAAAATTCAAAATGAAATAATTTTCAAAGTAACAATTTTCGATAAGCCTAAAGTGAATATAGTTGAATTCTTAACCCTTTTAATACCTTTGAATATTTGAATAACGAACAAAATCCCTCACAGTGTACATATTAAAATTTTGGATCTTATCTTTGTTGTAGATTTTTTATTACACTAAGAAAAAAATCTGTAATGGCTACAGAAAGTTTATGGAAAATTTACCTATTTTCAGCCCTTGCTGCATTTCTTCTTAATTAGCAGCACATGTCTGCTGAACGGTAGTAAAATAAAATAAGCAGAAAAAATTAGTAACCGTTACTAACCAAGTTGAAGCAAGCAAAGGGTCATCATAGGTCTGAAATCAATTATAATATAAAAAATTTTCAAAATTGAATGCTTGTGAAATGTAATTGATGTCGCCCAAGTCTGCTTAAGAAGGTCTCAAATAAGGGATATAAGTACATTTTTCAGGACATTAAACTCACTATATTTCAAAATAAGATTTTTTTGAAAACTTTTGTTTTATCAAACAAAAAAAAAGTTAAACATCTCGGCATAGAAAATTGTTTTTACCCTTAATCCTACATATTTTAGCCATGCTGATTTTATTTGTAAGCTGCGCTTTTCGATCTAATTCGGAAGGTTGAGGAAAATCAACTGCTTGGCTTTTTTTTTATTTCAACTCAATACTAATATATTATTTTATTCAAAGGTTTCCTGGGTAAAGCTCTGATTGAAAAACTTTTACGCGATTGTCCACAAATTAAAATTCTTTATATACTTTTACGTGCAAAGGGTTCAGTTACTGCTGAGGATCGCTTGGAAGAACTAAAAAAAGCAAAAGTTTTTGATCGTATACGTAAAGAATGCCCACAAGTTTTAAACAAATTACATGCTATCAGTGGTGATAGCAAAGAACTGGGTTTGGCGATGAAAGATAAAGATTTGGAATTAATACAAAATGTTAGCATTATATTTCATATGGCAGCAAATGTAAAGTAAGTTTCAGAGGATAATTTTTGCTGAAGCTTCGTTGCTGTTTACTCTTGACGATACTGTAGCCAATTTTTTTTAAAAAAAAAATATTATATATTAATTTTATATTAAAAACGCAAAAAAAAACAAAGAACCTTCGCATAAAAAATTGGAAGATTACAGGATGAAATTGATGCATTGGCAACAGTGTCCTGTAACTGAAATTTCACAAAATCATAGCCATTTACAAAATGATGGGCATGTTGTTGCAACGACTTAAGGGAACAAACCTTTTCTAAATTTTATTTTTAATATATTTTTCGCAGATTTGATGATCCTTTACGTAGTTCGATATTACTTAATACACGGGGGTACTTATGAATTGATAAAAATTGCAGAAAAACTTAAAAATCTCATTGCATTTCTACATTGCTCAACGGCCTATTGTAATCCTTTTAAGGACACTGTTGAGGAAAGGGTATAATGTTTTTTTTTGTTATAAGCCCCGTAAAGCATTACATTAAATAGTTTTAAATTTCAGGTTTACAAAATGTCTGCAGATTGGCGTAACGCTATCAAATTGGCTGAGAAATATGACGACTTTACAATAAATGGATTCAGTAAAAAGTAAGTAAAACTTAATATAATAAAACATTTATTTTAACATATTCATAATGGGCGAAAAATAAAAATCGTAGACACAAAAAATTGCGTTTTTCGGATTCATCTCTACTTATTTTCATAAAATTCGTTTCATGTATTCTCTTGGGCCTTACGAAGTTTTTAGTTTCTAAATTCTCCCAAATTCGTTGCAGATTGAGTTTTATCAAAGTTTAAAATTGGAACTTTTTAGTAAAATAATTAGTGTTCAAAACATCATACATCATGAACGCGATATCCAATGGTTATGAACTTAGTCTCAAAAAAAAAACGCTTATATAAACTTTAAATAACAATTTTTTATATGATGCATAAAACATGTTTTAACTCTGACCAAAAATTTAAAAAAAATCAGCATATGCATTTTGAGATATTTGCAAATAAAGGACATTTTTAATTTTGTTTTTATTTTTTCTCAAAACCGTTTCGAGAAGGTTATAAAAGCTTTATTAACTATAATTGGATGACGCGTTCTGATGATGTGATGTTTTGAACACCCATATACGAGTATTTTACTAAAAAGTCCGAAATTTGATCTTCGATAAAACGCGAAGTACAACGAAACTACACTCAAGAAGGAAGTTAGTAAAGTCAGTAAAAAATGTTGCTGAGTCAGCAAAATTTTAGTTAGGAAAGTGCTTGAAAAAAAATTGATAATGTCAGAAAATCTTCTGCTGAAAATCAGCGAGTTGATATTTAGCAGCAGAATTAGTAGATTCAGCAAAAGTGCTAACACTTAGTGGATTAGAAATTAAAAAAACCCTTGCTAACAATTAATAAAATTTTGCTGAATATTACAATAGTAGACTGAAAAAAGTCAAAAAGTTTTAAAAAAATTATACCTTAGTTAATTTATTTGCTGAAAATCATAAAGCATATTTTTGTGATTCTTTTAAAAAAAAATTACAATACGTAACAAAACATTAAAATGTTCATACGCCCACATTGACCCACATTTAATGTAATATCTAAAAAAGTAGAAATAATTATGTATAACATAAACAAAATTATCTTTCAGCTACGTGCATCAATGGTTGTCTAAATAGCGCAAATGCCGCAGATAATTATAGAAACGAAAAGAAGAAAACAAAATATGAAAAAGGAAACATAAAATCTACCTAAGATGTGTGTCTTTGTCTTTCGTTTTAGTCTGTCTACCTGTTTGTGTATTGTTTTCAATTTGACCACACTATTATTAATTAATCTCTATAAACATTTAGTTTAGAAATTCGCATTTAACATTTATTAAATTTTAATACCTTGTTTTGTCTTTTATTTATTTAATAGACAATTAGTTTCACAAATCGGT
Source organism: Delia radicum (assembly GCA_021234595.1). Taxonomy (NCBI): domain Eukaryota; kingdom Metazoa; phylum Arthropoda; class Insecta; order Diptera; family Anthomyiidae; genus Delia; species Delia radicum. The sequence continues at coordinate 196,413,551 of CM037854.1, forward strand.
GACAATGCAAAATTTCAGTTGCTCTAATCCACAATTTTATTATATGTATTAAAACAGATACCAAAAACTTCCATGGTTGATTTTATGATATGCCTTACAAGAGTTGTACTTTTTAGTATCATTTTCCTCCTCTCTACTACACGAAGAAAATACGGCATGTCAAGCCGTATTTTCTTCATTCTGGTTGCCGTACACACTATTAATGTGCTTATCAGCACCATTTTTTTTAGCAAATAAATTAGTAAACATTAGTAAAATATTAGTAAAACATTAGTTCAACTTGTCAAGTGCTGAATAAATATAACTAAAACTTTAGCTGAAAACATAAATTAAGCAAACATTGATGACAAATAGTATACCTGCATTACAAGATGTTTTACTAACTTTTCTACTAAATTATTTTTTGAGTGTCGAAAAACTAGAAATAAAAGGTAAATTAACTCCGGTAGAATGCTTGCTCAAAATTTTTTTGTAAATTGAAAGTAATGCTTCCGAGTTTGTGTTGTCGATTTTTGAAGACTAACTCTAATATTTGCTTTTCTTTTGTAGATATACTGATCATTTTCCAAATTCGTATACATTTACCAAAAATTTAAGCGAACAGATTATATTGGAGTATTCATCAAAGTTACCATGCTTATATTCGTCCTTCGATTGGTAAGTAATTGCGAGTTTTCGAATAATTCAGTTTTGTTTAAAAAGTTAAGAGATTATCAATTTTAAATAATATTATTTCAGGTTTTGAAAATCTATTATCCAAAAATTTACAAAATTGAACCCTAAAATCGAAACAAGAGTTTCGTGCATTGACCCTAACTATTCTGGTCATGATGATTTTAATGATGTACCCAATTTTTTCACTTATGGGCCAGATTTTTGGAAATCGGCATTAAAGGTGTGTATGTTTTTAACGCAGTTTTTTGAAAATCAAATACTTTATCTTAGTTTGTTTTTATGGTAAACACATAAAAGACATATTAAATTAAATTATAAATGTGCAGCATTAATAATAAATCCCGTATTTTCCCAGTTTTTAATATATTTAAAACTTTTTGCTCAATTTATAATCCCATTTCGCAATCGACTAAAACATGTTTGTACATAAGCAAAAATACAAATCGGATCATTACGTGTTAAAACGAAAAAAAAAGAAAGTGCGGTTCATGGGAAAAATGTGCCAAAAAATTTATATGACCGCATAGATAATTAGGATGACGTACACTCATAATATTCCATGCTTAAAATACGAAAAAAAATTACAAAACAACGAAATCTTTTGTAAAATAAACAAATTTTCGTGTATTTTAAGAAAATTTTTCTATTTTGATATTTATTCGTATTTTTATGCATGGATTATTATCAGTGTATGAGTTTATCTTTTAGTATAACCTGTAAATGGCTTAAAAAATTATGTTGGATCACAAACACTTTCATTGCAATAAATGTCTACAAAATGTTTTCAAGTATTATTTAAAAAATCATACCATTATGTGAACATTTTTAAAATAAAATTTGAAAATATTTTGAAGACATTCAATGTAATAAAAGATTTTGTTAACTCACTTCCCCAAATATACGCTTTAAGCTGAATTTTGGTACCACATATTTTTTAAGCAATGTACATTAGGTTCGGTCGATTTTGCAATCGATATTGTGACATCGATTTTTCGATAGCTTTTGACAAGAGGAAAAAAAAGTTCCAAACGACATATCAAAACAATCGTTTTCGAGGCGCAGAAATTTAATTTTTTTAACTTTTTCTCAACTTTTATTTTTAATGTATTTTTAGTAGGTAATAAAAAATCTACTGATTTATTTTTATTTTTAATATTACCTTTCCATGGTGACATTTTACGCTAAAAACGATGGCGTTAGCAGTTTTTCTAAAAAAACAAATGCTTTTCTTGAGGTTTTCGACGAGTGTTTGTCGAAAAATCGATCTCGCGTTAATTTTTAAGGCTTTTTAAGTATATATCTTATCCAAGTATATATCTTATCAAAATTTTTTAAATATATACTATCCAAGGTAAAATTGTACGCTTAAACCTATGGCGATATAATTTTTCGAAAAAAAATGTTTTTTTTTTTGGGTTTTTTGACGATTTTTATCGCAAAATTTGAAATTTGGGAGCCTCGAAAATGATTTTTTTTTGATATGTCGTAGTGGAACTTTTTTTTCCTCATGCCAAAAGCTATCGAAAAATCGATGGCACAATATCGACAAATTTTTTTAGTTACAAATCGGTCCACCCTAATGTACAAATTATACTAAAATATGAACATAGGTCGGCCTTTTTCACTGTGCTTTCATATACATTTTAAGCACATTTTGAGATCTACTCATGAACCACACTTTGTTCTTTTTTATACGAATTTGTGAGATTTCACTTTTTGCTTAATTCACAAAAGATCGATTGCGAAAATGGGATGATAAATTGTCCAGTAAAATATAGTAAAAACTGAGAAAAACCCGTGAATTTAATTTGATACCCGAATGTTAATGAAGGTCTTTTATACATTTACCATAAAATGCTAATAGAAAATATATGTTTTTTAGAATTTGTTGTATAAAAACTGCGTTAAAACACGCATTACTTTTATGAAAATTTGCGAAAAATCTGGCTGATAAGTGAAAAAACTGGGTGAGAAATTAAAATCCGTATGACCGAAATATTTCTGATCAATGGTAGATACTGTTATTCTCCAATTGTGCAGTGTAATTACTTGTATAGGTATTAGGGTATGGCGATTTGAACATATTAATGGCCGCTCCGCGTTTCTGATTCTTGGGATTGTACTGAGCAAAAAAGTCCACTAGAACATACGACTACGGTAAAAATCGAGCTTCCAGATTTTGACTTGCAAAACAGATTTTGACTTGCTTGTAACAATGTGTGGGATGGACATATCTCAGGAAGTAGGAGGAGCTTATCCAAGATTATGGTATCAATCTCTTTCTTTGGAAGATTCTCTAGCAGCTTAATGCATCAATCATATTTGTTGGTGGGGTTTAAGGGGTTAATTTTTAATTTCAAAATAGGGCTTTTTGCCGTATTTTTTGAAAGTAACAATGTGTGGGATGGACATATGTCAGGAAGTAGGAGGAGCTTATCCAAGATTATGGTATCAATCTCATCTTTGGAAGATTCTCTAGCAGATTAATGCATCAATCATATTTTTGGGTGTGGTTTAAGGTATAATTTTTAATTTCAAAGTAGGCCTTTTCAGCCGTATTCTGTGAAAGTAACCCTGTTCCTTTGCATTTTCACAATGCCAAAACAGCCTGAAGGAGCGTTCCAATGCTTTTGCGATGTACTAGAGAGTTCTTAACTATTGTCTTGGTTACAATTTGGATCGAAAATCTCAATGGTTTGGCTGTTATAGGCCAAAATATCAACTGCAAGTCAAAATCTGGAAGCTCGATTTTCACCGTAGACGTATGGTCTAGTGGAGTTTTTTGCTCAGTACAATCCCATGAATCAGAAACGCGAAGCGCCCATTAAGATTTTTTTCCTTCCATACAAATCGGCCCCACCCTGATAGTTATAGTAACACTGCTTAACAAATTTCAGCTTTATGCAGAACCTACTTTTCTAACTACCAATAATGCACCAGCTTACACTCTGTATTACTTTAACGCATATAATAAGGGCTTGCTAATAAGTAGTTAATTTTCCAATTTTTTCAATAAAATTAATAATGCGTTACCCATAAGTACTTATTTTGATCATTATTTGATATTTAAAGTAATAGTCTAAACATTTTTAAAGTTCATTGTTAGAATCATTACTTTTTCACTTCTAGTACGTAAACATGTAACTACTTTTTTTGATTTTTGTGTAAGCTGGAAAGTAATGACAGTTTGTTCAAGCAAGTCATTTATGTTTTTATCCATCAACTATAACATATTGAGATAGCTCAACTGGTTTAGCGGTTGACTGACAACCTGGAGGCCCGGGATCGAATCCGGGCCTCCAAAAAAACAATAATATTTTTTAGTAAATTTAGTTTTATTTTTTAAGACTCATTATTTTTGTCCACATTTAAACACATATTTTTTACGTTTTGTAAAGTGTCTAGTAAGGATATGTCATTATTTTGTGCTACATCCCCATAAAAAAGCAATGAGATTTGTAATGACAATTGTAATAATTGCCATTACCAAATATGTTCTTATATAACCACTTATATGGTAATGTTTTTCTACACACTCATAATAATCCGTGCTAAATATACGAAAAAAATTTCAAAATAACGAAATCTTTTGTAAAATGAAAAAATATTCGTTTATTTTACAAAGGTTTTGATTATTTTGACATTTGGATTATTATCAGTGGACTGGGCTGTCTTTGAAATATATATTTTTTAATAAACTTAAGGTTCGCTAAATCCAAATCTCTCAAAATATTTTTTTAAATTTTCAGTTTTTGAAATATCGCGGTTTTTATATTTACCATATTATTTGCCACATTAATTCGTATATTTTGCTTATTTTTTCGAAATTCAACCGCAATATTATGAAATATTTTTTTAGAAATAAATATGCACAAAATTTTATTGAGTTTGATTATAATCATTAGGGTGGCCCAAATAAAAAAAAAATAGGAATACCACTCAATCGCTGTGTATTAAAGAGTAAAACAATTTTGAAGTGGACCTTCAGTTCCCTACCAGCGATTGAGGTTAGTTGGCCAAAAGTTTTGATTTGTTTTTAGAAAAAGGGCTCAAAAGTTTCGTTATTTTTGACTTTTTATTGGAAAAATATTTTCAAATTTTCTGTGAAATAATTTTTTCCACCAGATGATTTTTTTTTAGTTTCGAGCAAGTACAATTGAAGGGCTTATTGTAAAAACATGATAAACCACATTTTATTTTTAGTTTGTTTGCGCCTTTTAAAGGTTAAAAAATGCAAAAAATATAAATTTAGCAGGACGGTTATACACCAGGTACTTGTGATAAGTGTTTAAGCCAGACTTCTATCAAATAGTAATCAATGGAAGTCTAGAAAACAGCGAAAAACCATAAAATAATAAATGTGGCTTATAAAGTGTTTACAATAAGCCCTTTAATTGGTTTATGTACAAATTTAAAAAAAACATAAAGTATGGACATTGTACTTGGTATATAACAAAAAAAAATTCTTTGGTTAACCAAAATTACTCTACAGAGAATTTAAAACTATTTTTCCAGTATTTCGACAAAAAAATTAAATTTTTTTTGGTCAAAATGCACTAAAACTGGCTACTTAAATCGCCGGTAGGCAACTCAAGAACCACTTCAAAAATTTGTAAATTAATTTTCATTTATTGAGCTCTTTAATGTGCATTAATTGAGTGGTAATCCTTCAACCAATTCGTAAAAGTACCATAATCGGGATACTTTAATAATCATGTCGTCGTTTGCATTAGGATATCGCACTGGTTTTGCAAGGAAGTCGAACATCTTTCTTTTTAGTTTTATCCTTATAAATTGTGCGCATATTAAAAAAAAATAAATTTAAATTTTGGGGCATAAACTAGACTTTCCAATGAACAAATTTTTATATTAAAAATAAACTTAAATTTTTTTTGCTAGATTTGGATTCAGCGTATTAAAAATTATTTAAAAATGACGTTGCAGGAAAAACTGAGCAAATTGAAAACATTTTTTTGTGCTAATATTATTGAAATATGACCATCAAATATAAAACTGTTCTTTTTACAAAATTTTTGTAATATTTGAGTACTATTTAGTTAATTGCAAATAGCAATTTAATCTGCAAAAATTGTCAAAAAATTTTGCTAAATATTTTTAGATTAAAAACAACAAATTGAATTTGCTATTCTTATGTTACTTATATTTTAGCAATAAAATCTGCTGATTTTAGCAGCTTTTTTTCTGCAACATAATTTTAACTAATTTTTAGTAGTTTTAGCAAACATTTTAACAAACTTTTTTCTATTAGTGCATTTAAAAAAAATGTAGTTATTATTGAATTTAACTATTATTTAATTTATCAGTGATGAATGCTTTAAGTGAACCGGTTGCTGGTTGGATAGATAACATGAATGGACCTATAGCTGCTATGGTTGGTATAGCTTGTGGTGTTTTGCCAGTCTTTCAAGTTAAACCCGAAATTAAATTAGATGCTGTACCTATTGATATGGTTACAAAATTGACTGTTGTTGCGGCCTACAAACGCGGCATGCAAAAATTAAAGTAAGTTTTTCCCTATTCAATATACTTTTAACAAATCAAAAATATATACTTACAGAAATACACCATTAAAAATAGCAGAACTTTTTAAAATTACGTTACAGAAAAAACTGCTTAAATTAGCGAATTATTTTTTTTTGTTTTATTTTTCTAAAATTTAAAAAAATAAAAATAGCCTAAATTTAACTGTTAACTATAAAACAATTTAGTTATATTAGAGTTGAACTTAAGGTAATTGAAAATAGCACTTTACTCTACCAAACTTAGCAGAAATGTCTATTAAATATTTTTAAAATAATTGGGAATACATAATTATATTTAATAAATAAATAATCTTAAGCTCGTTCAAAGTAAGAAGAATTAAATAAAATAAGATCAAAGAAATCTTAACATAGGCTAGTTGGTAGTGTGCTGGCTTATCAGCGCGGGGACGTAGGTTCGATTCCCACCAGATGCACTGCTCTGTTTTCGCTACAACGCGCCGAAAGCCTTAGTAGATACTGTTCGGTTAAGGTAATAGTTTTTAATTCGTAATTATATGATTATTAATTAATAAAATAAAAAACAGCAAACAAAAACTGACATACCAACAAAATTTAAAATAAATTTTGTGGGCGTAGTGGTGTAATGGTTAGCGCGTTGGACTGTTACACGGATGGTCCCGGGTTCGATTCCCGGTGACGACAACATCAATTTAGAAAAATAATATGTATGAGTTTTCTATCACTTAAATGTATCGCTACACCCCACCTTCGGTGTTCCCATAGCACTTAACCCCACCGAAGTAAAATCAGGTGGCGAGCAACAACTAATCTAAGACTTATCATCTCGCGCAATTACAGTGTTGCCATGTTCGAAGCCCTTCATCTTTCGCCACCTTTCATCTCTCCACTATCCCCTTTCCAAAGAAAGCTACACATTAATTAATAGGAAGAATTTCCAAAGTGTTGCTTCTCTTTTATTTTTTAAAAAAAAAAAAAAAGATTTTGCTAAAAAATTGTAGATTGCTGATTTTAGAATGACAGATATTTATTCGCATTAATATAAAAAACTTAAAAAATTTCAAATTTTATTTTGTGATTTTTTTTTCTACTAATATTTAGCACATTTTACGTTGATTTCAGCAGATTAATATGTTATTTTCAATTAGTTAAAATTTTGCTTAATTATAGCTAAATATTTAAAAATACAACTGATTTATTTTTACTATTCCTAACTTAATAATATTTATCACAAAATTGGCTAATTTACCAATTATTTCTGCAACATAATATTTAGCTTATTATTAGTAGTTTTAGCAAATTATTTTTACAAATTTTTTTTTGCTATTAGTGTTAATAATTTTTCAAATTATATTCTTTATTAAAATTTCAGAAATGAATATATTCCGAATGGTTTAGAAGTTGTTAATTGTGCTTCAGGTGGAATTTTTAATATAACAATGAATCAGGGCGAACAATGTTTCTTTGCTGCCATTAAAAACAATCCAATGGAAAATTGTATATGGAAATTTGATATGTCTTCATTAACACCATGTTATTATCATTTTCTTTTATATGTAAGTTTCATTTCTAAAACTAGAAATTGATTTTTTTGTAAGTCAAGTTTTTGTTTTAGATATTTCTCATTAATATACCAGTGGCATTATTGCTGGATACTCTACTATTTTTAATGGGCAAAGATCCGTTTTTAATGAAAATTTCTCGTCGAATTGTTTACGCTGCGGAGGCTCTTCAGTTTTTTGTTACCAAATCGTATAATATGAAAAATCCAAATATGTTTAATTTGGAAAAATCTATACCGGATAGTGAACTGTAAGTATAATTACCTCATTACGGAAACACTGTACCGTTATCGATCCAGTACTTTCGAACTGTGCTTTAAAAATGTATCAAATTTAGAATCGGCTGGGATAAAAATTTATATATCCAATAACTTTTTTAACACAAATCTCTTCAACATGACAAGATCTTGCAGAATTGCATGCATGCTTTACAAGTTTAGAAAGAAATATTTCTTTGGAGTTTAAAAACTGTTAATGCTTTTTGGGAAAAAAAACGCAAAAATAATTTTTTTTTTTTAACTAATACAGTTTTTAAGTGGAACAAGGTATGCATTATTATTTTTTAATCAAAAATTTATTTGGATAAATATCCAATATTTTTTAATAAAATGGACTTAATGTGGTCCTGCTATATGAATATAAGAGAAAACCAACATATGTAAACACATATTTTGTTGGTCTCTACCAGAAAATTTTTTATGGAACAAGCGCTCTTCTTTGGGGGTTCTTAGTAGTCTGTGAGGTCCAACATCAAAACTTAGGCTCGATATTAGATTTGCATATTCCAAATTTCATTGCAACCGCATTGTGGTGTAATGGTAAGCGTGTTGGACTATTACACAGATGGTCCCGGGTTCGATTACCGGAGACGACAACATAAATTTAGAAAAATAATATTTATGAGTTTTATATCACTTATATGTATCACAGTGACCACCTTTGGTGTTCCTATGGCATTTAACCCCTCCGAAGTAATATAATGAATCAGGTCTATGATTAATTTTCATTATTTACTTTTTTTTCATTTCATGTAAAGTAAAACTTTTGGAATTTTAGAGGAATCTCATAACATTGATTATTTTAAATATTTCGAAAGTGTTGTATGTGGAGTTAAAGAGAACATATTTAATCAGCCAATTGCAGCATCGGAATCGACCAAGCTACGCTATAAAATATTATCTGTACTTAATAAGACTGTAAAGTTAATAATATTTGTACTAATTGTAAGATATTTATGGCTTAAAGTAAGTTATTAATATATTGTTTAAGATAAGCTTATGCAGTAATCGAAAATGATTAATAAAAATATTTGCTAAAACTGTTAAAAAAGTTGTTCTAAATTGCGTAGAACACTCAAAAAAATAGGTTAGTAGAAAAGTAAGTAAAACGTCTTGTAAATCAGGTATACTATTATATAAATAAAAATAAAAAAATAAAATTTTGGTTATACTTATTCAGCACTTAACTTTTTGAACTAATGTATTACTAATTTTGGAAAAAAAAAATTGTGCTGATTAGCACATTAATAGTGTGTACTACAACCAGATTGACGCGGCATGTCAAAATGTAGTAGTGCCAAGTAAAATGTTACTAAAAAGAACAATTCTTGTAAGACATACAAACAAATCAACCATGAAAGATTTTTGTATCTGTTTTTCATACATAAAACAAAATTGTGGATTAAAACAACTTAAATTTTGCGTCGTTGCCAGCTTGTGAAAGTAAGTGTCTATTAACTAAATATAGGACAAAATAAAATATTTAAATTTAAAAAAGATTAAATGTGTATTTGTAAACTAAATGTTTATAGGGATTAATAATCTAGCGTGGTAACATGGCAAACAAATATACGTTCAGGTGGACAGCAAAAAGCGGAGGACAAAGACACGTATCTTAAGTAGATTTTTATGTTTCCTTTTTCTTATTGCAAAAAATGGTTGTATATGTCATATTTTGTTATTTTTTCGTTTCGTTTCTATAATTTATGTGGCGCTTGAGTTGTTTTAAAATATAGCATCATTTAGGTAGCCATTGAGGTAAGTAGTTGTTTAGTTTGTTTATGTTATATGTAATTATTTCTCTTTTTTTAGATTTTACATGGGGTATGAACATTTTTATATTTTGTAACGTATTGTAAATTATTTTTAAAAGAATCACAAAAATATGTTTTATGATTTTCAGCAAATAAATGAACTAAAGTATATTCTACAATTTTTTTTTTAACTTTTTTTTTGGTCTGCAAATATTCAGCAGAAATTGCATTAATATTTAGCAAGGGTTTTCTAATTTCTAATCCACTAAGTGTTAGCAAAACTTCTGCTGAATCTACCAATTTTGTTGCTAAAAATCAGCTCGCTGATTTTCAGCAAAAGATTTTGCTGACATTAGCAATTTTTTTCAAGCACCCTCCTGACTGTCTCAGTCAAATTTTTTGCTAAAATAAGCAGATTTTTTACAGTTATATTAGTTTTTTGTTTTTATATACATAGAGATTATTTTTATGTTATTTTCTAGGTTGATACTAGTATTTCGACCTGGCTAAAGATCTCATCAGAACCCGAAGTTTTATAAAAGCTAGATCCTTCATAATAGGCAGAACTTTAACAAAAACCTATTAGGCATCCATTTTGCTCCATTCTTGTCTTCTTAGTAATCAAGCACGTGGTAAGGTTCTTTTCCCAACAAGCTTCATGACGTCACTAAACTTTGAAGACCAAAAATGCTCTATTTATATAAAAAAATGTTAGTGTTCACTATGGCTCAAGTAATATTTTTTGCAGTTATATTCGGTTTTTGTTTTAATATACATCGTGATTATTTTTATGTTATTTTCAATTTATAACGAGCTTTCAACCTCTGTATATTTACAAAAATAAGGCAAATGAAACATATTAGCTAGGTCGATGATTTTATTTCACTAAATATTAGTAAGGTAGGAAGAGCAATATCAGTAGAATCTACAAATATTTCATTCTATTTAGTTATATTTCAGCTAAATTTTTGTAAATTTAAAGTAACAAATGAATCTCCTAAAATCAGTAAAAAAAAAAAAAATATTCTATATTATTGATTTCTAAAGGTAGTAAACCCCTTAAAAAATTTAGAAACGAATAAAATTTGTATTTTTAAATGTTAAAGTTTTCCATTTATCCAGACCTGGGGAAGTTCAATTATGTTGTATAATTATTAACATTTAGATTTTCAACCCTTTATCAGAACTGTAAATACTCATGTAGAAATAACACAGGCCTACAAAAAAAATTTTTTGTTTGGTGCCGCTAATTCTATGTTATAATTTGGTTAATTAGTCCGCAAGACGTCATGGTTAGCTGTCAAAATCGCGAAGCTACGTTCAGGTTTGTATCGATCGGTCATAACCTAAAAAATGTATTTTATTATACTTCATGTCATTATAGTCAATTAATTTCTTTGATTAAATGATAATATCGATATGCCGTCGTCGAGAAGGAGTTGTGTAAATAATCCAAATACATTTTGATATATTTGTGGTGAATATGTAGTAAAAAAGTTTGTTTTTTTAATAAATTTATTAAATGTTATTTAATTTATTTAATTTATTTATCCTTGCGAAATCTCGAAAACTACACGTAGTAAGTAAGTATCAATTTTTTATCAGGGTACCGAACGTACTTGAAATCTGTTTTATTTTTAACGGCACCAAAATCATTGTAGGCCTGTGTAATTTATAACAAAAAATTTGAATATCTAATAAATTGAGTGTTATAGGAAATAGTGTATAAATATGTGTCTTTATTTGCAAATGTTTAATGTTAAAATTCACTTTGTGCATTTTTATGTTTGCGAAATCGAAACCGGTTTCATATTAAAAAGCAAAAATTAAATGTTAAATATTTAAGACTATTTTAGAGCATATATTTTGTTTCTGGACGCAAACCAACTAATATCCCATAAAGTATATTTTAAGAACCACCCTAACGAACGGTTCATGCGACTCCATGACTGACTATGATAATTATATGCATCTAGACTTATTACACGTTTATTATGTATTTATACATTTATAATTAAAACAAACCACAAATATTGTATTTCAGATTGAACTTTATTATGAAATATTACAAATCGCACACCTAGTTTAAAAGTGACACAACTCAAAATTTTTAATTTTACAGAAATCGAAAAACATAAAGAATTGAAACATAAAGAAAGACATTTCTGTTTTTTAGCAATAGTTAATAACGACAAAATACACTGATATTTTTTTTACAGATAAACAAGTGTATTGTGCATAGTTTAAATATATAAACCCGAAAAATTAAAATTTTGAGGTGTCACCTTTGAACTAGGTGTGCGAAATATCTATTAGTCCGGTTTTGAATAGCACCAAAAACGGTACTAAAATTCTTAAATAGGAATATTATTTTTAATTTGTAATTCTTTAATTTAAGGACTATTTAAAAGGTATTTCATCGTAAAGACAAATATCGAAATTTCCAAAATCCAAAAAAAAGTAAAAATAAAAAAACTAGTACAAGCAGTAAATTTGGTTTCATAACTTTTTGTATACCCTCCACATCTGAAATAGGAAAAAGTAGAAATGGTTTAGAGGATTTGAACCATCTCAATTCAACTTAAAATATTGCTGTTTCGGCATCAATGTTTCCAAAATGGTTAAATTTTGATAGACATAAAGCATATTTTTTTTAATTAAGATAAATACAAAAGTTGAGGCCCCTGACCTATCTGGATCCGGAAATATGAGCCCTTGAAAATCGGAAAAAAAACTATAAAAATGTTCAAAGTTATATTTAATTGTCATTTTATAGGTACGCAACTCATCAAGGTCGCATTTGAAAGATTATTAAATTAGCTTTAATTCGATGTACAACATGATTTTGTATTTGGAAAGCTCAAAGGTCACCTTTATTGACCTATAGGACGGAAAACGACCTTTTTAAAAATTTCAAAAATTATGTTAAAGATAATTTAATTCTCAACAGTTGTGACAACTTTCTAAACGGAGTTATTTTTGGATCCAGAAATATATATATACAAAGGTATATATTTTACCAGGAAATTCAAACTAGGTATCAAGAAAAGTTTATTATGTGAATTCCAAATGCCTTTCCAACGATATAGAAATACGCAAAACTGCATTTTAAAACGCACGTGCTTAACAAAATTCTAAATCAAATGAAAGACCAAGTGCTCGGTATTTCATAACCATTTAACCGATTTTGATTATTTTGATTATTTTTTCTTTTTAAAGAAGGCAAAAACTAGTTTTAAAAGTATTCACAAAATTTTAAAAACATATATTAAGTATTTATTATTTAATTTTTTTTTCAAGATCTAAATTAGCTTATAATTGATAAATTCTATATAATATATGGCACAAATAACTAACGTACGAATTATAAAAAACCAAAATAATTCTATTAATTGTCTAATTAAGTCCCGGTTCACACACGGCAATTTTACATGCGCAAGTCTTGAGTTTATAGAAGAGGGAGGAGAAGAGAACGAAAAAGGGGGTACAGACTTGCCCTTACCCCAATTCCGCTTTGTTTTGTCATCCGCAATTTTCAACACGAAGTTTCAAAACGAAAATTGGTGAAACAAACTTTTCCTGTGTGAACACAAAAGCAAGTTCAAAGGAGAATTAAAGCAAACTTGCTCAAGTAAAATTGCCGTCTGTGAACCGGGACTAAGTGGTACTATAATAACAAAATTGTAAAAGTAAGCATAATAAATGTTTTTGACTTGCACGTTAAAAATCTGCAACAAACATTTTTTATTAAAAATCCACAACTGCGAAGTTCCTTAAAGTTTAAAAATAATTGTTTTTTATTTATAACCCATTTTTCCAATAAAACTTATTAGAGAATAATATGGTTGAGTTTGAACCTTAACCGACTATACATCCTAGTACAAAAACAACCAAAATGTATGTCTCTTTTCGAATAACATGGATAGTTGAGCATGCTCGTACATGCTACTTTATACCGGTGAGGCGCATTTCAAATACATTTCATTAGATACCAAATTTATGTATAGTTTCTTTGAAAGAAATATGGAAAAAAATGCAAAATACTGAAAATGGGGTCATATTTGAAACTACTTTTTACCCCTAAATATAAGGCAAATGAAAAAAAAATGTGGGTCTCCATTTTTGTTTCTTTATAACATATCCAAATTTCATTTCAAACGGCATTAACCCATGAATGGACTCTTCTTGTTACATAGTTTGAATTTAATTGTAAAATATCTACATTTACTATATGATCTCTATATCTGGATCCAAAAATACCTCCATTTTGCAATTTGTCACAACTTTAGAGAAGGAAATTATCTTTAACAAATGCTTTATTTTTATTTTTAAAAAGGTCGTAACTATTCACAGATATAGCCTTCTGGGTTATAAGTCAAAAAAGACCCTTCCAATAAAAAATTATGTTGTATATCAAATTAAATGTAATTTTAGAACCTTTCAAATGCGACATTGATGAGTAGCGTACCTATATATATATATGTACATATTAAAAGTACAACTTTGTACATTTATATAGTTTTTTTCCTATTTTCAAGGCCTCTTATTTCCGGATCAAGATGTGTCAGTGCCCCCCAAAACTTTGTATTTGTTATAGTTCTCTGACTAATGTGAATTGATTCATTATCATTAGTAATTTTTTTTTCTATTCCAAAATAGTTCGTTATCATTAAATGGTTACGAAATATTTTTAGAAAATATTGTTCGTTGACATGTCATAGGTTAGGTCTGTGACATGTCAAAAGGGCTAAATTTCCTAATCTTATGACAACTGCATAAAAGTGACAAGTCTGTTCCATTTAAAGACGTCGGAATGCGTCTGTTTCCATACTCGTATAAATTTATTAACAATTTAAGCGAACAAATTATATGGGCGTATTCATCAAATTTACCCATGTTTGTATTTCGCCCGTCCATAGGTTAGTTAATTGTTATATGGTCCTTAGAGTTCTGTATTGTAAGGTTTAAAAATTGTTGTTTTTAAAATATGTTATATTGCTTAAAATTTCACAAAAAATATTCAGCATTTTTACAGATTTACAAATTTTTTGTTTTATAGATTGAGATTATTTTTATGTTATTTATAATTTATAACCAGCTTTTAACCTCCTTAAAGTAAATCAAACATATTAGCTAGGTTGATAAAAGTATTTCGATCTGGCTAAAGATCTCATCAGAACCCGAAGTTTAAGACAAGCTTGAGGGCACCCATCGGTAGACTCTTCTTGTAAGACCACGGGTTACTTGTTGCTTAAGGTGGCTGCTTACGTTCTCGTGATCTTTAAGTAGAGTTATGATCTGATATATTAAAAACTAGAACCAACATCCAGAAAAAATGTTGGGGATGGAAATAAGAGTATTTTAGATTATCTTTTTACTCGTTTTTATATTTTTGTATTGAATATTTATATTTTGTGGGAGGAAATGTCCTCTTTTCCCTCGCCGTGGATCCGTGCCTGTAAATGAGTGATTAAGATAACTGCTAAGACCTCATTATCAAGCGTTCGATATGCCGGACAGATCGTACAATATATACTGATTCAATCACAAACAATCGATTGTTTCCTGATATGCCACAATTATGGCTAACCTATTTAGTGACCAGTCACCAGGTCAGTCAGTTCAGAAACGTCTGAAGAGAGAAAAAGTTTCTCATATAGTCGTACTTAATCTGGTCGTATAAGACTTGCGGTCCTCAAAATGTCCAGGTTGTACCATCAGTTGCCTACACAGTATCCTAACAGTAAACAGTGTTTCCCAGCAGTGTACACTATTTCCTAGCACTCTGCACTATTTTCTAGCAGTATAGACATCCGAGACATACTCAGCTCTCGCTAACTCTGCCTTCTGATTGCCTTAAAACTCCCTGTTACCGGTTTTCCTCACCAACGTATTTAACGACTTTCAAATTTGTCTAGACAGTTTTTACCTGCAAAACGATAGAAGCTCTAGTAAACAAGTATCGAATGAATATCGATTAATATTTCTCGGCTTTGCTGAACTCTAACTGCATGGTAGAGAATATCATGATTAGATAACCTGCAAGAACCCTGTATATGCTCTGATGTAAAATCTCGCAGTTTGATCCCCTCTGTCCCATTTCACTAAGCTCTGCCGAAGTCTATCCCTGAAGTAAAGTGGTCCAATTGTAGTAAGTAAGTATGATAGACTTGTTTACAATATTTTTGGACTCAATTAATATCTTGAACCAAACATCTTCCAACAGGTGCCAAATGGAGCCATTGCCTTTTTATCATGATAGTTTGCAGTCTTAGAGTATACAAAGTTAAAAAGCATGTCTGATGAGGGTTTCTCTGCAGCCCTGAAGCCTCGGTAGTCCGAAGTCCAATTTGGCCTTAGTGGAGAAGAATATATCTGTGATTTGCACCTAGAAATGCCTAGCGGAGGGTACCCAAAGCGCACCATGTAACTTATCACATCCAGAAACATTTTGGGGTTATATAAATAGACTTCTGACTAATCTAGTTTTTGGAGGTCGATTTGTCTTTTTATGAAAAAATCGAAATGTTGACTTTCCTTTCATGAAAAAGTATAGTAAATTAAGTTTTAGTCGATAATACAATAGAAAAAAATCTAGCAATTGTTGCAATTTTTTAATAGTGAAATATGAAAAGATTTATTGTTTTTCGAACTTTGTCTTAAAAAATGAGAAATTTTTAGTTTATTTTTACACATTATTTTAACGTTAATAAAAGTCCGCTGCCATTATCAATAAATCATAATTTATACTTTAAGATACCAATTAATTGACCCCAAAATAATCTAACAAATAAAATTTTTCGCGAACTTGAAATGTTCTTACAAAAAGTCGACTAATGGACTTTTACTTGGAAAAATTTGAAAAGTCTAAAATTCGGCTTTTGAAAATACGACGAAATCCAATAGTAGAAAAGTCGACTTTTAAAAATTTTACAAAAGTCGAAAAGACCCTAGAATATCTCGTACATTAGTGTTACCACATTATCTTTTACACCCTGATAGTTGAGTATAATATGAACTGATTTGACTACCAGAAGTCACAACAGGACATAATCACCACTCCTTGGGGTTTGCCTTACAGACTTGGTCTGTTTTCAAACTTCTATCCAGACCAGCGTTAGCAATTCGGAAGCCAAGGTTGGTTACTATATCTAGGAAATTATATTATTAAACAAACATGTCTTACCACGAGGATAAAGACGTACGATGCAGGGAAGTACGTGTTCTTCAATATTCTAGATTTAAGAATGCAACCAAGGATTAATGTCTGAAGCCCAAAGACCTTTCCACTACATTCGCAATCGCGAGAATCGATGTTTCGTTGAGAGGCTCTTGTGATACATATATTGACTACTAGAGAATTGTGAAGATCTCTCGACATGTATTCGTATGTCTGAATCGAGCACTCTCTTCAGTGTCTTAGGAGGAAATGATATACCTTATGTATACACTCAGAGAACTTTTGCTTTACAAATATGTAGTTGTTTGGGTTGTAATGCAGTTACTTTATTTTTAATGTCAATGTCAGTCATTTGTAGAATAAATTAATTTTTTTACTAATCTAGTAGTTCATTAAAAAAAAAAACCAAAACAATTTACCATATTATGATTTCACATTCATTTTATACAGTAGACAAATAAATGTTTGTTTATTTTTTCCTGCATATGTGGTTCATTTTTACTACAATTGTGGTTCATTTTTTGACCAGTAAAAAACAAATGACAATGTTAGTTGAATTTACTGAAATGTAAGTCATCCTTTCTTTAAGTGAAGTTTCATTTGTTTTTAACGACATTTGCAGTGGTCTTTACCTACATATTATTCTAAGTGTAACTGTCAACCTACCCCTCCTCGATTGGACGGACAAGTAGTTGAGAAAGATTCAAAGTTTGTATATTACGAGTAGCCAGAGAGTGTCACAATCTGAGCACTCTGTAATATCATCGAAAGAAGGCTTTATAGACCCGCAGAGTTGGTCCAAAGTGGTCGCATCTACGCATCATGGAAAGTAGATCAAGTCTTCGATATTTGGTAGCTAGTGGATAAACTTTAAATTGGCCATATTTAAAAAGGAAAAGTTGTCATGGACCAGACAAAATATTCGCCTTGCAGTTGGCTGCATTCAAATTCAAAAATCAAAGAAAACCCGAACGATTTCAAAGGGGGCTTCTAAATAATTAAAAGTCGAAGTGCATTTGCAATTTTAGAATTTCTATTCACTTCTATAATTTCAGTGCCAATATAATATTCTCGTATATAAAAATATATCTCTGTCTGTTTAATTTATCTTAACTATTACCATCATCTTATATTTAGAATTGAAAAATTTGTAACAAAAATAATAAAAAATTGTTAAAATGGTAAAAATCAAAGGTATGTATTACAAAATACAGAGAGAACAAAATTGAAACAAACTCAATGACCATGTCCATACACTTTTCCTTACCTTTCAAAATGTAGTAGCTTGGAAATATATCGTACAATCACAATTTAAAGACAAGTAAAAGAAGGCAGAGCTTTATCAGGAAAAAGCAACAAAAAAAATGTATTTCAATATACATGAAAATCAACCATGCAGTATTAGCAGCAGTTAACCCTTTAACGAACATATATTTTCTCTTGAAATGATATTTTTTTTTGAAACTGCGGTCTGCGACTACATAATAGTTACATAAGCCCAATATAAGCCCTTGTTAACCCTAATTTTGATTGTCAAGTATAGTTCTTTAAGCATCTTGAAAATAGTATAAAATTTTACCAAATTTGAAGATTATTAAGTGGGTCCAGATAGAGACTCACCGTCCACAACATTAAGCTGCACTAAGACAATCGTATGCATGATATCAATGAATTTTTGTATTATATTTGGGAAATATCATTGGAACTCGTCCATTGAAAATATTCATTAAATAAATGCAGTTTTTCATAAAGTTTTAGGAAAAATTTCATTTCAGTTATTAAAAATTTTCAGACGAGTAATGCAAAAGTTTCATTAAATCTAAGAAACTTTTTCATAAAGTTTAAGAAATTTTTTTCTTCATATTGCGAAGGAAACTTTAATAGTTTATTGCAACAAATTCAATTCAGTTATTGAAATTTTTCAGACGACTAATGAAAAAGTTCAATTAAAACTATGAAAATTTTTCATAAAGTTTAAAAATTTTTTTTATTCATATTGTGAAGAAAACTTTAATAGTTTAGTGAACAAGTTTCATTTTAACTCGTCAAAGAAATTTTCTCTGTGTGTCCCAATACTTTCCAACAAATTATTTTAAAACATATTTTATATATCACATATCCGGACAATTATAAGCGTCCAAAACCTTTGAGAATAATTATTTTGATAAAGTTCGTCAAAGGGTTAAAAGCAAAACCGAACATGAACCAGAAAAACTAAAACTTCAAAAACAAACGAAACGAAAAAACGTACAAGTTTATACAATTTTGATGGACAGAACAATAGAAAAAGGGGTGGAATTTTGTAGCTCACAATAAAAAGAAAAACACCATCACAACGCAAAAAAAATAAAAAAAGGCAACCAGAAAGAAAAAAAAAGTAACAATCACTTTAGGAGATCTGTGAACGATTGCAGTTAAGACGAAACAAGTAAGAAAGAAATATGTGGTCAAGACGAAATCAATAGATCGTTACAAAATTGAAATCTAAACAAAGTGTCGTAATATTATCAAACATCCCAGCGTTGGGCGCCAAATACTTTGTATTGGTCAAATCAGAAAGTAATACTTTCGAATGGATAATATATAACACATCTTAGATTTGAGCCAGATCTAGAGATACACGATTCTATCTATACCAACATTAGTAAAACTTAGCTAAAAGCAACGTAATAATACAACAGTAGTTTTCACACATGGACAAATCAATATATACGTAAAACTAAAGAAAACATATAGTTAAACTGCGTTTTGGGTTTTGCGCATTCATGTCACAATTAATTTTAAAAGGACTTTAAAGTATACATTTTTCAAAAAAAATATATAATACTTGTCACGGTACGCCTGAGTCGATTTAAATAAAATGTGCGTATTACTCCAATCAGAAAGCGTATTCTTTTTTTAGAGGGTTTAAAAACTATTTCCCAACGAAAACGAAAAATCTCGATGGCGCATTTCTTCACGACCAATCAAAATTTTCAACATTTGTCCTGTCTTTATTTTTTGGGACACCTCAACGAATTTCAAAAAAAACAAATAGGAACGATTTAGGTTCGAGATATTTAGGTTTTTTTTTTTGTCAGACACTCCCCATTTGGATGCGGCAAGAGTTAGATTTTAATTTAAATTTTCTCAAAAATCACTTATCGGTTGGGGACAAATTATATGTCATTGGAAAGCTTATAAAATCTTATTTCGTATGATATAATTACATTTTTATTTTCCAGGGATGAGAGCGTGTTATTTCACATTTAAAGTTAAATTATCGAAATATTTAATCTGGCAGCTCTGGAATCAGAGTTTTTATCATTAACGAACAACTCATTAAATGCAAAATGAAATCTTAAAGTAATTATTCAAAATGGCAAAATAAAATTTCTTTTTTTATTTGTTTGTTAATTTTAACTTCAAAGTGAAATAACACTCTTCCATTCCTAGAAAATAAAAATGTATAAATAATAAAGGGTCCGCCAAATAACTTTTCTTTTTTGAAAATGCTATAAAAAAAACTACTGAATATTTTCTCAAATTTCTTTTTTATTTGAAAGTATAATCCTTCCGGTTAATAATGAGAATAATTTCATTCAAATGGCTGCCTCGTCTGGCCATGCATAAGCCTACACGATCGGTCCAATTCTCGAATATTGTCCTTTAAAGCGTCAATTGTCTCTGGCTTGTTGGCGTAACACTTATATTTGACGGCACCCCACAAATAACAGTCCAACAGTGTCAAATCGCAGCTCCGAAGTGGTTAAACGACATCAGCTCTGCGGCTGATAATGCGATCTTCAAAAACAGGGCGCAAAAAATCGAGTGTAGCTTCGGCTGTGTGGCACGTAGCGCCATCCTGTTGAAACCAAATGTTGCCAATATCCTCCTCTACAATTTTTGTGAACAAAAATTCGTTCAACATGGCACGATAACGATCGCCATTGACTGTAACGGCCACTCCTTGCTCATTTTCGAAGAAAAATGGCAATTTTCGCACACATTCTGCAACATTACCATGATTTTCAAAGTAATGTCGCAATATTTCCCAGCGTTGTTCAAGCATATACACAACCATATTCGTTCAGCGGAAGGATAAAACTAATTATCTGTCAAATCAGACATGAGCTAAATAAGCACTAGTTGAAAAAAAGTTAGATGGCGGACCCTTTATATAAAAGCGGGTTTTTAAGCTTTCCAATGACATATCATTTCTTCCGAAGTAAATTTTGGAAAAATTGAAACTAAAAAATTTTATTTTTAAGCCCTGAAAACAAGACTTAATTGCTTTAAATGGAAGTTAATTTTATTATGTTAAATAAAAATAAATTAAACGTAAACTAATAAGGGAAATTAATTGTTCAAATTGACAAAAAAAAAAACAACAGATTTTTTCGAAAATTTTTAACTTTAAAGTTAAATAACACGCTTCCATCCCTTGAAAATAGAAAAGTATATATATCATATTAAAGGAGATGTTTTAAGCTTTCTAAAGCCACATACTTTGTCCCGAAGCGGTAAGTAATTTTTTAGGAAATTAGTTTATGAGTAGAAGTTTATGACCGATTATGGCCAAAAGGCTAGGTCATTGAAAATGAAGAAAATAAAATAAATAAATAAATAAAGATTAAAAAATAACTTTTAAGCTTTCCCGCCCCCAAAGGCGGTGTGTCTTATAAAAAAATAAAAATTACCAAATCAGCTCACGTATCGGAATCGTTCCTTAATTTTCTTTCTTCAAGATCAGTAAGGTGCTCCTATACTCAAGACAAATTTAAAAAATGTTGATTGGCCGCAAAAATTTCCTTATTCGTTGTAAAATAGTTTTTAGACCATTTAGAAACAGAATACGTTTTCAGATTGGAGTAACACGCAGCATTTTATTTAAATTGCCTCAGGCGCACCGTGTTGTACTCATGATATGACTTAAACATAGGTATCAAAAGAAAGGTGAGATCCTCTGATTTAAAAAAAAAAAACATTGATTATAACTTCCCAGAAGCAAAAACTTTAAAAATTTCCTTAAACAAATTCAATCCTTTATGAAATTTTTGACCAAAATTAAATATTTCTAAAGGCTTGATATACTGAAAAATATACCTTAAGTTTATCAATTTAACTTTTCTCGCTTAGTTTTACCAAAATTATAAATTTTTCTTATTGAAACAAAAATCGAATGTTTCGCATAGGCTTTTTGACCTAACACTGCAAAAGATAAATTTTTTATGTAATTAGTGGGCAATTAATTACACAAGGCAACAATTTTGAAAACATTTTAGGGGCTTTGAAAACCACTATACAATTTTGATGTATTGTGGTCCCAGTAGTACAAATATGGTTCAATTTTGAAATTCTATGGAGAGGTTTTTTTTTTAAAAAATTTTTAAGTAAAATTATAAATTTTTTTAGACGTTTCTCCACATAATTAATGATAACTAAAAAAAAATTAGTCCGATATTATTCAAATAAATTTAGAAAAACTGAAATTTACATAGCCTTTAATCCGTTAATATATTGCGTTTCAATCGGCTCAGTAGTTTCGGAGTTATAATAAAAAATTGAGGGAAAAAATATTTTTTTTACGTGAAAATAGCAAATTTTTTTGTTTTAAAAAAATCATAAAAAATCGAAAACGGCAAAAATCGTTCAGATTTATTGCTTTATCGCAAAGCCACATGTAATAGGAACAAAATGAGATATCGATCATAAAAATCGATTGATTGTTTTCGAATTTATTCACAATTAAGTGAATTCGCTCATTTTCACCAAATTTTAGTTTTTTGTCTGATATACATAAAATTGAGTAGTTAATGTTCTTCTTTCGATTGATTGAATTTTGAAAACATTTTCCCCATGCTATGTACAAATTTTCACATCAAAAATGCATTACATAGAAACATTCGTGTATTTTTTGGCAAAACCCTACCTAGAATATACTGATTCTATTCTTCGGAAAGACATTTGTGTTGGATGAGCTTAAATGTAAATAAATAAATAAATTAAATAGTAGAAAATTTATATTTTATTATTCACATTTATTATAATAAATAAAACAAGAAAATAAATAAATAAATATGTATTATAAACTACAAACTATAAACTACAAACTATTTCTTGTGAATGTAGAACTGCAAGTGTAAACCCATCAGCAGACCTCGTGGGGTAAGACCATCGCATATGTTTTCCAAAACCGCTTTTTGTACTTAAACAAAAATAACACTCGGATGCGTGGTTCGCTGTTTCTCTCCATAGCATAGGCTTCAAAATTTCCAAGTGTCGTCTGTAAAATGAAAAAAAAAAAAATTGAAATCAGGAATATGAAGAATTCAAATTTTAATTAAGAAATATTGTAATTATAAAATATTCCAAATCTATTAATTTATACTTACTTTACGTTAGAAGACTTCATAGATAAATTCAATCGACATGGAATGTATATAGTACTCGGTGTCCAATGCTAGTTCAAATTGTGCGGATAGATATTATAGCAATCTTGATATGACTTTTGCAATGAAGTTAAGAAGCACTTCCGTTTTTTCCCGGTGATATATTGGCCGCACACATAACAAAATAAATCTGGATCGTTTTTACATAAAAATGTTCTGGCTTTCTGGCTCATTTTTATTAATATTTGAAAATTGTTTTTAACTTCTAAGCTGTATGACTCTAATTTTTGTGTAGGTATTAAATGATGTTTGCGTTATCGCAAACACTTCTTGAATGAAATAAAAGGGTCAAGGAGATCTTATAAATACTGATACTATAATTTGGGATAACCCTTTGTGTGGATACAGTTTGTGTATGCTGCAAATTTTTTATTATTCCCAAGAATCCTAAAAAACATTAAGGACTTTTATGAAAAAAAAAAATCATCCGTTACAGGTAGCTAACGGAAAATAAGAGCACTTCAGCGTACACGCACATTTATGAGCGTTTTTATTACTATCCTACCGCAATCGTAAAAATTAAACAATCTTTTGTTTATTACTTATTTTTTTTTTTAATTATTAGAATCATAAAAATGTCATAGAGGTTTTTCCCAAAGGGGTTTTGCCAAAATGCGTGTCGTAAAATGCACCTGAGTTTTTATGTTCTGCATTTTCATTATATAGTAGGTACAATTTTCTACAGTGCTTGTAAATATGCGATACCTTCAATTAATTGTAAATAAAAATGTAAAGCATGCATCGATTTTTATGATCCATATCTAGTTTAATTCGCATGATATGTAGCTTTACTACAAAAAAATAAAAAGTAATATTTTTTGCAGTTTTTGATTTTTTCCAGATTTTTGTTTTTCAATTTTTTTTTTTTTTAGCATTTTTTTTTTTTTTTGCTAACAATTTGTTTCATAACTTTGAAACTATTGATCGCATTAAAAAAATTTGTACACGTTCTTTAAAGATATTGTAAACCTTAATTTTTGTAAATTTAATTTGACAAAATCGGACTAGTTGTTTTTGAGTTATGACAATATAAGTGGAGAAATGTCTCAAAATATTGTCAATTTTACTTAAAAAATTTTTAAAAAAAAAATTATCCATAGAATTGAAAAATTTTACCATTTTTGTACTTAGGCAGCCATGATGCATCAAATCTATATAGTGGTTAGTCAAGCCTTTTTTTGCTGTTGACCTGTGTTATTGATCACCATGAATTTGTATTGAAATACAAAAATTTGCACTCAACCTTCGCATTTTCGCTCATAACTTTTTTTTACCGCTGAACCGATTTTTGGAATTTTTAATACCAAAATGCTTTCAAAAATGTTCATTAATCAAGGTAAAACTGAGCAAAACTGTTTGAGTGTTCTTGACGATTTCAGATCGAATAAATCAAAGATAGTAAAGAATAAATTTTTAAAAGTTAGAGGTGGAGTATATATATTGTATATATTCTAACTATTTTTACAGTTCATCGTGTTTGGGACTAGAGAATCCATCACTTAGAATACTATTCTAGGTAAAGACCACTGCAAATGTAGTAAAAAACAAATGAAATATTACTTAAAGAAAGAACGACTTACACTTCAGTAAATTTAACTAACATTGTCATTTGTTTTTTAATGTTCAAAAAATTACTAACAATTGTAGTAAAAATGAACCACCCCAGCAAAAGATAGTGCTTACCCAGAAGCGCTTCCGGAAGGCATTATTTAATTACGAAGCGCATACAAAGCAAATCCAGAAGGTATGATTTTTGTTTGTGATGTCCCACTTGGTATTTCTCTTTTATGCAATTGAAAAGCCCTTCTTTCATGTGCTCTAAGAAGCAATAAATCCATGCCTTCTTAGACAATAAGAAGCGCTTTTTTTGTATGTTGACAACATTATTGCATTATGCATTCTTCATTACTTCATTGTAAGCATTTTTCACTGCTCCAATGGAGGCATTTTGGGAAGCACAACGGAATGCCTTCCCTAATTACTTTATTGTATGCAAGGTGGTGAAGCGCTATTCTGAAAGCATACAAATGTAGTTACTGCTTACCAAATCCCGGGTTATTTCTTGCTGGGACATGTTAATAAAAAATAAACAAACATTTAATTTTTTTATTTTTTTTAATAACAAAAAACTACTGTAAAAAATTAATGTAAAATCATAAAACAGTTATTTCTGTGGGTTAGTAAAAAATGTAATTTGTTTTACAAATGACTGACATTTACATTAAAAACAAAGAATCTGTATTACATCCCAAATAACTACAATTTTTTAAAGGAGAAGTTCTCTGCGTGTACCAATTTGTTATTTTCCTTGTGAAATTTTTAATCCTGAGTTTAATCCTCAGCTTTTAAAAACGGCACAGGTCCTGATCTTTCATTTGATACCAATATTGGCATCCTAAAACAGTACAAGTATTTTAGAATTTTTTGGAAAAATTAAAACTTTTAAGTCCTTTTAAGATAAATTTTGACGTGGGGGCAGTTTACTACATGCGGTCTCTTGTTTCGCGTTTTTATTGATTTTTCCATGTGTGAGAAATAAAGTTGAAATTTGTTGCAAGAATATTACTACATATTTTGTGGAAGCGCTACAAACAAATTGCTCAATAAATATACCTAAGTAGGGTATAAAATATTCCAACACAATTTAAAACAGAAGGACAATGGTCACAAACAATATACAGACACAAAAAATAAAACCAACTCACAATATCAATGATTTGCATTTTATGGCATAAAGAAGAAGAAGAAAAAGACCAACAACAAGTTAAAAAAAATAACATAAAAATTGATGGATTCTTCTTTTTTTTCTTTTCTTTTCATAATCCAACAAATACTCAACAGTTTGTGTAAAACTACATTTTATCTATCTTATGCGTTGGCTGTGTTATACTCTTTCTTTATCATACACAAGAGTAGCATACAAGATTGGAACCCAAGTACTACTATTTTATGGTGTATATTCAGTACAGACGTTTATACGTTTGTATTGCAGTTTCATTGAGCTGTCAAGACATGTCTCCCATCAAAATGTCAGTTGATGGAATTGTTTTTATGCTTGCAACAACAATGACTATGGCTGGCAACGAACGTATCACAAGCCATTATGGGTATACGGACTAAAGTGAATAAATGATATTGTATGTTGCTTGTTGGTAGAACAACCAATCAAAAAGCGTTTTTTGTTTGACATAAAAGGATTTTTTACGATTTTTACACAAGTGCTTTTATTTTTGTGTATCTTGTTCTTCTTTTGGAGTTGATGGGTTTCTTTTCGTTTTTGAATTTGTTGTAAAATGGTAGCAATCTTTTGAATTGAATAAATATAAAGTGGTGGAGTTCGTAGGAATAGATATTTTTAAAAGTAAGATATGAATGGGGTATAAGATAACATTTTTTTAAATTACCCAAAAAAGTTGTTTAATAAATAATTATTTTTATTATAATTATCTTATGCAAATCTAAACGTAATGAATCTGCATTTACATCGATTTGAGAAGGCAGTATCTTTGTAGATACATTTTTCAGCACATTTGGAATAAATCTTCATTTATTAAAAATGGCATTTATTGCATTGCATTAGTATTTTGAAATGCATTGTTGTTTAATACATGTGATTAACTTGTGGCAGGAGGACTTTAAAGGTGCACTCACCTAAACCAGAGTATTATAAGACACGTTCTCATAGGCCGTTTTTCACCTGAAGGTAACAGACTGTATTTTAACGGATTATTGAGGTCAGCATGCTAACTAGAATCCTCATTACAGGTAGTTTGACTGGATTGAGTCTAGAAAACTCTGTCTACCCCGATTAATTTGCACTTGGAGGAGGCTAGCCGGTTCAAAATAGCACCAGCTATAGGTTAAAAGACTCTGATTAAAGCAGTGCAAAAAATTCTCTAGGGGAAAAGGGTAAGAGACAATCAACGTTGTAGAGAAGCTGATCAAAATAGATCCAGGCATGTCTTTTAATCAACAGAAATCGTCACCATTTTTGACTTATGGGTGTTATCAAATATGTCTGCTCAAATGAAAGACGTGTCTTAGTCACTTAACTAATAAATGAGAATTAATTCATATTACACCGTGCAACAGTAGTTTTCACACATGGACATATCAATATATACGTGAAACTAAAGAAAATATACAGTTGAACGCCATCGTATCATTTTCGCCATCGTATCAGAATCAAATTTAACAGGGCTTTAAAGTATATATTTTCCAAACAAAATATTTAAATATTTGTCACGGTACGCCTGAGTCGATTTAAAGAAATTTTGCGTGTTACTGCAATCAGAAAGCTGAGTCTGTGTCTAGAGGGTTTAAAAACTATTTTCCAACAAAAACCACAGCTCGAAGCTTACAGCCGGAAGATAAAGGCAGTAACACGACGTATATGCAGTAACACGAAGTATATGGAATTTAGCGAGGTTATCAAAGGCAAACGCGTAATAGCGATCATACACGGAGGACGAGGCACCTTCCCAACGAGGCACCTTCCCAAGTGGCAACGAGACTTAATTAGCGCAAGCCTACAAACAGGTCCTATATTAGATGATACACACAGAGACTGAAATTAGGTTTATACGACTCTAATTCGGTTATTACGAATTTCAGAAGGTTGGCACAACCTAACATTAGTTTTAACATCAAAGTTCGGTTAATTTAACTGAATTTTAGTTACAACACCCAAAATATTCAGAAACCTAATGTTAATATCGTTGTACTAACTGAATTTATAATTTGTTACCATTAATATACACTTTTCAATTCGGTTGGCACTTTATTTCTCTGTGTGCAGGTTTGCCATGCTCCTGCTACGACATTGGCTGATGTCATGGCCGTATGAAACTGATATCCTTTGAGGACGAGCGGTCAGTGGTTCTTCAGTCAACGCTGATGGTGTGCGTGTTATAATGCCTTCTGTCTCGATTTTCGAATGTCAAATTCGAAAACTGGCCGACTAAGCGACTCACGCAATCATTCTGCTTAACGCTGGATTACTTCCTTACTTTTACATGGGCAAAGCCAAGGATATGGATGGCTTTGGAAAGTAGTCCTCAAAAATTACATGTAAGTATATCTCTGCCAACACCGATACAACAAAAAATTAGTTTTCTGTAGCAGTTCCAGCTGCTTTGGAGTTTTATATTGCATAGAAGACGGCCTCAGTAGCGGTCGGTCTACCAGATGTTAGTGCGCGGTTCGAATCTGTAGATGGAGACTAAACAGACCTCCTTGATAGAAGGAAGCTGATAATAAGGAGGTGGAGATTGGTCATTATTGCCTTACTATCTTCTTTTAGTTTTAAGGAATTAACTGCGAACAGTATTGAACTAGGCAATGAGGCCTGCTGGACTATGTCCTGGCTCTACCATTGGAAACGTTATGGATCTGGTAAGGGAAGCTAATCTCGCCGGGTATTATTTAATTATTTTCTGTGGCGCCAACGTATGCCATCCTATCTAGGGCAGTTCTGACAGAAATGACAGAGGGGTAATCCTTGCGGAATTTGTACTAGGTACTAATGCAAAAAATTACTTTTTCCAAAAAAAACACATTTTTTTCTGAAAAACAATTTATCTTCGTGTTTCGGAGTGTCTCTCTGTCTCATTCTTCAATCATCCAGCCTAACGTTACTTGTGTACTTCCTGGTTTATATGTTACTATTTCTAATCAAAAACAGACAAGAAGTCCTACATTACAACCGACTTAATTGCCAATAGAAAAGTTTGGTTGGAGCTACCAACATTTTTGTTTATTGTGATGGAAACTCCGTTAGTACAACAATATTTTGGTGGAATCAATATTTATTAATTGTGTCAGGAATACATTTGATTACGAAAACCAAATACTTTAGGGACAATTCACATTCTATCCATCCATCTACTCTTTCCCAGTATTGGCAATACGTATTACCAAATTATTGTAAATTTTCTTTTGAAAATTACATTTCGATGATCAGTACTGGGAAATAGTAGATGGATGGATAGAATGCGAATTAAATAAACCAGACCATTCGGTTCTCTGTGTAGTTGTAAACTTTGCTTCATACAATGAGGGAGGTATCCCTACCCATATCAGATTTTAAAGAACTTTGTATATGCTACAGAGGAGCATAAGAAACATGGACATGTATTTTTTTTTAGCTATCGAATTAATATGTTTTTGTGTTAAAAATGTCTGAAATTTACAAAAATTAGATTTATAAAATAAATAAATTTTATGAAGAGTCAAAAGACTTAGTTGGTCGAACTCATTAAAACAACATATTTATGTAATAGCATTTATTGTATTATATAAATCTAATAAATAAATAAAATAAAAAAAAATTTATGACCATATTGATTATGTCGTGGGACCCCTGGGAACGTTTATTAAATGTTGGGAATTTAAACTCTTCGGGAAAATTCGTATAAAAGCCCAATGATTACGAAATTTGAAAAACTCTCAGACACTCCTTCGGTAAGCATTAATAAGCATTATTTTAAACTTAGTCCAATTAATTAAAAAGCGCTATTTTTTATGTTACTTGCAATCTTAAGAACTGAAAGTTTTAGCAATGTTTTAAGTATATAACAGTGAATTTCTTCAATAAAACCTTCATTTGATACCATATTTCGTCTATAGTTAATGAAACGAAACAGTAACACACTCAAAGTCCGTTAATATCTGAGGATCAGTGTGGATCATGTAACTCCGGTAACTGAGAGTAAACGTCTCTATACTGTCTATATACCGATCACAGATTCCTACGCCGATGGTGTACAGATAAGCAGACATGGCGTGAGCTTATACATGGACAGGTAAAGGCTCGATAAATAACTAGGCAATGGGTATATCAATAAAAAAATGTGAGCTTGATTAATACTGGCTCGCAGTAAGCTTGATTTAGATTCAGGCTAAAATAGTTTCGAAATCTGAGATTGCAGGTTGACTTGTGCGCAATTTTGTATCCACGATAAGCGTTAGCATTTTCTCCTCCGTCAAGCCGCAGTCAGATCTTTGGAATCCACGTCTATGACTACATTACCTGCCCCGCGTGCTTAAATGAGATGACTGATAATTTTACTATTACATTGATATGTATCCCGGGGTCATATATCCCTGCCGGGAACTGCAGAGCGGGCGGACATGCAATGCTAGCAACTACCTTACAGGGTCCTTCGGAATTTGCAGGTGTCGAAATTCATCTGTCAACTTGCAGGTAGAAAAAGCGGCTCCACTGCAATAGGGCGACCAATCTTAGGTTGGCCTCTTGGGTAACTTGTGTGGTGACAAGACATCTTTAGCTAGTTGTGGATTCGAGGTGCATAACATTTGTTTTTCATATTTTGCCATATAAATCTCTAAGGTTATGCTTAGATTTCTATTTGATTATTTCCTTCAAAGCTACACATTATAAACTTTTCTCAAAATATGTCAAAACTTTTCATTAATAAGAAACATATTATATTAGCTTACTATATTTCCAAAAATCTTTAAACTCTTTCTTTTAAACTAAAAACAACCTGTTTTAGCTCTTTAATTAAGTGTCACCTTTTAAACTCAAACAAAACCACTTGTTTTTTTATATTTGAATATTTTTATATATTTATAATTAAATGATTTTAAAAAGTTTCTAATTTATCTTGACAAACCAAACAAAATGTTTCTTTTTTGTTATGAAAAATGATTGTAATTAATAATGCTTATTAACCTTACTTCCCCTTATTTGGAGAAATTGTACACTCAAAACCATCTTTAAATCTTTGAGATATGCATCCTCTGTAAAGAAGCTTGCTAGGAAAGTCTTAATAATTTAATCAATTCGGTTGGCACTTTATTTCTCTGTGTGCAGGTTTGCCATGCTCCTGCTACGACATTGGCTGATGTCATGGCCGTATGAAACTGATATCCTTTGAGGACGAGCGGTCAGTGGTTCTTCAGTCAACGCTGATGGTGTGCGTGTTATAATGCCTTCTGTCTCGATTTTCGAATGTCAAATTCGAAAACTGGCCGACTAAGCGACTCACGCAATCATTCTGCTTAACGCTGGATTACTTCCTTACTTTTACATGGGCAAAGCCAAGGATATGGATGGCTTTGGAAAGTAGTCCTCAAAAATTACATGTAAGTATATCTCTGCCAACACCGATACAACAAAAAATTAGTTTTCTGTAGCAGTTCCAGCTGCTTTGGAGTTTTATATTGCATAGAAGACGGCCTCAGTAGCGGTCGGTCTACCAGATGTTAGTGCGCGGTTCGAATCTGTAGATGGAGACTAAACAGACCTCCTTGATAGAAGGAAGCTGATAATAAGGAGGTGGAGATTGGTCATTATTGCCTTACTATCTTCTTTTAGTTTTAAGGAATTAACTGCGAACAGTATTGAACTAGGCAATGAGGCCTGCTGGACTATGTCCTGGCTCAACCATTGGAAACGTTATGGATCTGGTAAGGGAAGCTAATCTCGCCGGGTATTATTTAATTATTTTCTGTGGCGCCAACGTATGCCATCCTATCTAGGGCAGTTCTGACAGAAATGACAGAGGGGTAATCCTTGCGGAATTTGTACTAGGTACTAATGCAAAAAATTACTTTTTTCCAAAAAAACACATTTTTTTCTGAAAAACAATTTATCTTCGTGTTTCGGAGTGTCTCTCTGTCTCATTCTTCAATCATCCAGCCTAACGTTACTTGTGTACTTCCTGGTTTATATGTTACTATTTCTAATCAAAAACAGACAAGAAGTCCTACATTACAACCGACTTAATTGCCAATAGAAAAGTTTGGTTGGAGCTACCAACATTTTTGTTTATTGTGATGGAAACTCCGTTAGTACAACAATATTTTGGTGGAATCAATATTTATTAATTGTGTCAGGAATACATTTGATTACGAAAACCAAATACTTTAGGGACAATTCACATTCTATCCATCCATCTACTCTTTCCCAGTATTGGCAATACGTATTACCAAATTATTGTAAATTTTCTTTTGAAAATTACATTTCGATGATCAGTACTGGGAAATAGTAGATGGATGGATAGAATGCGAATTAAATAAACCAGACCATTCGGTTCTCTGTGTAGTTGTAAACTTTGCTTCATACAATGAGGGAGGTATCCCTACCCATATCAGATTTTAAAGAACTTTGTATATGCTACAGAGGAGCATAAGAAACATGGACATGTATTTTTTTTTAGCTATCGAATTAATATGTTTTTGTGTTAAAAATGTCTGAAATTTACAAAAATTAGATTTATAAAATAAATAAATTTTTATGAAGAGTCAAAAGACTTAGTTGGTCGAACTCATTAAAACAACATATTTATGTAATAGCATTTATTGTATTATATAAATCTAATAAATAAATAAAATAAAAAAAAAATTTATGACCATATTGATTATGTCGTGGGACCCCTGGGAACGTTTATTAAATGTTGGGAATTTAAACTCTTCGGGAAAATTCGTATAAAAGCCCAATGATTACGAAATTTGAAAAACTCTCAGACACTCCTTCGGTAAGCATTAATAAGCATTATTTTAAACTTAGTCCAATTAATTAAAAAGCGCTATTTTTTATGTTACTTGCAATCTTAAGAACTGAAAGTTTTAGCAATGTTTTAAGTATATAACAGTGAATTTCTTCAATAAAACCTTCATTTGATACCATATTTCGTCTATAGTTAATGAAACGAAACAGTAACACACTCAAAGTCCGTTAATATCTGAGGATCAGTGTGGATCATGTAACTCCGGTAACTGAGAGTAAACGTCTCTATACTGTCTATATACCGATCACAGATTCCTACGCCGATGGTGTACAGATAAGCAGACATGGCGTGAGCTTATACATGGACAGGTAAAGGCTCGATAAATAACTAGGCAATGGGTATATCAATAAAAAAATGTGAGCTTGATTAATACTGGCTCGCAGGTAAGCTTGATTTAGATTCAGGCTAAAATAGTTTCGAAATCTGAGATTGCAGGTTGACTTGTGCGCAATTTTGTATCCACGATAAGCGTTAGCATTTTCTCCTCCGTCAAGCCGCAGTCAGATCTTTGGAATCCACGTCTATGACTACATTACCTGCCCCGCGTGCTTAAATGAGATGACTGATAATTTTACTATTACATTGATATGTATCCCGGGGTCATATATCCCTGCCGGGAACTGCAGAGCGGGCGGACATGCAATGCTAGCAACTACCTTACAGGGTCCTTCGGAATTTGCAGGTGTCGAAATTCATCTGTCAACTTGCAGGTAGAAAAAGCGGCTCCACTGCAATAGGGCGACCAATCTTAGGTTGGCCTCTTGGGTAACTTGTGTGGTGACAAGACATCTTTAGCTAGTTGTGGATTCGAGGTGCATAACATTTGTTTTTCATATTTTGCCATATAAATCTCTAAGGTTATGCTTAGATTTCTATTTGATTATTTCCTTCAAAGCTACACATTATAAACTTTTCTCAAAATATGTCAAAACTTTTCATTAATAAGAAACATATTATATTAGCTTACTATATTTCCAAAAATCTTTAAACTCTTTCTTTTAAAACTAAAAACAACCTGTTTTAGCTCTTTAATTAAGTGTCACCTTTTAAACTCAAACAAAACCACTTGTTTTTTATATTGAATATTTTTATATATTTATAATAAATGATTTTTAAAAAGTTTCTAATTTATCTTGACAAACCAAACAAAATGTTTCTTTTTTGTTATGAAAAATGATTGTAATTAATAATGCTTATTAACCTTACTTCCCCTTATTTGGAGAAATTGTACACTCAAAACCATCTTTAAATCTTTGAGATATGCATCCTCTGTAAAGAAGCTTGCTAGGAAAGTCTTAATAATTTAATTAGTTACTTTCACAAGTAATTAATCTTAGGAGGATTTTTTTTCTGTGTTTGTTATCACAGTTTAAGTGGTTTGTATGTTTTTTTTTGCTGCTGCTCATATCTCTTTTATAACTCCTACACTCAGATGACTCTATAGAAGAAAACATGTTGAGAGTACCTGCCTCTATTTTACTAGACACAACATGATCATACTCATAGAGTCTATAAAGAGGCCAGCCATCATTTTTTAGGGATCTTTTGACATTTCAATTATTTAGATTTTTTTCATCTCTCTTTTATATTCTTCAACTAAAACATTTTTTGTTTCGGCTTATCATTTGGTAGTTAAATGGATACTAAAAAAGACTTAATCATCCATATGTTTAACATATCTGTATACAGAGATGTATGTATTCATAAGGAGAGGAAACCTACAGCAATATGTTGCTGGCTAAATCCGCCATATGAATTTATACATAAACGTTTCTTTTAAGTTTGATTAATTGTGTAATTGTTCCTTCACTTTTATCATAGTCATGATCATCATCATCATCATCATCACCATCACCATTACTATTTCATACTACAAATATGTTTGTAGATTAGGATGCCCCTTAAAATAACGATTTGTCGATTTCACTCATTACTATCCTACACAAAAAAAAATATTTCACTACTTTTTTCAATTAAATCAATTTGTTGAAAATTTTAAAAGCTGTCAATTAACTATTAATTGAATCAATTAAATATTTGCTCAAATTCGAAACATGCTTGACATTTTTTTATACTATAGCTCAAAACATATTGTTGTTTGTTTGTAATATTTATGTATGCAGTTGGTTTTTGTGTTATGTTTGTGTATTAATAAAAAATATTTTATATTCATTTTAATTAGATTTTATTGATTCTCATCAGGTTTATTACTTTATTAAGATAAATAAATTAATTTTAGTGGTTTAAATGTGAATATTAATTTTTTCTAAAACATTATAATAAAATTGATAAAGTCATTTTAGAAGTTAAATTTTGTTTAATAAAAATTTAACCACTTAAAAAAAATGCTAAAAATGAATTATAATAATTTAAAAAAAATAGTAATCTTTTGTTAAAAAAAAGGGATTATTTTTGCAAAAAAAAATTTCCATACTCCCTACGTTTCCATACAAAGAAAAATACTAATTTCTATGTGAATTTGTTCAAATAAGTAAAAATAAATCTGCTGACTAAATGAGCATTACATGCCGGTTTAAATTCAATGTTATAAAATTCAAGCTACACACAGAGAAATAAATTGCCAACCGAATTGAAAAGTGTATATTAATGGCAACAACTTATAAATTCAGTTAGTACAACGATATTTACATTAGATTTCTGAATATTGTGGGTGTTGCAACTAAAACTGAATTGAATTAACACAACTTTGTTGCGAAAACCAATGTTAAGTTATGCCAACCATCTGAAACTAATAATAACAGAATTTGAGTCTGACTTCTGCTTTAAAAATATATAGTTGTTTGGGTTGTAATACAGTTTCTTTATTTTTAATGTAAATGTCGTCAGTCTTTTAAAGAACAAATAAAATTTTTTACTAACCTTGTAGTTCATTTAAAAATCAAACCACATTAAATGATTGTTTTATGATTTTACATTCATTTTTAAAAGTAGTTTGTTTATTTTTTACTAACAAGTGGTTTATTTTTACTAGAATTGTTAGTCATTTTTTGAACATTAAAAAACAAATGACAATGTTAGTTGAATTTACTGAAATGTAAGTCGTCATTGCTTTAAGTGAAATTTGCTTTGTATTTAACTACATTTGCAGTGGGGTTCACCTACATAGTATTCTAAGAGTAGTAACCGAATTTCAGTTGGCAGATATCTAAATTTTTCTCTGTGTGTATAAAAACATTTGGTATTGCAACAACACCTTATCCAATTGCTTTTTGCTTATTGAGAAGTTACACAATATTGACCACTTTTTAAACAAATAAGTTAGTATTTATTTGAAAAATAATTCAATTAAATTTCTAATTGAATTAGCAATTTCATTGTTGGTTGAATTTCAGCAATTAAACTTATTGAATTGGTGGTATTCGTGATTTAAATAGGTTTTTATTTGTTTGTGTGTAGTTTTATTAAAAAAGTTCTCAATAAAAAAAAATTGATTTTTGGTAATCATTAAATCGCGTCGAATTGTGACCGAAAATGGCGCATTTTTGAACAAAGTGTATTTTTATTAAAAATTACCAAAATGCGAAATTTTTAAAAATAAATTTTCATTTCGTTTATTTCTTTACCCCTTTGGCTGGCCCCGTATAACATTTTTGTTTTATACCAAACTTCCAAAGTAATAATATAGTTTAAAAAAAAGAACTATTATAGATTTATATCTTGCAAATTAGCATTTTTTTATTTATGCAAATGTTTTAAATTCTTTCAAAAAAAAAAAACATTCTCTACACGCTCAGAGCATTAAATCAATTAATTTTTCATCAGTTCTTATAAAATTTTGTTGTAATGGTTAGTGCGTTGCACAGATACACAAATGGTCCCGGGTTCGATTTCCGGTGACGACAACATCAATTAAGAAAAATAATATGTATCAGTTTTCTATGTATCGCAGCGCCCGCCTTCGGTGTTATCCTAGCTCTTAACCATACAGAAGTAAAATAATGAATCAGGGCTATGAATTAAAGAGCTTCAATAAGTTCGCCATCAGGTGGCGAGCAACAACTGTTTTACGACTTATCATCTCGCGCAATTACGGTGTTGCCATGTTTGCAGCCCTTCATCTTTCATCTTCTTTCATCTCTCTACTAATCCCTTTCCAAAGAAAGCAACACATTAATAAATAAGAAGAATTTCCTGAGTGTTGCTTCTATTTAAAAAAATAAAAATTATTCAGATATGTAATTCTTACTTCATCGTATAACTTCATATATTTAGTTAGAATATTGTTCTACCTCAAGTCCAAAAATCTAGTATCATCCCAGGAAAAACTTACACATTCCAAAAAGAAGGTGATACCCACACTTGCTTACATATCTCATTGCCAAATTTAGTAACTGCAATACCAAACTAATTCCAACGATAGAGTCAAAAAAGCAAGTAGTATATTAATCAATTCTTTAAATTTAAACCAGAAAGCATGAACTCAATAACAAAGTAATTATTTACTTAAAAGAAAATTACAATGTTATTAACTTATATGTATAACTTTTTGTACGCAAGAAGTAATCATATACTTTTTCTTAATAAAAGGACGTTATTGGAAGTAGTTCCTAATTTTGAAAAAAATAAGTTATACAATTTTAAAGAATTTATCTCATATATTTTTTCAAACAAATTTTTATTTGCAGGAAAATAATACTTAAAACAGAAATTGCATTTTTTTTTGAAAAATTTATATTTTCGTGGTTTATAGCTCCAAAATTATGACAGACCCATGTTATCATATCAATTCGATGTTTCACTTTTTAGGATTTTATTTCCGTATGAGTTTTGATCGTTATATTTGAGTGACCTAGGAGAATCACGTGTGAGTAAAAGGTGAATTTACTTATGGAACTACTTCTTTTTTTAAATGTAAGTACTTCTTATTTTTTCTAGGGAACTATTTATTTATTTTTTTTTTGTGTAAGTACTTCGTAATTTTACAATGGAACTATTTCTTTATTAAAAAATGTATGTAGTTCTTAAAAATATAAAGTAAATGGTTCTTTGGTAAAAATAATAATCAATTCTAAAGAATCAATTATTTTAGTCTCACGCCCTGTTAAAAGAATCGAGTAGGTAATCTAGTAAGGAATGAGTTCTGCCCAAAGTGCTTGATTACAAACCCGCTTACCTTTTGGAAATTTTTTGCTGGGATATTGCCATATCAGATTTTATTTGTTGCTTTTCAAAAAGTTTGATCATTTCCATGATAGACAATACAATTGTTTCATTGGCATCTCCCAAATCTTCGGTTGTCTGCAATAGAAAAAGATAAATGACTACACTCAAACCGAGACATTAGATACAACAGACAAAATAAACTCTATTAGAATATTATTTGGACTTGAGGTAGAACAATATTCTAACTAAATATATGAAAATATAGAAAGTTCGAAAAAAATAATTTTTGTAATTGTAATACAAAAATTAAAACATTTTTTTCATCTGATATCACGTTTTTCTAATAAAATAATTGTAATTAAAGCAAAAAAAAAATTAAAACATTTCAATGTTTTCATCAGAGTTTGCATAATTTTCGAAAAGTTATCAAATTAATTTTACTAGATTATAATGATCGTTAATCTTATTTAAAAAGTATTTAACAATTAGTGGCCTGGGGATAAACAAGACTCATGAAACGTAATTTTAATTTTGACTACAAGATTGCAAAGCTTTAAAAGTTATCAAAAAATGTTCACTTGCTAAAAATAAGTTATTTATATAATCTGATACACACAGGTTTAATGATTCCACTTTTGACCGAAAAAATACCCAGTAGGAAATTTACAGAATAATTTCTTTCAGATTTTGATTAAATTTGGATATGTGATAAAGGGTACTAAACTTACGAACAAACGCAATTCTTTATAGTACCAACCTTACTTTCAAGGGTTAACAAGGTGGGTTCCATAGTGATCCCATGAAAAACAAATCATCAAATCAAATTAATCATATACCGCCCTAAATTTTGTTGGTAAATCGTTAGAGAGATCTGAAAGATACTTTTAATTTGATATCCATTTTTGTATAGTTTCTTTGGAATAATTGTGAAAAAACAATAAAAAGAAACTGGAGCCAATTTTGAACCCATTTTTATAGCTCTTAAAAGTTAGATTGTTACGGTGAAGAATTTAATTCATTCGATAGTTTAGTACCCTTTATCAAGTATCCAAAATTTAATAAAAATCTGAAAGAAATCATTCTGTAAATTTTCAAGTTGATCCTTTTGGGTAAAAAGTGAAAACATTAATAATATATGGATCAAATTGCTTAACAGACTTATTTGCATAAAGCTCAAATTGAAAGCTTTACACTACTAGCATAATAAAAATTAAGTTTTATCCCCAGCCCACTAAGGGTTACCGATTTTTTAAATACAATTGAAGCTGATTACAGACTAATCAACTTTAAATGATAGTTTCCGAAAGTGATGCAGAGTTTAAAAAAACATTAAAATTTTGTTAAATTTTTGTAATAATAATAAATTTTTATAAAATGTGCTAGAAAGGAATCGAACACGAATTATAATTTTTTTGCAGTTTTATTTGTGTTTTTTTTTTGTTTTTACATACATTGAGATTATTTTATGTTATTTTCAATTTATAACAAGCATTCAACCTTCGTATATTTACAAAAATTAAGAAAATCAGAACTCTTAGCTAGGTTGATAATAGTATTTCGATCTTGCTAAAGATGTCATCGGAATCCGAAGTTTTAGAAAAGCTAGAGCCTCACAACTAGGCAGAACTTTAACAAAAACCCTGTTAATCATCAATTTTGCTCCATTTTCGTCTTCTTAGTAATCAAACGCGTGGCTAGCGTCTTTTCCTAACAAGCATCATAACATAGCTAAACTTTGAAGACCAAAAATGTTTTATTTATATAAAAGAAATCGTTTTTTCAATTTATTTTTTTTTTTGATTGCAACTATTATATTATGCAAATTGCAATAGACATCTCCAAATTAAACATTTTAAAAGATCTATAAAATTAATTTTAATTTAGCATTTTTATCAAATTTTTTCGCCATTTCTGATTCCTGGCTTAAGTTGATAAATGATAACCGCTGAAGTCAGAATTATATATCTCAATAATTTTGAATAAATTAAAGTAATTAAAATTAAATTTTTCAAATTATTTAATTTTGCGAGTTTTAAATAAAATAAAGTTTTTTTTAAAAAATTGCCATTTTCGGTCGAAATTAACGTTAACGTTTTCCAAAAAAAAATAAAAAAATTATTTCTTGCATTTGGAACCATTTGCAATACAACTGCGTTGTGTAATGAGAAATCTACTTTTTAAGGGACACCCTAATTCAGATATAAGAAGGTCTTATGATCACTTTCTTCTATATCACTTGTATTCTATATTTGAAAAAGACTCAATTGTTTGTTGGTAGTACGTACCTTCGTTCTTATTCATCTGCCAGCATACATTCATGTAGTTTTAGATTTAATATTGTAATTACAATTTGAAAAATTACTTTTGACAGTTTCGTATTTGTCTTGTTATTTATCAAAATCTCTTTTGAATAATATGTTTCCATTGTACCTTAAATTGAGCATTTCATTATGTGTTGTTAAGAGTTCTATTCGGTAAAGATACTGGGTATCTGTATCTTTTTTTTTTCTTAGTCAGTAGTCAATTCTAAAACAACCTGTTATTTTGATTGTGCGTGTTTTATTATAAAAATACAAAAAATTAACATGTCACTTGTTTCTTTTATAAAGTTTTTTATTTTTTTTATTTTTTATTATGCATTTATTTGTTAAGTCGAGCTACTATTGTTACAAGATTTTTATAAAGATCTATTTTTAAGATTAAGTTTGTTATAAAATTATTAATATGATCTTTTGTTAGTTATTAAGATTTACTACTGTTAATCTTGATTTGTAGAATAAGTTGGAATTTGTTTTATTAATTTCCAACAAATAACACCGGAAATATATCATATGCAAGCTTACAGAGAGATATATAACAAGTACTAGATTTTTTTTTTTTTTGATATTCCGATTTTAAATCATGTTATTACAGTAAAAGATATTGCTATTAACAGAGCTTTAGTCAAATAGATAGCAGTATAACAACCAGTTCGGAATGGTACACTGATAGAAATTTGTGCGTAGTATTAATGAATTCCTTCATTAATCCAATGAATTTTTTCATAAAAAAGTCCCCAAAGAAACTTTTCATTGATTCAATGAAAGGTGTTTCATTAAATCAATTTTAATGAATGGTTTCATTGAGCCAATGAAAATTTCATAAAGTATATGATTTTTTTTTCATTAATTCTTGCCTAATCGCTATGAAAGTTTCATGTGTTTAATAAAGAAAATTAATAGTTTCATTGATAGTTATTAATTTGCACTTTTTATGATTATTTTAGCATAGCAATAATTTGCTGGTTATTGAGAAATTATCCCTCGTTGATATTATTTATAAGGTCTGGTCCAATTTTAATTTATTTCTGTTTTTATTGTTTTATTTTTACAAAATTGTTCAATCTTTCTTTACATTTTTTATAATTTGTTTTAAAATACGACATATTTTCTTATATGTCGGTACAAAATATGTCGTTTTTCATAGAAATCTGTTCCCTGGAATTTAGTGACCAACTATTCAAATTCGTCAAAAAACTGTTAGCTCTAGGCAAATTTTATATCAAAGTTTTGGTTAATTCTGTTTAAAAAGAAATTTTTTATTTTTTTTTTATTTCAACATGATGGTCCAAAAAAAATTTTTTTTTTTTCTTATTACAAGTCAAAATTTTTTATTGAAAAAAATTTGAAATTTTTTTATTGATTTAATGAATTTTTTTATGAAGTTATGAAAAAATCATAAAAAATGTTAATGAAAATAATACTAATATTAATGAATTTTCATTCAGTTAATGAATTTTTCATTAAAACAATGAATCGTTTTTAA
The DNA here is from genome assembly GCA_021234595.1 of Delia radicum. Lineage (NCBI taxonomy): Eukaryota > Metazoa > Arthropoda > Insecta > Diptera > Anthomyiidae > Delia > Delia radicum. The sequence continues at coordinate 196,455,417 of CM037854.1, forward strand.
TGAAATCGTTTCATTAATACTATGAAGCAAAATTCTATCAGTGTACATTCAAAACTATTATTGATTTCTGGGGACTCAAAACTATATCAGAACATTCTTTAGAATATTGGAACTCGTCGTTACAAATATACGTTTTTAAATATACTATACTATAAACGAAGTATCTTTCATGATATTACTGAAACAATTTCATAGAATATTTTTCACAGATTTATGGAAGAATTTCTTATATTCAAGAAAGTTTATTAATACTATGAAATTTTGCATAAACTTTTTTTCATAAAATTTTTGAATAAATTATCTGAAAATTTTCTTTAGAGATATTAAATTATTTCAATGACTTAACTTTTAAATTTTTTCATAAAATTTCATAACATCATTAATTTTCATACATTTCAAACTTTCGTTCAGCATATTTTATAAATTTTTCAATGTAGTCTTTTATTAATTATTTACTTCAATTAAATTGTTAAAAAAATCATATGAAGCGGTTCATTGGCTTAGTTGCAATGCATTTTGAGACATTCATGAAAAGTTTTATCTGTAGGTGTAAAAAGTTCTTACATGTCCTCCACTGTATATGCTAGAAACAAATCCGTTTGAGATGCAAATAAGTATGAACAAATGACCAAGGATGTTATATTATATGAGTCACAATCCGTTTCAAACACAACATCAAACAAAATATGACATTACCCCGTGAATAAATGCGTGCGATTCACTTTTATTCCGATGGATATACCTTTTATCCATCGGAATAAAAGTGAATCGCTTTCACCAAATTCATCATAAACAGCTTTTACATATAATGGACATAAGTAATATTAATAATACGTCGTTGTTCTACCGTACACTCAAAACAAAAAGTCAGTAAAGTCAGCAACAAATTTTGCTAAGTCAGAAAAATTTTAGTCAGGAGGGTGCTTGCAAAAAAACTGCCAATGTCAGCAAAAAATCTTTTGCTGAAAAATTAGCGAGCTGATTTTAGCAACAAAATCAGTAGATTCAGCAAAGGTTTTGCTAACACTTAGTTGATTCAAAATTAAATAATCCTTGCTAAAACTTAAAATTATTTCGGAATATTGGAAGACCGAAAACAACTCAAAAAAATTTGTAGAAAAATTATACTTCAGTTAATTTATTTGTTGAAAATCTTAAAATTTTTTTTTTGTTATTCTTTGGCAAATAATTTATAATAAGTCACAAAATATAAAAATGTTCAAAATCCCACATTGACGACACGAATTAAATTAATATATGAAAATATAAGAAAATATTTGTAAATTTATAACGAGCTTTCAACCTCCGAATATTTACAAAAACAATAAAGCAAGTCAAACGTATTATCTAGGCTAATGTTAGCATTTCGATCTGGCTACAGATCTCATCAGAACCCGAAGTTTTAGGAAAGCTAGAGCATCCAGAATAGGCAGAGCTTTAACAAAAATCCTATTAATTATCAATTTTGCTCCATTTTTGTCTTCTTAGTAATCAAAAACGTGGCTAGGGTCATTTCCTAACAAGCATCATAACGTTACTAAACTTTTAAGACCAAAAAGTCCTATTTATATAATAAGAATTTAGTTTTTACTCTAGCTCATGTAATATTTTTTCAGTTTTATTAGTTTTTTATTTTTATATACATCGAGATTATTTTTATGTTATTTATAACTAGCTTTCAAGCTCCGTATATTTACAAAAATAAAGTTAATCAAACATATTAGCTAGGTTGATACTCGTACTTCGATCTGCCTAAAGATATAGGGAACATAAACAAATTATCCTTCAAGTACTTACATCAATGGTTGTCTAAATTATGGCATCTTTCTAGAAACGAAACAAAACGAAATATCAAGTTATGAAATATACAACCCTTTTTTTGCAATAAGAAAAAGGAAATATACAACATTACGTAAGATGTGTATCCTTGTCTTTCGCTTTAGACTGTCTACGGGAATTTTACCACACTGGATTATTAAGCTCTATAAACATTTAATTTAGAAATACACATTTAATTTTTATTTAATTGAAATATTTTATTTTTTTTTTAATTTAATTAATACACAATTACTTTGACAAGCCGGTGACAACACAACATTTAGGTTTTTTTTTTAAATCCGCAAATATATATATATGTAACATTGCTGGCGTCCTTTTATTTAGTATGTATGAAAAGCAGATACAAAAATGGTTGAGGTTTTATGCGTCTTACAAGAGTTGTACTTTTAAGTATCATTTTCTCCGTCTCTACCACATCTTGACATGCTGCGAATTCTACTGCATTATGCGTATGTCTTTCAATCTGGTTGTCGTACACACTTTAAATGTGCTAATCAAAACAATTTTTTTTAGCAAAATAAATTAGCAAAACATTAGTAAAATATTAATAAAATATTAGTTTAAAACAGTTAAGTGCTGAATAAATATATCGAAAATTTAACTTAAAACATAAGTTCGAGGCCTTACTCTATATTTCTTTATTAGGATATTGTCCTAACAAATAATCTATAGAGTTTTTGTTTTCACATTTATTAATTGACCACTTTCAGGAATGTGTTGATATATCTATTGCGAGAATTTTCCAGGTTCCCATCATCAAAACACGTTTCGAAAGAAGTGACAATCCCATGCAAACATCAAACATTCATATAAACTAGTTATCCCATTAAAAGAGAACTAATAAAGGGTCCACCATATTATGTTTTTTTTTCAACTAGTGCTTATTTCGTGAAGGGTAACACTTAGCTTATGTCTGATTTGACAGACAATTAGTTTTATCTTTCCGCTGAATGAATATGGTTGTGTATACGCTTGAACAACGCTGGGAAATATTGCGACATTACTTTGAAAATCATGGTAATGTTGCAGAATGTGTGCGAAAATTGGGTACGGCAATCAATGGGGTCAATGACGATCGTTATCGGGCCATGTTGAACGAATTTTTGTTCACAAAAATTAAAGAAGGAGGATATTGGAAACATTTGGTTTCAACAGGACGGCGCTACGTGCCACACAGCCGAAGCTACACTCGATGTTTTGCGCCCTGTTTTTGAAGATCGCATTATCAAAAAAAATTGGACCGATCGTGTAGACTACTGCATGGCCAGCCGAGGCAGCCATTTGAATGAAATTATTTTCCATTATTAACCGGAAGGATTGTACTTTCAAATAAAAAAAGAAATTTGAGAAAATATTCAGTAGTTTTTTTATAGCATTTTCAAAAAAAAAGTTATTTGGCGCACCCTTTATATGAGTTCGAAGTTAAAGATTATCACCATTGATCGAACATAAATGGAAAAATTGTTCGTTATGTGCAAGCTCTACCTTTGGTAGATAAACAATACACGCTTTTTGTTTTTATTTTCCTTTTTATTTTTACACTTGTTTGTTTTATTTAAAAACAAGATAATTTTAGCAAAAAAATTGATGAAAAATTGATTTACAAGACGTTTTACTAACTTTTCTATTAACTTATTTTTTTGAAACCGATTGTCGCTTCTATAATATAATGTCCTTGTAATGACTTCCAATGGCTTTAAGTCTACTTCTAAGACCAGACTCTCCAGTTTCTGGTTTCCAGACCCTCGTTTCAGATACAGAGGCTAATAATTACTTCTTTGACTCTGCGGTAACCCTGGATTTAAGATGTAAGCCGCACTAAGGAAATTATAGAAACAATATGTATTTAAAAGAGCCTTAATACGGTCTCTTACTAAATACAAAATTAAATGGCTGTGTGAAAAAACCTAAACTTTCCTACAAAAATTAATCAAAAACAAATGTTTCGATTTTATGAATAACTTTATTCATAAATTTTAATTAGTTTAAACATAAATGAACCTTTACATTAAAATATGTGTTACACCCAAAACAGAAAATTCTCTATTCCACACATAAGTTTTCGAAACAGATGACTGTCAATACAAAAGTGTTGAATAATAAAATAAATATAAACATATATCATGTCACTCTAAACAAAACTGAAAAAGATATAAACTAAATTAAAACCCTTTCGATAAATTGTGACTAAAGCATTTTTCATATTAAAAAAAAAAAAGGAAACATGACAGACTGAAACTGACATACACACACAGACACGTTCACATTTATAACTTACACATGCACAAACAAAAGCAATATGAGGGACTAGTATTAGTAAAAGCAACTAATCAACTTTTGAATTTTGACAATAAAATCCACCTATTTCAGTTCTATAAAATAAATGAAATTAAAGACGACAAAACCGATGACGATGTAGACAAGCATATCGAAATAGGCGAAGAAGAAGATAATGTTAAAAATAAGAAAATTTGACAGTTTTTGGGTTGTAAAAATAACAAAAGAATATGGCGGCTATAAACAAAAAAAAAAAATTTGACATGTCAAAGTTATCAAACAAAAATTTATAGTTTATATAGAAAAGAAAAACTAAATCAACTAAAATTTTACTAAAAATAATGAAATGATAGAAAAAAAGGAGGAGTTTTAAAATACCAAAATTTTATATTTTGGGTCTACATAACATCACCACAACAACAACGTATTCAATTAGAGATGGTCACGTGAGTGAATTTTGACTCGCACTCTTTCACGCAGACTATATAAAAATTCTACTCACATACAATCACACACTTCATTCTAGTCACACTCACTAACAGTCAAATGTCAAATGAATCACGCAAATTCACAAAACAAAATCTTACTGGAGAAAAATAAAAATATAAAAATTAAGCATTGCTCTGAATATTTATATCGCCAAATATTTTGTATTTTAAAAATCCATTAATGTTAGATTAGATTAGATTATATGGCACTATGCACCGCGACCAACTTAGGCCTTTTGTGCTGCCTAAAGTTACCCGAAAGATTCAAGCTACCTATAAAGCCAATAATCCTATTAGGCAAAATCTTCATAATGTCCGAAGGGGAGACAAAGCGATCGCCAAGAAACTTGGCAGGCCTTTCACAAAGCCTCGGACATTCGCAAAGAACATGCTCCGATGCCTCAGCTACCAGTTCGCAAAACCTACACTCATCCGTGTCCGAAAGACCCCTTTTGCGCAGGTGGTATCTGAGATTGCAGTGCCCAGTCAGGTAAGACACCAGGGTTCTCAAGTCACCCCTCCCGAGGCACAAGAGTCTCCTCGATCCTACACTGGAAAAAGAAATTAATCTCTTAGCCTGTAGTTGGCCAAGAGAGTTTTCCCAATAGAGAGAGAATTCTGATTCCCTCCACGACCCGAGCTTCTCCCTAACATACCCGAAAGGTATACCACAGAATGGTTCAGGGCCAATAAAGGGCCTTCAGGCCCCCCAATTAGCAAGACAATCTGCCCTCTCGTTGCTCTCATGCCCCTCGTGACCAGGAACCCACCCTAAGGTAAGCGAGTTGCGCCTGCCAAGTCGGTTAAGAGCCAGAATGCATTCCATGCTCTTAATGCCATTAATGTTAAGTCGAAAAAAAAATTTAACGAAATATTTATAAAAAAAAAATATACTCACGTGCTCATCTCTATATTCAATATAGTCAAAAACAACAACAACAAAACAACATTTTAGTGACTATACATCACACACGTAATAAAACAATGTCACGCAATTTAAAACAAAAATGTCAAAATTTGAGTGATTTACAAGCAGCAGACGGACAAAATATGTATGTAGTATATGCCGGTTTTTATTTGTTCATTGTATATATTTAAGATACGTATTAGAGATATATTGTTTATGTGTGCATGTGTTCTGTGCGAGTGTATGTTTATTGAGTTAATCATCAAGAGATGAATATAGAAAGGAATTCTTTTTAAGTTGACAACACAATGGGTTGTCATTTTAAAAAGATACCCATAAACAAGAAGTTCATAATTCATACATAAATACAAAAAATATGTTTTAAATTTTCTCTTTTGGAAATTGTTTTTTTTTTTTTTTGTAATACAGGATCTTTTTGGATACGCAGGAAAACTTGTACCAGTTCCGCAACTAGTTTTACAACTACTTCTTTTGAGTAAGTACTTGTTCTAGTTTGGTGTTGTAACCCATAATTTTTGTTTGAAATTGTGACTCTTAGAACTAGTTCTAAGGAGCGTTTAGAAAACAGGTACACACAGAAACATAAAGTGCCAACCGCACTGAAAAATGTATTTTAATGGTAACAAATTATTAATTCAGTTATAACAACGATATTTACATTAGATTTCTCAATATTTTGGGTGTTTCAGCCAAAATTTAATTTTGTTAAATAACAAAAAACTACAGTAAAATGTAATGTAAAATCATAAAACAGTCATTTGATGTGGTTCGTTTTTTTAAAAGAACTACAAGGTTGGTAAAAAATTTAATTTGTTCTACAAATGAATGACATTTACATTAAAAATAAAGAAACTGTATTACAATCCAAATAACTACATATTAAAGCAGAAGTCCCTGAGTTTAGTAACTGAAATACAGTTTGCAAATAGTTTTTGCATTAATAAAAATATGACGTTATTTTTTTTTTTAAATAACAACTCCTTCCACCGGCTCGCTGTGTCCAAAAAAGCTAATTTAGAGTTCCTTTTACTACAGAACAAAAAGGGAATAATTTATATGAAATTTAAACATTCGATTCTACGCCGAAATTTAAAAAAAAATATATATTTTTTTCGGTTCTTAAAGTGAACTCTTTAGTCAATAGACTGGACGAAAAGCTTTATTTTTTAAAAAATTTTTAAAAATAAATTTGTTAATCACAGACAATAAAAATGTATTACCAACAAAGAATAATGGTACAAAAGATTTTGACATATCGCGAACGGCTAAAAAGTTATTAATTACATAAAACTTAATCAAATGAAACAGATCCATTTTTCGGATCAAATTATATCAGATGAGATCTCATGTGATTACATGAGATATGGTTATGTATGCCATTTTTGAGATCAACTAAGATATGCTGTGATAAGAAATTATATATATGACTCTATATGCTTATATATATAACCATATTGCAACTTTTCTCATCGGGTTTGCAGTTTAAGTAGGAGGTAGGATATGCAAAGTATTATTATAATTGAAATAATTTTTTTTTTTTAATTATATTGTTAAAACTCCGAAAAAAGAGCTGTTAAGAAACAGTGGTTTTACCAATTTCTACAGATGTTTCAAACAGTTTTCAGTAAGAAATTTAAATTTTTTAAAAATATTAAAAAAAACTTTTTAGCACACACAATGAGAAAGTAGTTTGAGCTAAGAAAAATAACACAAACATTTTCAATACATCGCGGCCTGTTAAAATTTAAATTTTATTAATAAAATTTTGCATTTTAGTAAAGACAAATTTGTGAAAACTTAATAAATTGTAACTGGGTTATCATAAAGCGAAACATTTTGCACCATTTGGCTCAGCTAAAAACGTTATGAAGTTATAAGATTTTCCGAAAAGTAGATTTTTTCCGACCTCTCTATTTCGTAAATAGTACACTTTAAAAACGGAGAAAAAAGTTTTTTTTAAATAATTTTCGGTGTACAATCAAAAGATGAATTCGAATTTCAATAAATACAGCTATTTTTGTTCTGCAGGAAAAGGGCCCTAAATCAACGTTTTCGACAAATTTCAAACAAATAATAACGCAATTTTTTTATTGATGCCAGAACATTTCAAAATGTGATAATATCCCAAAATCATATTAACTTTATACGAACTCTAATATATATGTTGAAAATTTATGTTTTGTTAAATATTATTTTAATAGTAAATATATAGTTCGGCGCCAGGAATTTTTTTCGGAAACTAAAAAGACTCTTCCTTGTACCGTCTTATCCATTATTGCAGCGCCATTTTTTACAGTTGACAGTTTTTGACCCTCTCTAATGATGTGGTTTTTATTTATAATTTTATTCTCATCACAGTGCGATACAATGGCAAACATAAACATAAAAGTGACATTGGTAACGCCACCAGATATCACATATTCTAAGATTCTTTTAATACAAAATTCAAAAATTGTGTAATAAAAATCAACTCTGTTTTAACTTTTTTGCAGTTGTTTTTAAACTATTTAAAGGTTATTTGAAGCGTTCTAGAAGTAATGTTCAACCAGTTATTAAGCACTAGTTATCAAAACACCCAAAAGGTGTTGTTAAAATCCTCAATAACATTTTCTTGCATGAGTTCTAGAGCTAGTATATTAAAGAACCTGATATACATAATTCGCTAAGAAGTTGTTTTACAATGGGTTACAAAAATTTAGCAAATTTATTTTAGTAAAATTTCATTTCTTTAATTTTGCAAATAAATTAAAAAAAAAAATTTGTATGGCACTGATTTTTTATGCGTTTTACAATTTTTGTTGTGATTTTTGCTCTCAAAAAGTTGGCAACACTGGTTTCAACAGGTGTCAACATTTTGTAAATTGCTTTTATCAATTTTGGTGCAATCAAAAATATTGCTTTAGGTATTTCCAAGGTATTTCCTGCCTCTGATCAGATCATTTTAGCAAATATTTTCTGTTGGTTTAGCTTACAAATTCTGTTGATTTAGCAACAGTTTATGCTAATCTAACTAACTTTCTCAAATTCAGATACTTTTCAGTTGTCGTAGCTGAATTTTCAACTATTTGTATGGTTTGTTTTTTGTATGGCTTGGTTTTTTTGTATTTCGCTTTTCCTTCTACATAGAGAGAACTTTTCGGACAAGTTTTGATGAAATTTTATCATAAGGTAGAAGAAAAATTTTTTAACTTTATAAAAAATCATTGTAGTTTTAATGAAATCTCTCCATTAGTCGTATAAAATAATAAATAATTTGAAATTTTTCATAACATTTTATCAAAAACTGCATTAATTTAATGAAAAGTTTCAATGAACGAATGCCATTGAAGATAACTGTGGATAAATGTTTCAGTGTATTGGTCCATTGAATTATTTTCAGACGGTTGGTTATTTGACACTATCCTTCATGATATTAATAAAAAAATTATAAAATATATTTTGTCAGATTCAATGAGGAATTTCATTATATTCAAGAAATTTTATTAATATTAAGACATTTTTCATAAACCTTTCTCATAAAATTTCATAATGTCATAAAAAAAAATTCATTCGATTTCATAAATTATCTCTTCATAAAATCAATAAAAATGGATTGATGAAAATCGTTTGACACAACTGAATTTGTTATGTGAGAGTATCTAAAAACTTTTCAAGAATAATCAACAACATACGACATTTTGACTGCACAATATTAAACTGTCTAAAACAAACAAAATATTACCCAATTCCTGAAAAAGGATGTCACTTAATGAGATTTAAAATTAAAACAATACGCCTCGGTGTTTTTATCCTGTATTTAAGAAGAAGCAAAAGTCACGTTCATAAATTCAAATATTAACAAAGTAAACAGAAAGCCATAAATATGATGGTAGCGCACAAATTAGGTAAATTTTTATTGTTTCACAAAATATTGAGAGATTTTAAAGAAATTTTAAAGGAGTGACCTTTACTTAAAGTAACCCTAAGCTAAATTACCCAATGCGCCGTATCTTTAAACAAAACGACCGACAAAAGACATGCAAGAATAGTGAGTGCGAGAGTCACAACACAGTTTGAGGTTTTGTTGACAATTTACACGCAATTTCTTAAGGTTTCGTTCCTTTTTCGTTTTATTTTCTTATATGCAACTTATGCAACAACGTACATTAGAGTTATAACTTTTGATTTTTGTTTTTTTTTTTTTTGCAATTCCAAAATTTCAAGGCTAGGATGGCCGTATATTCCATAAACATATATGAAGAAAGTTCAGGTAAGTTTCCGGACAACCGGAATTTTACGCAAAAAAAATTTTAAAATATGCTGTTCAGTCGTTTTGCTGCACTAATGCAATTTTAATGGCAAAAACGTGAAAAATGCATTTTTTTTTAATTGATAGGTAAAAGTTTTGCAAAAAAAAATAACAGTTATAACCCTAACATACATACAATTGACAAACACGTATTAACGAAAAAGTGAAAATGCTGTTTTGAAAACTGTGTAAAAACTGTGCACTTTCGTTTACAACATTTATGTTATTGCTGTTAGATATGACAACACAGCAAGACACAAATAAATTACTTTAACTGTCAAAAAAGATGGAAATTTTTAATTTTAATTTAGCATGACTTTTGTCTATCTGTCGTACTGACTCGTCTGTCTTTCTGTCAAATGACTTTTGTCTCTTTCTAATTTATTAAAAAGTCATAACAACAAAACCAATTGAAGGAAAAACTGATGAAAAAAATTTAAGCAGATGCAATATCTGTGGGATACTTGCTTGTCTCATCTCTTTCTTTGCGACTCGCACTGCGTAATATTTACTCCTGCCATATGGAAAATATGAAAATTATGATGATTTACAACATTTACAAGTAGAAAAAGATGAATATGTGGAATTTCAAAAATTTTCGAAATTTTATTTTTCTAAAAAAAAAAATATTTTTCTTAAAAAAATTTTATATGACATATCCATTGCTTTTTATGCAAAAAAAAATATTCACTGAGATAATTATTTTCAATTCAGTAATGCATTTCTTCATATCTTTAATGAAAAATTGTCACTGGAACTTGTCCATTGAAACTTTTCATAGAATCTATGAAACGCGTTTCATTAAAGTCAATGTTTATGATATGTTTGTAGAAATAAATGAAAATCTTCATGAAACTATTGAATCACTCCGATAAAGAAGTGAATTTATAAAACAGTTCCATACATGTTTTAAATATTAAGATTTTGTTGAATTAATAAAACTCTTTATGAATGTCTTGAAAAATACATTAGAACTAAGCCAATGAACCGCTTCATAATAAAATTAACAAAAGGCTACATTAAAATAATGAAGCACTTTATCAAATATGTTGAACACTTGAGAATCAAATTTTAAAACTGATATGCAATTGATGAAAATTAATGAGATTATGAAATTTTATGAACAAATATAAAAATTAAGTCTTTAAAATAATTTCATAGCTCTGAAGAAAATGTTCATTAAATTTATGAAAAGACATTTTATGAAACCTTGTAAATTTTGTATATAAAACTATGAAATTTTGTGACAAAAAGTTTATGAAAAATTTCATAATATTAATAAAATTTCTTGGGTATAATGAAAATCTTCATTGAATCTACGAAAAAAATTCTATGAAATTTTTTCATTAATATCAGGAAGAAAAAATCTCACAAAAACTACAAAAAGATAAAAAAATTACACTTTTTAAAATAAAACTTAAAAAAATGTTGAGGAAACAGCATTTAAAACGAACAATATACACTATCTTCACTTCACTAGTTAATTTCTTCATAGCTTTAATGAAAATTGTCACTGGAACTCGCTCATTGAAACTTTTCATAGAATCTATGAAACAGGTTTATTTAAAGGCAATGTTTATGAAGTGAAATGAACAATTAATGAAATTCATCATAAAACTACCCAGCAAAATAGTAAACTCCAAATAAATTTTTGCAGAACAACTTATACTGTATAATAACAGGTTCTAATTTCTGTTCTGCAACTAGTTCTGTTTGCAATAGGTTCTTTACCTCCAACCAAGAACAGGTTGCTTTAGAACCGTTGCTATAACCAGTTATAAAACTGGTTCTGGGACAGTGACACCTTACATTTTGACTCCGAGGACCCTGTTTTAGAATCGGTTCCATGTAACCGGTGGTAAACTGAGTTGTTCTAGAACAGGTTTAGAGGTAATCTGTTCCAAAAAATTTTGCAGAGTAACGAATTATTCCCACAATTATGCTTTCATAAAATTTATGAAAAAGTTAGTTGTGTAATTCTTATAAGATTCATAAATACTATGAAACTTTTCACGAATGTCTTGAAAAATTGAGTTAGAATTAAGCCACTGAAAGGCTTCATATAAAATATGAAACAATTTCACAGATGTCGAAATCATTGAATTAATAAGGCACTTTATAAAATATGTTGAACGCTTGAAAATTAACTATTAGCAATAAAATTACGATTTAATGAATTTATGAAATTTTATGAAAAAAGATAAAAAAAACTTAACCAAATGAAACAATTTAAAAACTGTTCATTAAATGTATGAAGATATGGTTTTTGAAAACAAATTATCGTTTTTAATGAAACTATGAAATTTTATGAAAAAAAGTTTATGAAAAATTTCATAATATTTATTGGATTTCTTGTATATAATGAAATTCTTCATTGAAGCTATGAACAAAATTCTTTCTTTTAAAAAAATACAATTTTAGAGCTCAAAAAAATTTATAAAAGAAAATGCTGTTTTTAAGCCCAAAAATTAGAATACAAAAATAGTAAAAAAAGGCTAAAAATTTAAGAAAAAATATATATTTGTCTTCTCTGGACATGTACTGAGAGAATTCTTTGCATGATATCAAAGAATTGTTGCATTAGATCTTTGAAATGTCCCTAGAGCTCGTCCATTGCAACATTTTATTAAATTAATGAAGTTTTTCATAAAATTTTATAAAAAATTTCATTTTATTTATTAAAAAATTCATACATTTCATTAAAAGTTCATAAAAGTTTCATTAAAAATAGTTTCATTGAAACTATTTAGCTTTTTGATAAAGTTTAATAAATTTTTCATTCACATTGTGAAGAAAGCTTCTTCGGTTTAGTGGAAAAATTTTATTAAAACTCGTCCAAGAAATTCTCTTTGTGTGAATACCCGTTTGCGTATATGTTAGCCGATGTTTAGGTTAGGCTAGGTAGAAAACAGGATTCGGAGAAGGGAAAAGCCGATGTTTAAGCATGCTCTTTAGCGGAGCAAAAATTATGGCTGTTCTAAGTTTCAAGCAAATTAAAAATATTAAAATTACAGTTTTTGCTTGGATTTAATTAAAGTTACATAAATTTATAGATCTCATTGTCTTTATCACATTCCAATATATATATAACACCAACAACAAATATAAAAATACACCCAAAAAGTATTTTTTTTTGTCATACATTAGAAAGTAAAAGAAAATTGCGATTTTTTGTGGAAAACACGCATTTTTTCTAGTTTTATAATATTTATTAAATAATTTTTAATTCGCAATTTTGCTAATTTTGTTTAATCCATAAAATTTAAAGTTATTAAAATTGTTTAATGCCACTTCGATTTTAATGTTAAGCTTATTAAAATCTTTTATTTGATGTATATTTAAGCGGACTTGATACGGCGCTTAAGATGACACAAGGCGAAATGTATTTGGAAAAAACTGCCAAATACATTTCTTCTGCTTTAAAAATTTGTAGTTGATTGCTTTGTAATGCAGTTTCTTAATTTTTAATGTAATTGTCAGTTATTTATAGAACAAATTTAACCTTGTAGTTCATTTAAAAAACAAACCACATAAAATTACTGTTTTATGATTTTACATTAATTTTTTACATTCGTTTGTTTGTTATTAAAAAAAATAAAGAAAAACCAATGTTTGTTTATTTTTTACTAACATATGCGGTTATTTTTACTACAATTGTTAGTAATTTTTCGAAGAGTAAAAACAATTGACAAATGTTAGTGAATTTAATGAAATGTAAGTCGTCCTTATTCGAGTGAAATTCCATTTGTTTTTGACTACAATTGCTGTTGTCTTTACATACATAACATCCATGGTGTACCCGCTGGGAATGAAGAAAATAAAGTTTTTGTTGCACCTTATCAATTTAGTCCGTTCCACTGTAAATACCTTATTAAGTTCTTAAAAAAAGGAGAAAAAATATTTAGACTTCGTAAAACTTTAAAAAAGTTTATAAAATTTTTGCATTTCTAAATTTTAAAATAGTTTACACAATACGCAAACCAATTTAAGATATAATTGTGAATGTCAGACGCAAAAAAAACATAAATTAAAAATAAAATTTACCCCAATTAGTTATTGGTGCGCTGACATCAACTTGGTATACCTCAAACTGTATAAACTTGCAAAATTCAATTCCATTGAGTTTTAAGAACAGTAGAGTCAATTTCATTGAGGCGAAAAACCATATTGAACAAACTGCTTAAGTTTAAAAATCGGAAAATGTGGGTTTCACTTGTAAACCACCATACAACTTTTCACTAAGCAGCGAATGTATCTACCAAGTAATTTTTTTAATTTTTCGACTTTTAAATGGCCGTAAATTTTTTAGGGGAAGACTTTTCAACGTAAAACTTTGCATGTCAGAAGTTTCTGAAAAAATCCTTAAGAAAAAAGAGGCATGTGAAGTCAGTTTCACCTAGGTGTCGAAAATTTTGGAAGTAGCTCATATACAAAAAGCCAAAAAAAAAAAAAACGAAACGATTTGAAATTAACAAGCCATAACAATTTTTGTTTAACAAAAAGACACATTGAATTTTAAAAGATTTTATTTCCAAAGAAATACGTTGTTTCTGTAAAACTGTTGAAAATTTTTATGATGTCTGGTTTTCTATACAATTCATGCAAACTCAATTTTGAAATTTTGAAATTTATCAAATTTATGATCATCAATTGGTTGAAAATTAAAAAAAATACGGTCTTTTTTTCTTTTATCTTCGTCTCTATGGACGCTTAAAATGCATGAATTTTGTTCTTATGATTTTTTAATATATAATTTTTTTTTTATGAGGCCTATTTCCTGGCACTTAGACCTTTCTTTAGTGTATTGGTCGATCTTTTGTTTTTCAAAACTCTTATGATAGATTTATGTTTCTATGATTTTTGTTTTTGTCTACATTTATTTTCAATTAAATTTTATTTCCAATTCCCATATTTCTATTTTATTGTTGTTTTTCGTTCGTTAAATGTCAATCTCAATTATCAAATTTATGGTGTTTATGGTTTTTATTAAAAAAAATCCATTTTCTTATGTCTGCTGTCCATTTTATTTTTCATTTTTTTAATTTGTTGTAATTATAAAATATTAATCATAATTTCTAAGATTTTTAGATTTCATTTGACAGCTTAGGCTAACAATGAACTGTGTTTTAATAATTATAGAACAGTGATTCTCAATCAGTTGACAGATACTGATATTTTCATAATACACAAATGCTAAAAAGTTGAATCAAACAATGTGGAATTATGTACTAAAACGAATGATTAATATTTGTAAGATTTAAAATTGGGCATATCAAAATATGAGTTTGATTATATTGGCTCGGCATTCACATTTCAACATTTTTTGTCAAAACTGATGGATGATATCTCAAAAACTGTTTGCGAAGGGGTTTCTTTCTAACGAATATCCCAAATTATTTCTTTAACAAACATATTTTTTTAGAATTATAATAATCTCTGCACAAAAATTATAATAAAAGAAACAAAAATTTGTTTATTTCAATAAATTTATCGTTGTTTTGACATTAATTTCGTATTTTTGTGCATTGCTTCTTATTTTGAGCGTACGAAATATTAAAAGATTATATTTAGTCAAATTAATGGAAGTTCAATAAAAAAGTTAGTGCACTAATTAATAAAATGTTTTATATCTGAATTTACAGTTTTTGTACAAATTTTTAGTACAAACTAAATATCTAGTAAACATTTTTGCTATTCTCTTTTTCAAAATACGATTACAGGTTTTTTTTAAATTAATGTACTTTTTTCTTAATTATTTTTAGAACATTTTTTCAAATTACTTTTATTCACTTTGTTGCTGATTTAGCAAAATATTGAACTTTTTTTTACCCTGTATTTTGTGTGTGGATAAAAAACTTTCTATAGGGTTTGTACCTACATACAAATTGTATGTTAAATGTACACCAAAAAACAAAAAAAAATTGTAATTCAACAACTTGTTTGCTTTTAGGATCCTTGCAGAAAAAGTTGCTGACATTAGAAAAAAGTTGCTAAACTCAGCCAGTTTTTTTGCTGATATTAGCAACTTTTTCTGCTAGGATCCTTCCAGCAAGCCCGTTGCTGACATTACAAACGTTTTTTTTTTTTTTTGGTGTATGATAAATGCCTTATTCTGTGATTCCCCATAAAATGTATGCGCACACAATAAATGTATATATTGCACTGATAGAAATTTGTGCGTAGTATTAATGAATTACTTCATTAATCCAATGATTTTTTTCATAATAAAGTCCCCAAATTAGCGTTTCATTGAGTCAATGAAAGGTGTTTCATTAAATCAATTTTAATGAATGGTTTCATTGACTCAAGAAAATTTCATAAAGTATATGAAATTTTGTTCATTATTCCTAGCCTAATCGTTATGAAAGTTTCATGTGTTTAATTAATAAAATTCAAAGTTTGTATGATTTTCCAATTTTCCAAATCTTTCTTTATAGTTTTTATAATTTGTGCTAAAAGACGACATATTTTCTTATATGTCGGCACAAAATATATAATTTTTTATCGATCTGGCTTGGAATTCTGTAGAACGAGCGACAATTATAGTTCACTTTTTGTAGTTAAATTACGACCATATTAGATACAAATGTTAAATATTGTTAACAATGTTGTTAAAAACAAACATTTATTATCGGTTAGCATAACGTTTTTGTGTTACATCGTCAAAACGATAACAATTTAGGTCTTGTTTTGAACAAAACGAAATCGTTTTTCTTAGAGAATTTGTTCCCTGGAATTTAGTGACCAACTATTCAAATTCGTCAAAAACTGTTAGCTCCAGGCAAACTTAATAAAAACAATTTATTTATATCAAAGTTTTGGTTAATTCTGTTTAAAAGAAATTATGAAAAAATCATAAAAAATGTTAATGAAAAAAATACAAATATTATTGAATTTTCATTCAGTTAATGAAATTTTGCATAAACCAATGAATCGATTTTAATGAAATCGTTTCATTAATACTATGAAGGAAAATTCGATCAGTGTGGGGGTTTCCCTTTTTATTTTGTTCTCCATATATATAATATATCAATATGGGATGCCCCTTTAAATATATTTTAAATATTTTTAAAGGTTGTATTTGGGCGAGATATTTCAACAACTGCTGTAGCTAACGTAGAAAATCGAGATAAGAATGGCCGTATTGCGGTTGTGGGAAGCAGAGAAAAACTCGAAAGGCTTTCAAAAATTGTTTTAAGCCGATTTGTAACGAGCATTTAATCAATCGTACCAAATGTAACAACTGTTTGGATTAATTTTTCTATGCCTTCTATTTATATTTAAATTATTTTTTTTATGAAAAATATTTTTTTTTATCAAAAATAAAACTTGAATAATTGTTTTTATTGTAAAACAATCTTTCTTTTATCAAATAAAGTTTTCTTTTTCTTTCACACGTTAAGCAAACAAGTAATTAATTTTTTTCATGTGCCTCCATGTAAAACATATACAGGTACCCAGGTACATATTCACGCTATTAAGGGTGCAAAAGAAAATTAATATGCCACTCCCCCCAAACTGATCTTGTACATAAATACCTATGAAAATATAATAATAACAAAAAGTTATGAGTTCTCGTGAAATTGTAGACCAAAATCGTATATTGACAATTTCGGTTTGAAAACGCAATAGGCACACAGGTAACTATCCACACACATAAGGGTTAAACCCGAGTAGCTTAAGCTACCAACAATTTTTTCAAATTTTCTTTTCTTATAGTGTAGACCCTTTGGGACAAAATATACATGAGCAAATTTAGTGATTGAAATACAGAAAATTACCTAATCAGTAAAAAAAATTGTCACAGAATATAGTTCTGGACCTCTAGGTAGTAAATAGATCTTCTTACAAATATTCTTGTCTAATTCGGACCTAGTTCGTTACTTTATTGAAACAATATAATGATGTATGTGGAATAAAATATATTGTTTTTATTAGAGAAGCAAACTCTAAACCATCCAAAACTTTGGCCAATAAACAAATTTTGAAAAGAAAAGTTATAATTTTTTAGAAAACGTTCAAAAAGTACGCAAATGTGCAAAAGCAGAAAATATTTTATTTTATAATTTTTAGCGAAGAACGTTTATTCTTCTACTAAACCTCAAAATTTCTAAATAAAAAAAAAATTTATAACTCGAATGTCAAATTGAAATTTTTTAATTTTCATCGAAAATACGCTAGATAGGTAAGTAACACACAAAATTCCAACTGTTTTTTAATTTTTTATTCATTAATGACAAAATTTTCGTTTTCTTACAGTCTACAACAATAAAAATATCATTTGCAGCTAAAATTTTGAGAAAAGCCCTAAAATACTTATGTATTCTAAACCAGTCTCCTAGCCAGCACATAGTTACCATATGGTAACACCAAAACCAGTCGTTTAAAAAAACGTACAACAAATATATTTCAAAACGAAAATTCAGTCATTTTGAAATATTGTAGATGTATTTGCAAATAAATAGCACTTCATTTCAATATTTTGATTAAATATATCCATTTTTACAAGTTTGAAATAATTTTTATTAAAAATAAAAATTATGTTTTTTTTTTTTACCTTTCATATAAACTAGTTTACTTACTACATGAGAACTAATATATGAGCTTGAAGTTAAAGATTATAACCATTGATCAAAAAATAAATTGAAAACTTGTTTGTTATGTGTAAGGTCCACCTCTGGTGGATATTCAATGCACGTTTTTTGTTTTTCTCTCCTTTTTTGTTTATATATTTACTTTTAAAAGTGACTCTTTTTGAATTTAAAAAAATTGACCAAAAAGAGAGGCATACCGACCCGGACCGACAGATCTTAATCAACTTCGGATTTGTATTAAAAGTAACTATAGACAAATTACAAATATCGGCCCAACTTAAGTTTTAATGAAAATTTCGCAGTTTATCTTTTTTATATGGAACATATCGCACACCTAGTACAAAAGTGACTAAACTCAAAATTTTCCATTTTCAGAAATCGAAAAAAAATATTTGAAACTTTATACCAATTGAAACATAAAGACTGTCTTTTAGCAACAGTTAACAACAACAAAATACACTGATATTTTGTTTATAGATAAAAAAAGTATATTGTGCATAGTTTAAGCATATAAAACCGAAAATTTAAAATTTTGAGTTGAGTCACTGAGTGTGCGATATATATAAATATTTGATGCTTAAAGCAAATGTTACTGAACTTCTAATTGTAAAAATTTGTGAAAATCTAATTTCAACTTTGGAACGTTATAACTCAAGAACTATTTGAAATATAAACAACATAAGTGTACGTACATTAAGGCAAGGCATTTATTAGTCGATTGTAATTACAACTGTTCTGATAACTTTATCTGTTAAAATCGTGTACTTTACAAACCAATATTTCATTTTCTTTTTTGGTATATCTCCTAAACTCGAGATAATCTCGAAAAATCAGTCATATTCTCAATTAGAACTCTAAAATTATACAAGATCAGTTACAAATTTTGGCAGCAATAAATTGGCTGTTGTCCTGTGTAATAGCAGAAATGTGTTAAGAACCACTGCTATAGACTTTATGGTTGGCTGGTTTGGTCTATCTTTTTTATTTAATTTGTTTTTATTAGTTTTCATCTACAATATTTTAAGCGTTACAAATTTTGTATATATTGATTAAAAATTTCATTTTGAAAAATATTTTATTTTCTATGTGCATCATAAAATTTTATTACTTTTTGAATTTATCAATTGATTTTTTTTTCGGGTTTAATAATTTAATGAAAACTAAATTTGATGATTTCTTGAAATACGGTTTTACAAAATAAAATTAATTATTATTTTTAATAATAATACAATGTGCTAGGTAAAGTTAAAAAAGATGAAAAAAAAGCAATGATATGGGTTATAAAAAACAGGTCTGCCATAGTTATTCAGATCTACTAACATGGAGAGTCTCCCGATGAGGTTCCTACGATTTTAATAAAATTTGGATATGTGATAAGAGACACAAATTTTTTTAACAGCCCAATTTCAAAATTAAAGATTTTCAAATTTATTTGTACGAAACGTAAAATAACTCCAAAATCAAAAATGTCGATACCCATATTGCTTATGTAAAAACTTAGGGTTGCCATTTATTTTTAATATTTATAATATAGATGAAAAAATCTTTTCTGGGAAACTTGCATAAGAGAAGAACAGCTGAGATGTCGGAAATATCTCACACACCCCTCGATTACATTAAACAGGCAATAATGTACCTAATTTTTTGCTGAATCGAACTATAGCTCCTTAGCGATAGTCCAGTTTTAATGTCACTAAAAAATATTTTTTTTAAAAATACACTCACAAAAAGAAGAAGCAAAAAACTTTGCTTAGACAGCAAAATTTTAGTCATTGCTAATGTCAAAAAAATAAGCGATTTTTAGCAACAAAATAAGTAGATAGAGCAAAAGTTTTGCTAACCTACTTATTATTATTGCTAAAACTTAATAAAATTTTTGCTGAATATTAGTAGACTAAAAAAAACTCAAATCTGAAAATCTGAAATATGTTTTTGTGATTCTTTTAAAAATAATTTATAAGACGTTATAACATATAAAATGTTCATACACCCACATTGACGATATGAATTAATTTAATATCTGAAAATATATAGAAATAATTATATGTATATAACATAAACAAAATTATCTTTCAACTACTTTTCCTTTTTTTTTTGCAATAAGAAAAAGGAAACAAAAAATTAGATAAAATGTGTGTCCTTGTCTTTAGATATATTCTGTCTACCTGGACGTATATTTGTTTGCAATTTGTATACACTACATTAATAATTAGTTTAAAGATTTAGTTTACAAATTCACATTTAATGTTTGTTCAAGAAATAGTTTTCTCTTTAGTGACATAAAAGAATCCAAAATTTTGAAGTCAGACCCAAAAATCGTAACGACTAGTGTAACGACAAGTGCGTGAAAAACATTTTTAAACTTTTCAAAATATTCCAAGTTGGGGTTTCAAAAAAATCACAAAAAAGTTACACGTATCCAGTCAGTTTGTTTTAAATGTGGTAGTACAGTTTAACAGGGACCTAACAATTACCAGTAAACCTGAAACTTATAAAACAAAGCAAACCCAGGAACTCTTCCAAGGCCAAAAATGTGGTGAAGATTTTGAGGGCTGATCCAAAGGCTTCTGGCCTCGAAAGAGCACGACGAGTGCAATGTTCGAAACATTTTGTACTCCAAGTTAAAAAAATTTTTGGGCTCAGTATATTTTTAGGGCAAACAGTTCCATAGGAATGCAAAGAAGAATACTGCAGCCGAAAAACGAGCAAAACAACTAAAAGTTTTTTTTTTCAAAAATTCTAATGACAGAAGTTATATATTCGCTAATTTTTACAACTTACCGGACGGAAATTTTATGTAGCGGATAGCCTTAGAGACGTCCCGGAATAGTACCACCCGTGTAAAAATATTTATATCTAGGCATTTATACTGCTATAAAGTCATATCTGACTTTCAATGGAGTCATATTACGACTTATATCATTATATACAAATACATCTGCTAATTTTTTTGACTGAATTTTGTATATGGTGCTTGATATTATTATATGTCCCCAAATCTCACTGCATATATAACTACACTAACTATATTATGTAGGTTAAGACACCAGCAAAGTCAAAAACTTTGCATAAATTAAGACTTGCATAAAGGACGACTAACATTTCATTAAATTCAACTAACATTTGTCATTTGTTTTTACTGTTCACAAAATTACTAACAATTGAAGTAAAAATTAACGACATATGTGAGTAAAAAATAAACAAACACTTATTTTTTTATTATTTTTTTAAATAACAAAAAACCAATGTAAAAAAGAATGTAAAGTCATAAAACAGTCATGTGATGTGGTTAGTTTTTTTATAAATGAACTAAAAGGTTAGTTAAAAATTAAATTTGTTCTATAATTGATTGACATTTACATTAAAAATAAAGAAACTTTATTACAATCCAAACAACTACATATTTTTAAAGCAGAAGTTACCTGAGTGTATATATGATATGATTATACATGGTCCCATGCTAAGATTTATTAAACTACACGTGACGTCATAGTGAACATATTTTGCTTATAATTTTATATGGCTTTATATATATTTCTCTGATATAATTTAAAATGAAATTTTATTTTATAAATTTTCAAAACATAACATAATTTTTTCATAATTTTTAAACATTTTGCTGTTTAAGAAAAAAAAATTGTTCTTCAAACTTGTTGATTTCTAGAAGTTTTAATTTTTCACTTAATCCTCTAACTGGCGAACGACGTTTTTCAACGAAATTCATACCATGTGCTCCACTCGAAAAACAAATAATAAGATCTTCAACAAAATTGCTTAGCGTCGCCTAATGTAGGCGATATGAGCTAAAATATTTTTGGGAGCATTTTGGGAACTAAAGCATATAAAAGAGAAGTTTTGGATAATAATTATTTCTCTTACCACACTCTTTTCTAACCACACTCCAAAAACTATTTTTTTTCTGCTCCAACTTAAGAAGATATCAAGAGTTTCGCTTTTTGGAAAAAGCGAAATTAGGCGAAAAAGTATCGAAACTTCAATTTATATTGATTAAACTTCTACGCAATGCTATTAATACTTAATATCCATTAGAAACTACTAACACTATTCAATATGCTCCCATGCTTAATGTAGATAGAAGAATGATAGAAGAATCACAAAACAGGAAGTAGGCATGATATTGAACAAGATGAAAAGGAATAAAGCGCCTGGAGAAGATAGAGTTTCGTACGAGTTCTTACAAAATGCCACGGATGAATTTGTGGATCAACTTGTTAATAGCTATAATTACATATTTGAAAAAGGCATAGTGAGTGACGTTTTTGAAAAATCAATAGTTTTCCCAATATTCAAAAAGGGTGATCCAAACATACCTAATAACTATAGTGGCATTTCGTTTATGAATTGCATAGCAAAGGTTTTCATGGGTATAATAAACGAAAGAATATCGCCATGGGTACAAAAGAATATAATTTTAAACGAATACCAAGCAGGATTTCGCAAAAACTACTCCACTGCAGATAATATATTCAACCTGGCGTCACTGGTACACCTTAAATTTCAAGAAAATAAAAAAGTCTACACATTTTTCGTAGACTTTAGAGCTGCATTTGATAAAGTCACTAGGAATCAATTGATATATAAATTACATGCCATGGGGTTGTCGACAAAGGTGGTAAGCCTCTTGGAGAGCATTTATAGAAAAACTAAGTCTGCAGTTTGGACACGTAGTGAGATCTCGGAGTATTTTGAAACGTTTTCTGGTGTCAAACAGAGATGCCTTCTTTCCCCTCTACTTTTCACCCTGTATTTGAACGATCTGCATGAGGATTTGGAAGCGGGATTGATGAATTAAATATCCGTATCCTTTTATATGTAGATGATATAGTCATCCTTGCAGATAAAAAACATGTTTTGCACGAGATGATAAATAATCTGGAAAAGTATTGTGACAAGTGGAATATGGAGGTAAATATTGATAAATCTGATATTATGGTATTTAGAAAGGGAGGACGATTAGCAAACGACGAAAAATGGTACTACAAACAAGAACAAGTAAGAATTGTGTCTGAATTTTGCTATCTTGGAGTAATACTTACACCTAAAATGTCATTCACAAAACATGTAGAACTCAACATGGCATAGCTATCTAAACAAACCAAATGTATCGCTTCGATCTAAATGGAAAATCTTTCAGGCTGTTTGCAGAGCTATACAAGCTTATGGAGCCCAAATTTGGGGATTTTCCTCATTCGAAATCGTTAACAAACTGCAAAGGTAATTTTTAAGGCGAGTTCTTAAACTTCCCGACAACATTCCCAATCATGCACTGGCTTTAGAAACCGGAACTGAAGATAGCCATTTTTACACCTTGAGCTTACATCTTAACTATATTGGAAATGTTCTATATAACTATAATGCAGAAAGACTGCCACACAAACTCTCTAAATTAATTCTACAGAAAAAATTGTTCTGGGCTAAAGAGATAAATAAAATTGGTGAAGAGGCTTTAGTGCAGGGTTGTGTAAGTCTGAGTGGATTGCGAAAAGCTGTGAATTTGTATCTAAACTTAAGGAAAAAAACCATAATAAATTTGTGGAAAGTGCAACAAGGAGCGAAGCTCGTATTTATAAACATTTAAATCCTGTTATGGGTTTTGGTTACATAATAGAAGAAAAGCTTAAAACAGCCGAAATATCAGCATTACTCAAAGCCCGTGCTGATGCATTGCCACTTAAGAAAAGCCTTTTAATAACAACACAGGCAACGTTTGCAGCCAGTGTAATACTGGAGAAGAAGAGGATATAACACATTTTATGGGAAAATGTCCAGCACTTAGAGAGTTTAGGGTAAGGTTTACCGGTAAAACACACTTTGAAAGAGAATATTTGATAAATATATTAAATGGAGCCACATGTAGTTGGAAAAATGTAGCAAACTTTACAGAAGTTGCATTAAAATATAGAAAAAATTTGCTTATGGAATATAATAATTAACTATTAAAATTATATCAATAGTTTAAATTCAAAAGAATTAAAAGAAAATCATATATTTATGGTTAAAACACGTTTTGAAATTGAAATGTAGTATTATAGGCTGACGACTTTATGTCAGAGCCTTTTAAAACCTTTATTTTTAAATTTTTTATTAATAAAGTTTTCTAATCTAATCTACTTAATATCTTTCTTCTGCCCTGTTTTATAAAAATCCGTCTATTTGTTTATAAGTTAAGATGGTATCCTTTAGAGGAATCCTGATAAAATCCAGTGAGTTCTTGGAACAAAGTAAGCACTTATTATTAAAGATAAAGCTTCAATCTTACTTATATTTTATTATTAAGAGTTTTTTGGCAACTTAAATTGGTTTTTTAGATTTTTGAAAACTATTTTTCTTAAATTTAACAAAATTTTTATTTTTAAGCTTTCTCGATTCCAAGCCGTGGACTGCACACGAAAAATTTCCTTGCAAAATATTTAGCAAAATATTTAGCAAATTTAGTTTTTCATCGGAATGTATTAATTTATAAGTACAAAACGCTCATTTGACGCATTTGTGGTAAATTTATGAAGACTTTCCTGAGGCAGCCTTACCCGTTAGAAGGTTAAATACTTTTAAGCATAACTTCAAGTCACAAAAAGCATACCTACTATTGGCTTACATTATATAAAATCAGATGTATTTATATCCAATTAGAAATAATTCAACCTTTCGCATATATACAAATCTCGGATAAAATTGTATCAAATTATATGTAATTTGATATAATTATTTACATGTAGAGGACACATTTTTCGGATAAATTTGTATTTGTTTATATATAGGAAATTATCAAATGACATCTAATTGTATTAGACTTTTTATTAAAACTTTTATCCGGGCAATTAAAAAAAAAAACGATCGAAATTTCAAAAAAAAAGTTTCCAAATCTATGTTCAACTTTCGATATAAGTGGACAGACAGTAAGATCAGAACAGAAATTGCTTATGGGATTCATACCAGAAACATTAATTAAACGCTTATCTTTTATATAAGCTGGTGCAGAATATAAATCTGTATAAAATTGGAATTAATAAAATGTTTCATTTTAAACTATCGCTTAACTCAGTCTCTACTAACGTAACTTTTTGTGTGTTAACGTTTATTTGGGCAAAATTCATATATTTACCAATTCGAGTTAGATATACTCCAAGTTAATTAATTTTTAAGTATTTTTTTTTCTTTTCCTTTAGTAGGTATTTTTGATAATATTTTAGATTAAGGTCTACGTCAAAAAATTATTATACAGTTAATATGGTTGTAAATCATATTGGTTACAAATACCATTTCATCTAATATATAACATTTTCAGTCTTTTAGTATGAATACTAGGTATGTCTGTCTAACTTTCTCACGCACATAATTCAATCACTTAAAATGTTAAAAACAATAAATTATTGATTTGTGTCTACTGCTTAAAAGCAATCTAATGGTAAGACTATTGAAATACTCATACATTCAGAGATAAATACCTTTTTTTTCTTTTAAAGACCCACACAAATCTTATTTTGTAATTCTTTAGTATCAAAAAAAACAAAAAAAAAAAAAACTAACAATAGTGACTAAATTATTTGACATATTCTTATCTAAAACTAAGTAAAAATGCTCTACTATGACAAGAGATGAGAACGAATGCATCTTCTAAAGACATCACTAGTCGAGGGTAACAATAAATAAAGTCAAAATGTAATCAAAAGGAAAAAACATCATGGTCTTTGAAAGAGACATGTCAAAATAAATAACCAGAAAAGGTGAATTTTTTGATAATTCAAAAGAAAATATCACAAAAAACAGATGAAAATTGAAAAAAAAACACGTTGTTATAAACTTTATTTTAATGGTTAGAAATTTTACTGGATCTTTAAAGACCTCAAATTTAAATTGTCAAATTTAAGATTTTTTTTTTTGTTCTCTGAATCTCAAACTAACAGTTAGTTTAATTCAATAACAAAAGCATCCTTGAAGATCCTAGCTAGTAGCTACACAGAAAAAAATATTTCCCTACTTTTTTGGTTGAAAATTTTAAAAGCTGTCAATTAAAAATTAATTGAATCAATTAAATATTTGCTCAAATTCGGAACTTGCTTGACATTTTTTTTTATTATTATCGCTCAAAAACAAACATCAACAAGTTGTTGTTGTTTTTTGCAATATTTATGTAGTTGTTTTTTCTATAAATGTTAATGTTTAGTTGGATTAGTAATAAATATTTTAAATTCGTATCAATTAGATTAGATATTAATTCTTAGTAGGTTTCTTACTTTACTAATTTAGTTTCAGTTGTTTAAATCTGAATATTTATTTATTCTAAAACATTATCATAAAATTGTTAATGTAATTTTAAAAGTTTAATTTTTTTTAATAAAACTTTAAAATTGTTTTTAAACAGAAAGAAAATGGAAAAAATAAATTAAAAATTATTTTGAGGAAAAAAAAAATATACTCTGATTTCAACAAAAAGGCTAATTTTTGCAAGGAAAAACTCAAAAAAAAAATTTTCATAACAATTTTCATACGTTTCAATAGAAAGAAAAAAACTAATTTTTGTGTGAATTTGTTCCCATAAGTATAAATAAATCTGCTAACTAAATGAGAATTTCATGGCGGTTTAAATTTAATGTTATAAAATTCAAGCTGTTAAAAACATTTGGCAATGCAGAAACACGTCTATAAAAAAAAATTGGTATGGCAAAAACACGGTATACGCAATTAATCAGTTTTTAATCAAATGAGTTATTATTTAGTTGAAAAATATTTCAATTAAAGAAATTTAAATAAGCAATTTTCGTTGTTGGCGGAATTTCAGCAATGAAAGTTATTGAATCGGTGCTTTTCGTAATTGAAATGGGTTTTTATTTTTCTGTGTGTAACGGGAACTTGCGGTAATGGGGGCTAAGCAAGACACAATCACATTGAGTTGATGCAAGTTTTCATAAAATAGTAAAGTTGCATTAATTAAAAGTTTCATATACTCAAAAGTTGTATTAAAAACTGGTTTTATAAAAAGCATGCCGCATATTATAATTTTATAAAATTTTCGTTTATTTTGTAATGAAAACTTTCATTGATTTACTGAAAAATGTAATTAATTTTCGTCCTACAAAATTCTATCTGCGTAATATTCTTACTTGAAACTCATTAACGTGACAGTCATACGCTCACAATATTTTTTCCGTAAAAACTACTGAATATACACAAAAACAATTGTATTTTATTTTTAGTTTATTTTCAACTGTTAAAAAATTAATTGACAAAATCGGTAAAAAACAATAGATGGGTATCGTTTATTTAAATACTCAATATAACATAAAAAGTTTTTGTTTTTAATGGGAAATTTTAACTGAATGTTTTAACTATTATCGAAAGTCCGTTTTTTTTCGTTTAGTGAAAAACAGACAGAAAGTTAAAAATTATATTGCTTTTTTAATTTAGCTGTATATTCCATGGAAACAACTTTACCGATTAAGTTTTTTAAAAAACTGTTGAACTTTAATGGAAAAGTTCTTGTCAGTGTATATTTTTTATGCATATATAAATTTGTCTAAAATTTCTCTAAAGCAATTTGAAATAAGCCGAAAAAAACGCAAACTGGGGAAGTTTTTGACCCCAATTTTTTTTGTCCTAAACACAAGTTTGGGCTGCCTAAAGAAATACATGTCCAATATTTTTTGTCTTTATCACGTATACAAATTTCATTAAGATTGGAGAGAACCCATCGGGTGACACCCCTTGTAAGTGGGAGAATTTAACTATTTGTATGTTTTCTCGCTAAAACTCAAAAATTCCTTCAAAGTGGATTTTCACTCTGACCAAGGACGAATATAGAGACCAAATTTTACATACCTTATTCCAGTCGTTTGGGCCATTCAGTTAAGGACTCTATCCCTCACATTGTAATCCTATTTTAAAGAAGTTTGTACTGTACTTGAATGTACTGTACTTGCCCATACTTCATACGCATTTGCAATAATCCGGAGTGCGGGGCGTACGCACTCCGAACTTATGTGCCGTATTTGAAGATACTAGCTCCATTAGATTGAGCACAGGATTAATGGGGGTATTTGTATCTAATCAGTGAATTAGCTCATACCCTAGGGAACATTAATATTAATGTTCATGTTTCCAGCGGAAAAGGTTTGGGTATGACGAGAAAAGTGAAACACTGCACCCTTTAAGGAGTACATACTTCAGAGAACACATCTTTGAAATTTCGGATTTTTGGCCAAAGTGGTTTGAGTAGGAAGTTTAGAAAGTGAGACATCTACCGTGTTTGTCCATGCCAACAAAAAAGTAGAAAAATCTTCTAAGTGGATGTCAACGCAGAAGGAGAAACCTACATTTTAAATTCAACTTCCTACAGCCATCATCCTCCCCACAAACTTTGCAGTCATTTTTTTCCATTTCTGAAGGGAGCGACTTAACTGTCAAGTGACCATTAGGTTTTCCATCAGATTGGGCTGTTCCCTTTTACCCAGGCTCAAGAGTAGTTTCATCTTGCCCACATTGAGCACTCTCCACATAATATTGGTGAACACAACAATATCATCTCTGCCACTTTCCAAGTTTCTCTTTCGTCGACTGAAAATATTTGCGATTATGAAGGTTACCAGGGACTAGCTTGCAGGCACCCATAGCCAAATCATTCATTTCACTACACTTGTCAGAGTCCGGATATCCGCGGCAAACCAAGAACTCACCTGCAGAAGTACACAATGATTTCCTCATTGCAGTTTATATCCATCTTAATTTTTTATGAATTCACCAGACAGCCCCTGACCATCAGTAAATATGACCACACTTCCAGAATAATAAGTCATATTAAAACACCGAATGCATTCAGTAATATCATCTACACACGCAAAAAAAAAAATCGGAAGCACACGGTATGTCCGAGTCCCTGCAAAGGAAACCTAAACCTGCTCTCTTTTAAAATTTTGGTTTTGAATAAGAAACGCGCAGTTAGTCAAAATACGTTGTTCTTTCCTTATGAGATGTGATAGCCTAGCAGATTCTCGAGGAGCCTCCGATGTTGGGTACTCCTGACTTAAAGGCAAAGAGATTATATTATTCAAACGACAATCTGGGGGATGAAGTGGTACGATGCACAAAAGAACGACACCTTATTATTGATATTGCTTATATTCATTATATGTAAAAGCTTCTTATGGTAAGTTTGGTGAAAGCTTTACTTTACATGTTTTATTTGTTAATGTGTTTAAAAAGGATTGTTACTCTTAAAATCTAATTTCCTTGTTAAAGGTTTCCTTGCCCGAGTATCTCATTGTGTAAGTAGCAAGTGCGGCCTCATATCACACTTGTATATCAGTATATCATAATCGATCTGAACACACTTGAATAAATCCCATAGGTCTTCTTTGTGAACACTTATACAACTTTTAGTGCAGTTGAATTAACAGATTTTTTCTGTAAAATTCAATAATCTGTTGTAGAAACTAATTTTTGTTGCAGTAACTAAATTTCAGAAGGAAACTGTCAAAAACTTTTCTCTGTGTGCAGTTTTTGATTAAAGACTTTCTAGTGCTGGAAAGTTATCGATCTGCTTAGAATGAGCTTGACACGAAATTTACTAACTCCAGTGTGCACTTCAGCAAGAATTTTAACTGTTCAAAATACAGATTGAATTTATGTTAACAAAATTTTGGCTTTAATACTTACTGCACAATTCCTGAATTTCTTGAGCTTTCCTGCTTGCTTTAAGCCAGTAATTATTTTAGAAATTTTTAAAGAGAAAATCAACAAAAATGTTGGGCTCGTTTTAAAGTTTTTCAAAATTTTATTTTTTACTTTAAGCTCTAAGGAACTGAGTTGAGATAAATGTTCGAGAGTGAGCGAGATTATAATATTTCGATAATTTTTTAACATTTTTTATCTATCTATTTGTGCTATTTTTAGGTTAAAAAAGACTTGTAAAATTTCATTTCGTTTGTGATGAGAACCTGTATAATTTTTAAATTCGGCTTTTACGCCATAATCATTTGAAATGGGATACGAATTTGTATATTGATATTTTGTAAAAACGGTATTTCGAAAATATATCCAAAATTAATATTCTATAAATTTTGCTTGATTCAATTATTTTCCCGCATCATATTGAAATTTGCTGTCGCACATTATACACACTCATAAGTATTAATATATACACAATCAACTATATATTAAAGTAATCATATATACCTACACATACACATAATTTCATTTACAGACTTTCAACTTTTCATTTGAAATGATGCGACAATAAATCAAGGATAATCTACTTTTCAGGATCATAATTTTTGTTATAAATTGACAGGCGCAGTGTCGTAATACTATACAATGTTACCAACACGCATACACTGACACACATTTAAACAACACAAATGTCATACTGTCTTTTTAAAAATAAGGCAGGCATATGAACACCAAAAAAAAAAAATAAAAATGAATAAAATAACAACAAAAATAAAATATGGCAAACATTCAAACCTAAGAAGAGCATGAAATGTGAAAAGTAGAATGAAATGAAAAAAAAAAGAAAAGCAAAGTGACAGATTTATGTTTGTTATACAATACACACAACATAACGAACGCACTTTACGCACATCAAACAACGCACACAAAAAAAAAAAAATAATAAATAAACTGACACACGCATCTATACACAGCTTTGTGTA
Organism: Delia radicum; assembly: GCA_021234595.1. Lineage (NCBI taxonomy): Eukaryota > Metazoa > Arthropoda > Insecta > Diptera > Anthomyiidae > Delia > Delia radicum. Next base: position 196,486,496 of record CM037854.1, read on the forward strand.
TACTTATGTGTGTGTTTGTAGATTTTGAATGATGTATCTCTAGATATGTTTAAGAGTTAGGTTTCTTAAATTGTTCATATGATTTTTTTATAGAATTTTGTTTGCTCGTCCTAGTTTAACCGGATATCAATTTCACCAAAAAAAAATTGTGAAATCACCATAGAAAAGCTAAAGAAAATATTAAATTCTCTTATATACAACAAACAGTTAATGACAAAAAAAGTTAAAGGGGACGGAACTTTATTGAAAATCGTGATCAGAGCTTTGAAGAACTCATTTGCTAGTTCTCATTTTTTTAAATAAATTTAATAGGCCTATTCCTACTTATGACTCGTTATGACTGTCATAAGACCAATTTTAAGACTGAAAGTCTTAAGTTTCTATACAAAACAACAATAATGTTTAATAAAATTAAAATTTTATTTCTCATTTTATGATGATGTCTGTACAAGGTCTTTATTTTTAGTATTTTTTAAACAAACTTTCATATAAATAAAATTTTTTGTGACTCTTTCAATAACAAAAACGTGGGGAATGTAGTCTTAACTAGAGTCTTAAACTTTTTCGTAAGAATAGGAATGAATTCCCTTAACAAATTTAAGGAATTGAATTAATTCTTTTTTTTTCATTCGATTTGTCTTTAAGGATCTTATTCCCTTTTTATAAAATCCGACATTAAAATTATGGAATTCATTCAGTAGGGATTCATTCAAATCTAGTTAATTTAACTTTTGGCCAGAGAATTTATTCCATTTTCGTTTAATTCCCTTAGAGAAAAGAAAAATTCGCACATGCACATTAGAGGGGCATTTTTTCACTTTTATCAATTATTTTTGCGATTATTGAAGAACTAGGTCGTGAAGTTAGGTGGTGAGAAATTGAAAAAAACAGATTGCTTAACCCTTGGCGACCTGCTCACGAAGCCTCTGATAATGGAAAAAAAAAATTAAATTGATTTTAAAAAACATATTTTTTGATACATCATCTTTAATTTCAGACACTATTATTAGCAAATGAAAGAATGTTTCGTGCAGTATTTGGATGCAAAAACAAAAAATTCTAAGCTATTAAAAAAAAAAAAAAATATACAGGCGATCTTTCAACACTTACTTCTAGAATAAGAATCTAGCCACTCAAGTCAAAATTTATGACCAGTAAAGGGGTAATAGAATTGAGTTTTGAACAATGCGGAAATATTTTTTCCGTTAGCTCTATTAGTTCTCAAGTTATGGACATTTAAAGCATTATTTAGGCGATTATCGAAGAAACACATTTCAAAAATGGAAAAAAAGTTGTCCCTACACATTTATGTTTGTAAATTTGTTTAAATTTCGACTTCACAAGCAAGATTGCTTAATCGTGTTTTTCACGAAAACTAAGCATCGCAGAACTAAAGATGCATTTATTTAGAACGTCGCCGGTATCTCCAAAACTAAAAGATATAAATGTTCACGGACTTTGTACACGGCCATTTGCAAAAGTTTTTTCTTCTAAAATCGCTATAATAAAATCTAAAACGTCCATTTCTCGAAAACTAAGAGAGCTAAAGGAATAATGTTCGATGTTTGATTTGATAAATTTGGCCAGATTTTTAGATCACGGTTTTCTCCAATTCAAAAAATGCATTTATATGATTCATCGCCTGTATCTTAAGTAAATGATAGCCAAAGCAAAACATTTTGTAAATTTTAGCGATGTTTTTTTTTTAGTTTTGGTGATTTGTTTTCACCTTATATTTTTCCTACATTTTTGGAGAGTTTTATCAATTTTATTATTATTATTTTTAAAATATTGGAGATTTTTATTAATATTGTAAATTTGAGATTTTTTCAATTTCAGTTTTTTTAATATTTACGATTTTTTTTAATTACATCGGTTTTTTAATTTTTGGCGATTTTCTAAGTGTTGCCCTTTTTATCTTTTACGTTTTTCAATTTGGCTACTTTTTTTTTAATTTTGGCGATTGTTTTTAAATTTTTTTTTTAAATTTTAGCGATATATTTTTTGACGATTTTAAATTTGGGCGTTTTTCTATATTTTAGAAATTTTATCAATTCTGGAAATTTTTTTATCAATTCTGGAAATTTTTAAATGCCTTTATTTTATTGCTTAATGTTTTAGTTAGGGAACTTATGCCCTAAATTTGAATTCTTTGAATTCATTCACAGGTTTTCATTCTTAGTATTTTCTTATTTAAGAATTCTTTCCTGGAATTATAAAATTAAATTCGATTTTAGGGAATTCAATCCCAAAATAAAAGGATTTTTTATAGCTCTGTAGTGCGATTTATCGATTTCGTTTACTAACGACAATTGTCGGTGGAGCTACTGAAAATGTTATTCAGTATGATTGATAATAATTGACAAGAGATACCTACAAAAGCTGGTAGTTTAAATTTTATTTGCTTTTAAATTATATCAGGTAACAACAATTATATCGGTAACTTGAAATAAAAAAAATTTTTCTTCATAACAATGTGCAACAAATTTTGGTTCATTGTCGCCAACTTCAATGGTTGGAAATGAAACTTGACTATTGTATAAAGAAAACCGAGAAAGGGTTTGCAGAGTTAGTTCGACTTTCATTTTTATGGCCTTCTGATTTTGTATTTTTGACCATTTTTTGCAATATGAACGAAAATCAAATTAAAAATATAATAAATTTATTGGAATTTATTGGTCTACATTCCCTTCCTATTGGAAACATTGAGGCAGATTTTGGGGTTGGGCCAAGTATACATAAGTGTTGATAAATTTTCAAACAAATGCACTTAAAGAAAACTCTTCACAATAATATTTCAATGAAATGTTCATTTGCTTTTTACAAAAGTTGATTGGCTTTAAAAAATCTTGATAAAACCTATTTTTTTTATTCTTGATAATCTAGCTAAATCAAGGTAGTTTGGCAAATCTAAATGTATGGGACTTATTTAAACATATTTACAAATAGATTTCTTGAATTGAAACTTCAAGAGGTGTTTTAAAAAAGTTATTGAGATATATTGGAAGATTTTTTTACCGCATCATCGGGGATAAAACCGTAAGTCAAATAGGTTCGGAATCAATCAACAACCAGCTTTCAAAACAGAAAACTTTTTCGTATGAAAATTATTATTCAAATTAAAAGTTTTTCCTCAAAAATGCATCAAAATATGTAATTCTTCATATGTTTTTGCAATATAAAATGGCATTTTAATTACTTCCCAGCCATTTTATTGTCATCGCCTGTATATTTCGCAAAAAAATCATCAAATAGCAATCACACAGAAAATAGAATTTGAACTTGATGTGGTGAGTGGATGAAATCTAAGGAGTAACCCTTATTTGACACATTAAATGTCATTTGAACATGCGAATGACCGTTTTTATGGCATTTAATAGCAGCCATCTTTATTTCCATCTTAGTTTGAATGTGTTTGGAGTTGTACTAGAACGAGAATTGTACAAGTCGAAATGGTATTAGACATTAAACACGTTTCATATCATTTGCTCTGAAAGCAATATGACCATTTAAAAGTTTTTTTTTTCTTTCCTTTTATTGAAAACATTAAATCATTCTATCAATCCATTTAATATTATACCCAATGGTTTGGGGTTCTTCTCTTTTAACTTTACTATGCTTGAATCCCTTCTTTTCAGTTAATGTGGTGATGTGTGCTTGATAAGGTTTCGTTTTTAAAAGTGTCAAACGAATAGGACATTATTTAGTACTTAAAATGATTCATTGGAATTTATAACATGATTTTCGTTTTTATTTAAAAGTAATATTTTCTATACTTTATAGGGGAGAGGGTGACATTTTGCTTAAGTTCACATAAAGAAGGTAGTTTACAGATGATTTAAGGTTTAGGATTTCTATTGAATTATGATTTTTTTTTTAGGAATTTCATAATTATGAATTCGATTTAATACTTTTTCGACAATAGGTGGTATACACCCTAAACTAGAGGGGCACTTTATTGTATGAAATTTTTTTTTTTTTTAAGTTTCCCATTTACTGTTCACTTTATTGTAACACTACCCTATGGCGAATGGGGCCGGTTCTGCGTGTGCCAGAGACCGGTTCTTTGCTAAACCCTACCCTATGTAAACCACTGGCAACTTTAACATTGGCTTGTCATAGGAGGGGGTCATTTGTACTGCTTTAAACCACATAGTGCCATGCCACAGGACTAACCAAAGATGGGCATACCACAAGAAGTTCGCAAAAGGCCCATGTCGTGTAAAATAAACGAAAACTAAACCAATGGAAAAAATTCTGTCAACTGGCTTTTTCTTGTTAATAAGCATTCTGGTTAAGTGGTATGTCCTCCCTTTACCAGTCACAGGATTGGTATTTTTAGGACAATTGACACTGCTTAACCCACTTCAGTATTAAATTATACCAGTCCTGTGATAAGTCCTTCTTTAACCAGTCACTTTTAGGTCAATTGACTCCTCATTCCCCATAGGGTAGCTCAGATCAGATACCTTTAACCCGTAACGTCCGGTTTTAAAAGTTTAAGATTTTTGAAAAATTTTCTTAAACTGCTTTAATTAAAATATGTTACGACACATAATTTTTTTTATTAATTTTTGCAACCTGAAGGCGAATATATTTTGCAAAAATATACTTGCAAATATCTGGAAAAAACACAGAACACATTTTTTAAAGTAAGATTGTCATATTTTTAAATTATATTCTAAAAAATTGTATAAATTTAACCCGTGGCGACCGGCGCCCTAAAAATTTAGTTTTTTTTTTAATTTTTCTTAATATGTTTTGCGAAATCGAAACAGTTCAGCCGATTTAAAAAATTTAAAAATTTTCGTGATGACGCATGCCAAAGTTAATAAAAAAAATAATGTTTCGCAAGACATATTAACAAAAACATATGAAAAATCGAAAACTTTGGAATCCCGGAGCCATAGGTTAAAGTTATCAGATTTTTATGAAATTCGATCAACCTGCTTTTTAGACCTATTGCAACAATAATCACATCAATAGTTGATAAAAATCGAAATTTAAAAAATGGAGCTCTAGAAAATAATTTATAAAACATGACAATTTTACCGTATACAATTCATGTTCTTTCAAGATATTTGCAAGTTTATTTACGAGATATCCGTAAGGACGTAAATCAATAAGGACTATCAATAAGGCGTCAATTGAAAGGTTGTTTTGTCACAATCAGATCTCATTTGATATAGATCGGTTTTTATTCTTATCCAAGTTTATCTCAAAATTGGGGTATCCAATATTATTCGATTAGATATTTCAAATGTATAACTGAATTATATAAGATCAAAATTAATCCAAAAATATCGAATTTCAGATCCTTATGGAGGCCAACATAGCCCAATGGATTAATTTAGATCTACGTGGATCTAATTAGATCTAAAAAGATCATATTTGGAATCTTATAAAATTGTATCTTACATTATTTAATGTCATATATAATTATATATTGAATTTCATTATACATATGGCACCATATCTTATATCACACACAAAAATATTTTGTAAAAGTCGCGGATGCAAAAAGTTCCGGTATGTGTATATATAAACATTTATATATATATATAATTTTATATAACATCATATCTTAGTTAATTCGAAAAATAGCATACATAACCTTATTTCATGTGATTTGAATACTCATATTGTTTACTTTCTGGTTCTTAAATTTCTACATATTAAAATCAACTTATTTCGGAAAATTATTACTTTCTATATGAAGACTTGAACAATTTACTATCTCATTTTGTGTATTATAATATATGTGGAAGTTTGATAGAACAACTAAAGTCGGCTTAAGAAATTTAAAATATTTTTGTTCGTGTGTTATGCAGTCTTGATTAGTTTTTTTTCTCAAATAACTAATTTCGTTAAGGTAATTTCAAAAGAACTTTATGAATAAAAAAAAAAAAAAAAATTTTGAAATGGAAAGGCTTAATCTACAAGTTATAGATTCGTGAATTTTTTGTAAGTGACTAAGGTCGGAAAGGATTCAAAACGTTAAATGGCTTACTCTCTTTAGAAATCAATATAAACAGTAATATTTAAACAATTTTAAAAAAATAAAGAAATGGGTTATTAAAAAGTTATTTTTGTAATAGAAAAAACCAACATTAGATATTATTCCAAAAATTATAATTAAAAATTCGGACTAATATAGCAAACCTGGTGGCCATTTAATTAAAGACCTTTTTTTAAAAGGCAAAATGGAGTGCCATCGTGGAGCCCTGGGTACTCGTCTGAGAATAAAATTATTATTTTTTTTACATACAAATAAATTCTCTAGTCGGGTTTAAATTTTTTTTAATTTTGTAATTGCATTCTAATGCTACGAGGGTGAACTCAAAAATTAAAAAAACACCCAAAAATTGTTGTTTTTTAAGTTTCAAAAAAATCTAGCAAAAAATTTAAAAATATCTGTACATTTCGGACTTCAAGTACTCTTCAAAACAAAAAAAAAAAACAAAAAACAACAGTTTGAAAATCGGCCCATCCTTTACGGATGTACCCACATCATTATTTGTGTATACAGCGGCGTACCCAGGATTTTGTTTCGGGGGGCCCAATTTTTGTTTTTTAAATTTTTTTTTGTTTGAAAAGCATATAATTTTTTACATACGAGAGCCTATATTTAATATTTTGTAGTGTCCGACCAAGTAGTCGGCTTCTGCTTCGTAGTCCGGCCAAGTTCGGTGTTCGGCCAAATTTGGCCGAACTACCGAACTTTTTATGATTATTTATAAAAAGCACAAATAAATACCAACTGTGGTTATATTTACTTTTCAGAATTTACAAAAAATCTACATAAAAAATACCACGTTGAATATGATAGAATACCAAAAGAAAAACAACGATATTTAAATATCAATGTGTGTGAAAAAATTTCAAAAAGCCAAGAGTTTAAAAAAAATTTCCAGAAATATACCTACAAGACTTATAAGCAAATAATCAAATTTAATGCGATATAATTTAAATAAAAGTATACTTTTATATTTTGCAATTAATTTCGAGTGGTAAGTAATCCTAAAAAGAGAATAACAGGTTCATCAGTTTGGGATAGACATGATGCAGTACCAGACTTAGAAGTAGCAGAACCAAAGTTTTTTTCTCTATATCAACTTAAAAATCGATCAACTATTTTTCTTTGACTATAAAATATAGTACAATACAAATATTTTATTCTTTTTTTGTACTTAAAATAGTAAAACTATTTCCAAATATGATTTTTTAAAAAAATATACCTATAAATTTGTATTTTGTTTATGTTTAATAACTTTATGGTTTAAATTTATTGATCTAAAAAAGCAATTTATATTTTTTTTTTATTAAAACAAAAAGTTCAGCTGCGGCTTCGGCCAAACATTGATATTATGGCCGAAGTTTGGAACAAAGAACATATCATACAACCAACGCTAACGAATTTGTCGCTTAACTAACGCAAAATAAATTGTCACTGAACTAACTCAAAAGATCATATCACAGAATTAACTCCATTGAAATATTAATTATTCATAACAAAAACCTTTTATTTTGTAATACAATTAGCGGTCAGAAATCAAATTTTCTGGCTTTACTTCCACCGAAAAAATTAGTTCTTAAATGAAGACGTTCCAAAATTTAAAAATACCTTTAATTTTATGCCAATTTGTTTAATTAATTCGGCAGAAATAAGAATAATATTAAAAAAAAAACATGATTATCATCCTTATATCCTTTTATCTGTTTTTTAGTGTAGTCGGAGTTCTTCCCTAAAAGTTTTCCCTAAAACCAGTTTAAAACCAGTACAATGATAGGTAGGTATCATATTTGCACCTATTATTTTTATTTTAAACCACTAACGTGATAAGTACTTAAGGAACCGGTTTCATGTTCACCTAACACATGTTTGGTACTTTCAGACCCATCACGTGATAGAAACTTTAAGTATTTCACGAGTTAGGAACTTTGGGAAACACTACTGTTTTCATGAACCACGAGACTAGTACTTTCAGACACAGCACGTGAAACCGAATTTTATATCGATGACGTGATAGGTACTTTAAACCCGATCCTTTTTTTACCTATCCTATGATTGGTATTTTAGAAACCGGTCTTGTTTTCACATATCAGGGGACAGATCTCATTTCCCAACTGATCCCTTTTTGACCGCAGGGTATATACTCAATATGTGATAGTATGCAGGTTATATGAATATATAGTGTATAAAACAATTTTGTACAAGACTGATAAGATATAATTTGAAATTAAAACGTATAGTTATATGAGCTATTCATCCAAAAATATATAATTATGAACAACAATAAAGGGTGTTTTTTATAGAGTGACACAAGTTTAAATCATAATAAAACAAGGAAATATATTTTTAATATCAATTAACCGATCTTTATTGGAAAGAAAATTTTATGAAATTAAATAGGATTTCTGCCATGTGGCCGCCACGGCTGGAGCGTAAAAGACGCAATCTGGAGCACCCAATTTTCAACAACTTTTCACAGCATTTGCGGCCGTATTTCGCCGATAACTCTTCGAATGTTGATTTTCAGGTGTTCAATTGTTTGTAAGTTTATCGACGTAGACAAGTGACTGTGGTCAGTAAACGATCTATTGTTCTTCGAATTAGCCGCTCTGAAGGACGATTATGTACTCCATAAAATGGAAGAAGTGCACGATAAGTTTGACGAATAGAACAATTATTTTGATTAAAAATTTCAACAATTGCACGCGTTGCTCTGGTGTAAGTCGATTCATACTGAAATTTCAAAGCAAACTAAAAAAAAGCAACTATTAATTGTTAAATGGGTGGTCAAATAAAGCAGTGATGCCAACTCAAAGTTGTGACACTCAAAAAAAAACACGCTTTATAAGCCACATTTTTCCAGACTTTTTCTTGGGTTTTAAAAACATTTGTAAGACCGCAGAATATAGAAGGTATGGTTTCCAATTTGAGTTTATGAATTTATTTTCCACACACAGAGAACAGTTTTGTTGTGAGAACCGAATTTGTAGCCAAACCGAATTTAGGTAGTTGCATGTACTATCACATTATTCGGTTACAGTTATAGATATTTGTAGTTACGTCTGAAATTTAAGAATAGAAGACGACAATTTATGTTAGAATATTGGCATTCAGTTATTTTCATAATTAACTAACCTGAACAACAGCTTTCTTCCAAGTTATTGATTTTTTAAGTATTTTTCTTGTTGTTAAAAATATTTGTATTTATTTTTATTTAAAGAAAATAAAAATTCAAAATTTTTATTGACATTTTTTAAAAGGAGAATATTGAAAATCTGTTTATACTACTCGTTAAAAGTTCCAAGTACTAATTTTTATACTTTGTTACGATTGAGTCTACGTATCATTTCCACAATTAATTTTTTAATTCAGCATTGGTTGATTTTGCTACATATTAAAGTATTGCTGAATAAATTTGATTATTTTACAAAATCATCGATTGTAAGAATATTTTATCAAATTTAATTAAGAAAATTTTGTAATCGGTATAGAATTTCTTAATAGATGAAATGATTTTTTTATATTTTCAACCGATTTTCAACTAACTTATTTTCTATGTGCAGCTTATAAATATTTAAATCATTCAAGTTGTATCTATATTTTATAATTCCCATTGAATTGTTTAATTAATGAGTGTGCTGCAATTAAGTTTATAATAACTAATATGTTAAAATATTTTCCAATAAGGGTTAAAAAAGATTCCCTGCTTTGATTTGCCAATAATTTAATCATAATATATGATAATTTAAAAAAATATGTATTTAAATATGATAAGTATAAAATCAAATGTCTAAAATGTTAATTTTTAGTTCATAATAATTACATTTTATACGATATACAAAACAAAAAAAACTAAATGAAATATTGTCATTGAATAATATGTATGCATCCTCTAAATAACCTAGTACGTGGAAAAAACTATATATATAAATATGAAAATGAAGGTATGACAGAATGAAATAAAACTGTAAATGTTGAAAGCATTCGTAATCGAACGTATGACATTATTAAAATGGGGGATATATATAGCATGTGGTGTATGAAGACTGATATAAGCCTTACAAAAAGTTTCAAAACAAAATTCAATTGAGTGCCCAAAATTAGAGAAGCTTGTAATGGATTCAGAATCTTCAAATATCGCCTTTCAAAATATGAAAAATATTGAATTATAAAAAAGTATACATACTTTATATGCCATATATTTTTAACGGCTTAAACAACGAGAGTCATCGGTACCATCATTTTAAAGCTACTTAAATTATGGTTTCATTAGAGCACAAAAATTAAGTACTTCTCCACTATTTTCAAACACCGCGGTTCAAAAAGCTGTTTAATTTAAAAAAATATATATATCTTAAATATAAATTACTACCCTATGTTGTAACCAAATCCCTATGTGGAGCTCTTACGGTATCCCGAGTTATGAATAAAAATGTGAAAAAATTTAACTAAGAAGCCTATAACTCAGAAACATTCATGACTACCACATAAAGACTTGGTGACGGTATAGAAGAATACTTAATATTTTTTATAAAATTTTAGAAAACCAGTTTTTTAAAAAATAACGCTTTGAACCAAGTTTTTAAAAAAAAATCATTTTACTGACAAGAAGTGAAGTATTTTTGTGAACCACGATTCAAGTACATTCTAAATAAGGTACCACAGACTCTTGTAGCTTAAACAGTTCATAAGATATGGTCAATTATACGCACTACTTTTGCAAAAATTTTATTTTTATGTTTTTCAATAAATTGTTTTTTTATATAAATCTTTTTATCTATTATATTTAGTACCTTTATTTAGATTTTTGTCCATAACACTGAGACCGTACTAGCTCCACAAACTTATTTGGCAACGGCAGAGTGGAATAAATTATAAGTAACATATAGTTTTTTGAAAATTAAAAAAAAAAACAGTTTTTTGAAATACAGCGGCGTAAACCGCGAATTTAGAAAAAAAAATGTATTTCACCTTCCAAAAATAATATATTTGCTTATTTTATTGAAAGCACGACTACAGTGTCTTGAAAATTAGGTATCAACGAATGACGTAGCTTTAACCGTTTAAAAGATGTGGACGACATGAACTGTCTTACTTATAATAACTTCTCAATTGTAGAGTGACTTTTAATACAAGATGCCAAAAAATCTAATATTACATTTGTGAAATTGTATGGAAAAATCTAGAAAAAAATTGTAATGATAGGCAAAAAAATATATACAATATTAATAAATATCTTCAATCTGCTGTCAATATAAAAATACCATATATTTATATCCTATACAATATAAATGATAGTTACAAAACGACCATCAGTTATACAATAAATAAATAGATCTATCTATATAAATCTGTATATCTATTTTGCAATTAAAATACATATTGCCAGAGTAAAAAAGTTTATATACAATTATATATGATGAAATATTTTCCACAAATATTAGGGGACAGAAAACCTTACTAGGAGTCAATGTAATGAGAACCGAACTAATCTTCTACAAGCACTTAGAGTGAAATATTATGTTCAAATATTGATAAGGAAAATGCATAAAAACAGAATTTATAAAAGGTTGGACCCAATAGTAGGTCAAGATTACATAAAAGAAGACAATAATCAAGAAGATATAATGTGGATTTTCAAGATGAGGTGCGGTTTAATTCAACTTAATGCCAACAGATTTCAAAGGAATGTGTCAAGTTTGTGCACTATTTGCAACATGGGTGAAAATGAAAACATAGAAATTTTTTTAGGCCGTTGTCCAGCATTTAGAGAATTTAGAATTTTTTATTTCGGAAAAACTTTACTTGAAGAGGAAGAGATTTTAAATACACTTAGCGGTAGAACAATAGGTTGGAAACCGTTAGTAAATTTTGTAAAATATTGTATAAATTACAGAAATATGCTTGTAAATGAAATTCATTTTTAAAATACAATTTGTTTGTACAATATAATATACAATATTATGACGACTAACGACGATATGTCATGGTCAAATATCTTAATTTAATAATTTCTTATTTTTGTAATTATGTATATTGCATATTAGGGGATATTATTTGATGCAAAAAATGGTTCTATTAAATTGTATCACTTTTTATATAAATATATTGCATTAGATAGAATTTTATAAAAAATTATCCAATTCCATCCGAGCTTTGTCCCGCTGTAATTATATCTAATTATATTATTGTTAGAAAGTATTTTGCAACCGTCAGATAATGACAATCGTAATTATTTTTATTTTTTTTAATTAATTACTGTAGAATATGACTTTAGTTAGTCTCTTTACAGGAAGAAGAAGAAGAAAACATTTTTATTGAAAAATTTTACGGACACAAGGGATACACCAGACTGCCGCAGTTTCGTCCCCCTCCTGGGACTCGTCAGTGGTTAATTGTATGTGTCAATTGAACAAAGTATTTTATATTGTTAATTTGCTCTATATGAAAAACTTTTTATTTTTTGGTGTAGTACTGGTATTCGAACTCACTGCCTTAGCATCAAGCTTTGCATCGTAATCTCACCTCTTAACGAGTTGAGCCACGGTCGACACAGCGATGACTGTGGCTAAAGTGAAGTTTTGTCACACTACGTACACACAAGTATTGTTTCCATCAGAAGAGACAGAATTAACTAATACCACTGCACAATTAATTTCTCAACTAGAATGCTTCTTCTTCTTAAGCCTATCTCTTTTTCACACGCAATTATCACGTTTTCTGATGCACTTTATTCACATACAATAGTTGGATACCAAGTGTAGGTTAGAGATTGAGTTGGCGTTAAGCAAGTTTCTTCAAATTTCACGTTAGAAAGTGTTTTGCAACCGTCAGATAATGACAATCGTAATTAATTTTTTTATTTTTAATTAATTACTGTCGAATATTACTTTAGTTGGTCTCTTTGCAGGAAGAAGAGAAGAAAACATTTTTATTGAAAAATTTTACAGGACACAAGGGATACACCAGACTGCCGCAGTTTCGTCCCCCTCCTGGGACTCGTCATTATATTATATTTGATACAATTAGATATAAGTAGATATAATTAGATATAATTCGATTTATAATTAGATATAATTAGATATAATTAGATATAATTAGATATAATTAGATATAATTAGATATAATTAGATATAATTAGATATAATTAGATATAATTAGATATAATTAGATATAATTAGATATAATTAGATATAATTAGATATAATTAGATATAATTAGATATAATTAGATACAATTATATACATAATAATCCAAATATATTATATTAAAAGACATTAAGTTGCATATATTTGATCTAAATTAAAGGGATTCGAAGCACAAAATGTATGATTGAAATTTGTAAATAACTTAAATTTTAGTTATATTTTTTTAAGGACATCAAAATTTCGTTTTAAACAAAATTGTTAAGTTTAATTAAATAAAAAAAAAAAAAATTGTCAATATTAAAAAGGGTTTGTTATTTGTAATTGAAATCGATTTAGCAAAATTGTAAACTATTTTCGTAAAATATTTCTTGATTTTATAAATATATATACACTGACAAGATGTTTTCCATAAAAGTTCAACAGTTATTTAAAAAGTTAATCGGTAAAGTTGTTTCAATGGAATATACAGTTCAATTAAAGAAGAAATTAACTTTCTGTCTGTTTTTCAATAAACAAAAAAAAAAGTACTTTCGGTATTAGTTAAAATATTCATTTAAAATTTTCTATTTAAAACAAAAACCTTTTATTTTATATTGAGTATTGAAATAAACAAAAACAATCTATTGTTTTTACCGATTTTGTTAATTCATTTTTGAACAGTTGAAAATAAACTTAAAAATACAATTGTTTTTAAACGAAAAGTAAGTAGTTAACTGATTTTCAGTAAATATAATGTGTATATTCAATAGTCTTTACGGAAAAAATATTGTGAGTGTATTTATGTAGAAACAGACTTGGAAAATTTTTACAATTTTGGATTACATATTATTATGTCTAAAATGGCAGAGAAAGTTTTTGATGTTTGTGGTATATATAATTATGTATTGGGTTATATCTAATTTTATAGAAATCTAATCAATTTTATCAACCATGTATTATCATATAAAGGGTCCGCCATCTAACGTTTTTTTTCAACTAGTGCTTATTTCGTGAATAGTAACACTTAGCTCATGTCTGATTTGACAGATAATTAGTTTTATCCTTCCGCTGAACGAATATGGTTGTGTATACGCTTGAACAACGCTGGGAAATATTGCGACATTACTTTGAAAATCATGGTAATGTTGCAGAATGTGTGCGAAAATTGCCATTTTTCTTCGAAAATGAGCAAGGAGTGGCCGTTACAGTCAATGGCGATCGTTATCGGGATATGTTGAACGAATTTTTGTTCACAAAATTGAAGAGGAGGATATTGGCAACATTTGGTTTCCACAGGACGGAACAGGAAGCCATTGGTGAAATACAGCTGCACACAATCGATAATGTGCTTAAAAATTGGACCTACTGCATGGCCAGCCGAGGCAGTCATTTGAATGAAGTTATTTTCCATTATTAACCGGAAGGATTGTACTTTCAAATAAAAAAAGAAATTTGAGAAAATATTCAGAAGTTTTTTTTTATAGCATTTAAAAAAAAAAAAAATTATTTGGCGGACCCTTTATAGATTTCAGAATAGAATTATTTTATATATGATTGGATGTGCTTATTTTTTTTTTTGGTAAAATATTTTGAAAATATTATTATATATAAATACATATTGTTTCATATGCTATTTGATATGATCATATATTTTTATATTAAAGACTATATTGTTATACATATATTTTTTTTTTACTCGGGTATCCATAGATTTATAATATTACAATATTATTAAAAATATTTATGATTCTATGCCATGACCATTCGATTTATGTATTTATAATATCCATACCAACATCCTCCCCCTCTCCCCTTAGTTATGACAGGTAATAAAAATAATTTATGCGCATTAAGGGTTGTTAAATATTACAATTTTGGTTGAAAAAAAAAATATAAAATAAGAAATCCCAAAAAAAAGTTAGCATTTGGCGGGCTGTCAGACATTTGGAAAGAACAAAAAAATAAATATTTTGAACTGTCACCACTAAAAATATATAGTGCTGACAAATAATAATAAAATATAAATATTTTACAAGAAGGGGGTTTGTATGTAATACTCTTCAAGTACACTCATAAAAAAAATCTCGTACAAATAGTTGAAAATTCAGCTTTGACAACAGAAAATAATGCCTGATTTTGAGCCAGCAGAATTTTCTATGAAGTTGAGAATTACGTTCTGCTAAATTTAGGTGATCTAAATTTTAGTAGAACTAAATTTGAGTTGACAGTTGCAGTTGCAGTTAAATTAACTAAGAATTTTTCTAAATCTGCAGAGTTTCTTATCTGAAGCAACAGACAGTTTCTGTTAAAAAAGTATTTCCGGATGTGACCAGAGTCAGGTCCATACTTATTACCGGGAATATAAATAATTGATAAGTAGGGGTTAGGAGGTAGACAGCAATAAATTACAAAATTCTATTTGTACTATTCAACAAGTGTCATAGAGCATTTTTGTAAATACAAAAAAAAAATTCTAAGTTGGCACCAACAAGGAGGATACAAACACTCTTTTCTTGATTTTGTTGTAATTTTTGAATTTTTGTTTTGAAAGAAGTTTTATATAAAAAACTACAATTTACAACCATCTCAACAAAAAAAATTGTTGAAAATAAATTTGAATTTAAAAACAAGGGTGTTTGAATTTAAAAACTCCATTGTTGGTTCTGTGTACAGAGTAACAATTTTTATTCTATCTCGCTTAGTTTCCGAGATATAGCCTACTTTTTGATTAGAAAATAAAAAATATGAGCAAATAACGCTATCTAGAAGAACAACTGATAGCTGAGACACAAAAAAATGTGTTGAGAACAATCGTAGTTTAAATTAACGGAAAAAATTTGTAAATTTGAGAACCACAAATAACTAAATTTTAGGTCGAAAAATTAGTTCAAATACGAATGAAATTTCTTCTTGAGGTGAAATGAGATAACTAATAATATTGGCAAATAACCTATTTTTTTTTTTGTTAAAGAGAAGCATAATTCAAGAAATTCTTCCTATTAATTTCTGTGTTGCTTTGTTTGGAAAGATGGTAGTAGAGAGGTGACCATCTGTGTAACAGTACAACGCGCTAACTATACACCACAACGCTTAAACGATAACAACAGAAAAAATTAGTGAATTGGAACCGGTTTAACATACACTCTAAAAATAAGTTAGTACAAAAATTAGTAAAACGTCTTGTAAGTCAAATATACCATTTCGCAGCAAATATTTTGCTAAAATTGTTTTTTCAGTTAAATTTTAGTTATACTTATTCAGCACTTAACTGTTTTGAAGTAATGTTATACTAATATTTTACTAATGTTTTACTACTATTTTACAAATATTTTACTAATATTTTACAAATGTTTTAATAATTTATTTTGCTAAAAAAAATTGTCCTGATACGCACATTAATAGCATGGACGACAACCGGATTGAAAGATATACGCAGAATCAAGTAGATATAGCGGCATGCCAAAATGAATATGCTATTTCTCAACAAATTTTTTACTGAAATTTTGTTTTCAGTCAAAACTTTAGTTGTACTTATTCAGCACTTAACTGTTTTGAACTAATATTTAACTAATTTATTTTGCTAATACAATTGTGCTAATAAGCACATGAATAGTGTGGTCGAGAGCCAAATTGAAAGATATATAAAGAATAAAGTAGATGTCGCGGCCTGTCTAAATGTAATAGAATGTTTTTCTATTGTAGCAGAATTGTTTTCATTTTCGTTAAATTATTTTGTATTTCTTTACAGAAAGGTTTTTGTAAATTTTTCTCTCCTTTAAATAATGTTAAACTTAAATGCAAATAAATTACACAATATTGTTATTAAATTATTAAGAAGAAAAGGAAAATAGTCCTAAACTCTTAAAACATTGTTAAATTAGTAATACTTAAATGCTAAATGAAGAATACCATTGAAATTGAAATTTTGTATTTATTTATTTTTTATTATTTTGTAGTATTAAATTTTGTTAAATTAAATTTTGTAAATATTTTTATAACTAACTTTTTGTATACTTGCTCTGTTTTATATTTATTCATTGTGATAAATTATATTAGATAAATTAATTTTAAATAATTATTATTTATATTTATTTTTTATATTGTTACACTAAATTTGTATTCTAACACTATTTTCCCAGTGCTGATAAAATACTTGAACTTATTACACTGGTATACAAAATAAATTAATTACAATACAACAAATACAATAAAGTAGTGTGGACAAATAGCTAACAAATATATGTTCAGGTAGACAGACTGTAGCGAAAAGCAAGGAAACACATCTTAGGTAACTTTTTATGTTTCCTTTGTCTTATTGCAAAAAAGGGTTTCATATTTAGACAATCATGATGTAAGTAGTAATTAATGTCGTTAATGTGGGAGTATAAACATTTTTAAATTTTGTAACGTATTATAAATTATTTTTCAAAGAATCGCAAAATTTTTTCTAACGTTTTTGTTGAGTGTACTTTTGTGCTACCTTTTTTTATGAGTGTATTTCCGCTAGAGAAAAGACTACTGCTCATTTATTTTGTGTGTATGTGTCTTTTTTTAGGTTATAATTCATTTTTACTATCACAAAATCACAAATCAAAAAATTTTTTTTTGGCATGTGATGGTTATTATTAGTAGAGAAATATGTACATTAAAATGTGTAGACCTTTTTGTCTCTATCTATGGGTGTGTATGTGTATGTGTGCCTATCATTATCTGTAGTAAGTCGTCCTTTGTGTATGTTATGAGTTGAAATGAAGCTTTTGCCAGGAATTCATACAAATCATTTAGAAAACTTAATATTAGACGTAATAGATGGAAGAAAAGAATGGAAAAAAGTGGAAAAATCTTAGCCACCACCTTTAATATAACAGTTGCCATCATAATTTTTATGATATCTGTGTCCAATCTTTTGATTTATTACTTTTGCAACGCATCACAAAAATTATTATTTTTAATCTTCCATATAGTCAGTCAGTAAATGAGAACTGAAATAGACATTACAAAAATGGTTTCATTTCCGGTTTTATGGAGTATTTTTTATATGGAGTTTGTAAACCACAAATGTATATTGATGGTTTGTTGTTAAAAAAGCCCTAACTAGATTTTGTATTTCTTAAGAGGTTTTTCCTTGTTCTTAATTAAATCTGGAAAACATAGATAGTATGACCTAAATCACTGATATAAGATTTATTGGATTTTTGGCGCAGAACGTGGTAAAAATAGAGTTTAAAATAGAGAAAGTGTACTTTAAAATTTGACATATGTGGTCCTAATCTTGCGTAGACATACATTTAGATCGGATTCCAGGAACTTCCTACGGGCAGGGATATGAAGTAGAAAATGTATTCCCTTGGCAGCCTTTTAAAACCGACGAAGCAAAGAGCTTGAAATTAAGTATGTTGGTTCCCTGTCCCGAATAAATATCCACTTAGGCGGGATTTTTGGAAATTCTTACGTGGAGGGGATTTGCGAAACTACATATAAGGATAAAACTCTCCCACATTAATTTTAATATAAATTTTGATATTAGTTTTTCGTTAACATGCGCTAACACAACATTTTTTGCATTCCTGAGGGGAGACTGAAATGGAAAAAATATCCCTATTGAAGGGCTACCTATTACCCTTTGTATATATATATATGAACCTTTGAATATGGCCAAAGCACTGGTAATGTAATTTCTGAATTTTTACCAGGAAAGTGTTAAAAATAGAGATACAACGGGGAAAAGTTCCGCCACATTGCCTGGCGAAAACGCCGAAGATAGGAACTTAAAATTTGATTTGCACGCTTCTTCTCTCGCTTACAAGAAGAGTCTTCAATCTGGATGTAATTCGGATATGTGGTAAAGAAGAAAACAACATGGGACATGTATTTTTTTAGCTGCCCAATCTCACGTATAATGTTGAAAAGGTGAGGTTAAAATTTTTATTTTTTTGCATGGAAACATTTCTGAATACAATAAACAACAATTTTATAAGTAATTAGGAGGTACAATTAGATAATATGTAATAATTCAAAATTTCAATTAGATTTAAACTACCACAGTTGCCTAGAATTTATTTATAACAACTCGAAATTAACCGATAAATGGTGTCAATTTTTACCCCACTTTTTAACCACAGAACATGAGATTGGACCGCTAACATTTCCCTTGCTTGTTTTTCTCTCTATCGCATATCTAAATTTCATTAAGATCGAAGAGAATCCAGACACTCCTTGCTAGACATCCCCTAGGACGAGATTTTTATAAAATTCTGTTTAGAGGAGTGGAAAAACTATCCACAAAACCTATGTTTACCGGGCTTATTAGCAAATGGGCTCAGTTGCAAAAAATAGTAGTGCAGAACCAACTTTGTAATGGTTTGGGTTGGCTCATGATAATGTAACCGTAATTAGATTGAAGCTCTATCTTTAATGATAAATCCTTACTTTGTTCAAAGGACAGACAGAATTAAATCAGGATAACTATATAGAAGATCGTCTTAACTTTTAAACTAATAGAAGGGTATTTATGAACAGAAAGACGACACTTTGTATTAGAAGCATAGCGTTAAAGTTTGAACATTATATTTAACAATATATATTTAGATACTTTTTCGTCCAATGTCGATTTTTCAAAAGGTGAAAGTTTCCATATCTCGTATTAAATAATAGCACAAAAATAAATTTTTGGATTGTGGTCATATCTTAGACTCAAAAAATAAGTAAGTAGAAAAGTTAGTAAAACATCTTGTAAATCAAGTAAATTATTTATCAGCACAAAATTTGCTGAAATTAATAAAACTGAATTTTTTTTAATAGTGAAGTTCAAAAAAAAATAGCGAAAAGTATTTTTTTTTCGAACTTTGTTTTAAAAATCGGGAATGTTTTAGACATTTATTTTTTTAAAGATTATTTTAACGTCAATAAAATTCGAGTTCGTTATCATTACCAATAAAGCATAAATTCTACGTTAAGATGCCAATTAATTGACCCCAAAACAATATACAAAAAAGTTTTTTCGAGGATTAGAAATTTTCATACAAAAGTCGATTAATCGACTTATATTGGAAACAAGTCGAGGAGCATCGACTTTTGAAAAAAACCACAAAGTCGAATAGTCGACTTTTAAAATTTTTACAAAAGTCGACTTTTTGTTGCAACTATATAATCCTAATATGATCTTAATTAACCCCAAAACAATCTAAAAAAAGTTTTTCGCCAATTAGAAATTTTCATATAAAAAGTCGCTTAATCAACTTTTATTGGAAAACAGGCGAAAAGTTTAAACATCGACTTTTGAAAAAACTACAAAGTCAAATAGTCGACTTTTAAAATTTTTACAAAAGTCGAAAAGTCGAATTTTTGTTGCAACTATATAACCCTAATGTGATCTTAATTGACACCAAAACTGTCTACAAAAATTTTATTTTTGCAAATTAGAAATTTTCTTAGAAAAAGTCGACTAATCGACTTTTATTAAAAAACAAGGGAAAGTCGACTTTTAAAATTTTTAATAAAGTCTACTTTTTTCCAACTATAAACTCTAGTATGATCTGAAAGCTATGACTATCCTGATGCATTTTAACCTGTTTCTGTTGGCGAATTAATTTTTGTTTTTTTACCTTTTATTTTGATTTTCCTTATTTTTGGCATGATCCCTTATAAATAAAAAATACACAAATCCTTATCTAATTATTGAAACAGTATTAAGTAAATTACTGGATGAAGATAATTAAATGATTTAAAAACCATCAAATCCTTCAGCACCTTGACTACAATTGAAGTTAATTTTTTTTTTTGAAGACTATTATCCAGAGTTGCCACATAATTATTTGAAAAAATCAATTTTTAACCTTTTTGATGCGACGTTTTTCAAAAACTAATTAAAAATACGAAAAAAGCTAAACTTTTAAATTGCTCTGCTGATGAAAAAGTACGAAAATATATTTCTTTCTTTCTAGCCATTAGTTTCATCGATTGCACGTAATTTTTGAAAATCTGACCGATCGCACCGTGAATTTTTCAAATACAGAAAGTAGTAACATAAATAATGGACGGATTTTATTTAAATACTACCACGCAAATAAAAATTATAATGCCAGAGTTAATATTACTGTATTATTTTTTTCAAAATAAAAAAATTAAGTCTTTATACTTCCAAAATTTCGAAACCTGTTGAAATCGACTATAGATGCCTCATATATCTCAAGGTCTTATGAATTGGGAGAAATGATGGTTAGGTTTTTTTTTTAATTTCAAAATCATTTAATTTTATATATGCTTAGCAGAACAATTTTTTACCATAATTAATTAGTAAAACATTAGCAAATTATTAGTAAAACGTCAGTTCAAAACAGGTAAGTAGAACTAAAATTTTAGATGAAAAAACAGTTTCAGCAAAATATTTGCTAAAAAAAAATAGTATAACTGATTTAAAAGACGTTTTCTTAACATTTCTACTAACTTTTTTTTAGAGTGTAAATTGAGTGATTTATTCGTGTTACTGAAAGAATAATATATATTTTTTGTATAAATATAAATTTAAAATTATGTTAACAAAATCAAATATAAGGTTTATTGTTTTGTTTTCCTGTTTCCATTCTTCTTAGTTATAATTCCATTTCATCATTATTGTTATTTTTTTTTTTGTCATTTTGGTTGTTTAATTTTGCAACGACCCAAGTTGGAAAATTAAATTTATTAAATTTAGCATTACCGTAAAGTTATTTTTCTCTATATAGTACACTCAGAATATTCTTACAGTAACTAGACTTAGAATACTCCGTAGGTAAAGACGAATGCAAATGTAGTTAAAAACAAATGAAATTTCACTTAAAAAAAGGACGACTTTCATTCAACTAACATTGTAAATTCAACTAACATTGTCATTTGTTTTTTAATGAACAAATGACATCACAATTGTAGTAACAATTAACCATATATGTTAGTAAAAAATAAATAAACATAAATTTTTTTTTATTTTTTTTAAATAACAAAAAACGAATGTAAAAAATAAATGTAAAATCACAGTCATTTGTTGTGGTTTGTTTTTTTAAATGAACTACAAGATTAGTAAAAAATTTAATTTGTTCTACAAATGACTGACATTTAAATTAAAACTAAAGAAACTGTATTGCTACCCAAACAACTACATAATTTTAAAGCAAAAGTTCCCTGAGTGTATATGTAGGTCATTCGGGTAGTAAATTGTAGTAGTTGCTTTAACTGTTATTATAGTCATTTTTCCATAAGAATATGGAAAACGACTATTTTAGACAGTCATTTCAAAAACTAACTAACCAAAAATTCTGTTCTCCTGTAACAGTTGTTTTGAGTAGTTATTTTATTACTTTAATAAACAACTACCAAAGCAGTCATGAAATGGAATTATAACAAAGAAGAATGGAAACAGGAATACAAAGGAAGAACCCTTATATTTGATTTTGTCACCATAATTTTTAATTTATAATTACAAAAAACATATATATTTTGCTTTCAGTGACATAAATAAATCACTCAATTGTACACTCTAAAAATAAGTTAGTAGCAATGTTAGTAAAACGTCATGTAAATCGAGTATACAATTTTCAGCTAATTTTTTGTTGAAACAGTTTTTTCAGTTAAAATTTTAGTTATACGCAATCAGCGCTTAACTGTTTTGAACTAATGTTTTACTAATATTTTGCTAATGTGTTACTAATTTATTTTGCTAAAAAAAAAATTGTTCTGATAAGCACATTAAAAGTGTGTAAGACAACCATATTGGAAGATAAACGAAAACAACGCAAGATAACAGAAAACAACGCGTTCTATTTAACAATTCTTTATCTAAGAATATTGATGTTAAATCAGGAGTACCTCAGGGTAGCCATCTTGGTCCTATTTTGTTTTCGTTATTCATTAATGATCTACCGTTAGTGATTAAATTTTCAAATGTTTTAATGTACGCTGATGATGTGAAAATCTTCCATAGCTTCGATAATTTTTCTGATCACATATACATTCAGGAAGATTTGGACAGACTTAACGAATGGTGCAGTTTAAATTTAATGGAGTTAAACCTGAAAAATGCAAACATATGAGATTTTTCAGAAAATTCTGTTTTCCCGATTTCTATTCCTTAGGGGGCTATCAGTTGGAGTTAGTTGATACCTTTAATGACCTTGGTGTTCTTTTGGATCCTAAATTAACTTTTATACAACATATTACTTTGACTGCAAATAAAGCACGCGGTGTGCTTTCATTTATCAAACGATGGGCAAAAGTATTCATTGAACCGAATATCACAAGGCAACTTTATACTTCCCTTGTAAGACCAATTTTGGAATATGGTTCCATAATCTGGGATCCTCAGGAAAATGTTCGTATCCAACTAATTGAGTCCGTCCAAAAACAATTTTTGCTATTCTGTTTACGGAGTTTTTATTTGGGGGCTGCAGCTGATCTTCCATCCTACACTACTAGACTGGCTCGCATCAAGTTGCCAACCTTGGAAAGCCGAAGAAAAATGATGAATGTTACGTTTTTATTCAAGCTGATTAATGGTGAAATTTGCTCGGAATTCCTCGTCAATAACCTATTATTTAATGTTCCTCAACGCCCAACGAGGTACTTTATTCCTCTATTTATTCCATTTCACCGTCAAAATTATGCTGATGCTGATCCTCTTTTACGAATGAGCAATGATTTTAATAATTTTTATAATTGTATCGATTTTTCAAAAAATGTTAACTTTGTTAAACGTAGGATAATTTTAACTTTGAATGTCTGATTTCTGTGATATTATGTTAGGTATCTACTTATGTAATTTTTATGATATTGTCTGTAAGGATTTTTTCCATAGACTAAATAAATACAAATACAAAAAAAAAGAAAAATAGCGGATGAAAAAAAATTAAATATTTTGTTGTTTTCGGCTGGTCAAAGTAATTCTCTATTAATTAAATTAAAGACAAAATAAGATATTTAAATTTAATAAAGAATAAATGTGTATTTGTAAACAAAATGATTAGAGTCACTAATACTGTAGTGTGGTTAAATTGCAAAAAAAAATACACCCAGGTAGACAGACTAAAGTGTAGTGTGGTCAAATTTCAAACAAACATACGTTCAGGTTGACAAACTACATCTTACGTAATTTTTAATGTTTCCTTTTTCTTATTGCAGAAAAGGATTGTATACGTATTTCACCTTTTGTTATTTCGTAATTAGAAAGATGACAATTAGAAAACCAGATCAAAAGATATACGCATATGAAGTAGATGTCGCGGCATAAAATAAGTATTAGTTATTTAAAAATAGAAGATTATGTTGAGTTTTTTAAAAATTCTCATTTAGTTTATATTTGTTATTATTGATATGTTTACAGTTTGCAATTAATAATTAGAAAATTTCATTGTATCTCCAATGCATAAAATGTCATAACTGGAATACTGTTTGGACATTTGACTTTTAATTTTAATTATGATATAGGAACTACAAATTTTTATTGTAATTAAAAGAAAAAAAAATTATTTTTTTATTAAAAAAAATTTAAAATAGCAAAAAAATAACTGTTAAAATCTGTAGTTTTTACAACTTATGTAGTAGTTTTATGTTCATTGTTTTATTATTTTATTTCTCGTTTTTATTGTTTATGCATTCTTTTAAGGTTATTTGTTTTTGACCGCTTTTTAAGTCGTTTTTACTAATACAATATAAGTTGTTTTATCAATAGTTAAAAATGACTACGTGATTAGTAATTTGTATACCAAATACAGTAATAGTCTTTTTGACTATATTTGTAGTTATTTCAATTGTCATTTCTAGTAATTTTAACCTTCTTAATTTTCCTGAGTGTAATTTTTCTACAGCTTTAGTTCATTTTTGTTTGCTTTCTTGCCCGTATATATGTATTATTCGTTCAGCTTCGTCTATCATCGTGACATTTACTGCCGTCTTTTCTTTTATTTATTTTAGAATTTTTTTTCCTCCTAACTACTACATGTACACTGTTGTAGTATATACTTTAAGCTTCATTTTGTCCTACAACTACGTCGTCTTCATCTTAGTCCTGGTGACTGACAGTCGCCGCGGCCATGATGTTAAATGCCAAACTTTGTTTTTGATGTTAGACTATAAGTTGATGTACATTTCGACATCGTCTTCGTTCTTGTTGCTGATGTGGTGTGTAGAGAGTAGTTGGTAGTGTGTTTTTAGTTTTGGTATGACGACAAAGACGTTGATGATGGTGATGGTGAGTAAATAGTTGAGTTGGTGGGTTCTCTGACTGTCTTGACATTGTGTGTAATGGTTATAGCCATATACTACCGTTGATGATTTTAATGATGGTAGTGGTGGTGGATGATTCTGCATACAATTTTTTTTTACTTTTTCGTCATTGTCTTCTTCCTACTTTTGGTTGGTCGTTCTCTTTCCTTCACAAGTTTTTCCTTATATAGTAGTTTTTCTTGTATTCTTCTTTTGTTTTAGGATTTATTTAATGTCTAAATAAATTAAGAATGTCATTGTGTTTATTTTTTTTTTCAGAATTTATCTATTATATCCTTTAGGGTATTGTATGGTAGTTAGTTGAATGTTTTTAATTTGATTAGAATTGTTTCTTATGACCCATTCTGCATGACTGTTTTAATATGGATAAAGTAAAATAAAACAAAATCAAAGTTATTATGATTTTCGATTTTAATAAATGTTCTTTTTAAATTACTGAGAGTCTTTTAGTTGTTATTTTATTAAAAAAGGCATTGTTAATTTTGACCTTTGACATATATTTATATATATTTAAAAAAGAATGGCACTATTGACTGACTCAACATCGCACAATCTATAACGATGGCGTTAGAACTTAAAATTCGTTCTGGATATTCCTCCTCCGGCGTAAGTAGATGTCCGCTAAGAAGGGATTTTTTAAAATTCTAATGGGAAGGAGCAGAAAGGGGCCACTCACGCTAGAAATGTGACATTAGCAATATATATTCTTTCGAATATGACCTAACTCACTGAAACTTTTCAGCAACGTGTTAAGAATTTTGTTTAAAGAGATGCAAATCTCTTCCTTGACTGCCTGGATAAACCGCATAAGGTAGGAACTTGAAATTTGGGTTCCTAATATGGCGCTGTGGGTTTTTAATATCACATTGACATCCTCTTAGATAAGAGTTCTTCAAATATCTACGGGTACACCCATTACCAGTAGCAACTGTGTTGTAGCAAATCGAATAGTTCGGTTGCATTTACCGCATTTTTTTTTGGTAGTTATGACCGAATATCTTTTGAGGCAATCAAAATCGAAAGTGTCGTGGCAGAATTTATCTTGTTTTTTATCGAATAAGTGCTATCCCAACCGAAAAATTCGGTCGCAGCATGTAACGACAGAAGTAGCTCAGCTCATTTCAGTCTACACACTTTGTAGTGCTACCAACAAACACGGCTACATACAGAAGTCATGATCAGTCGGATACGACAGTGCACACAGTCACAAGGTAATTTTAGCTAATCTTTCTCTTTTACACTCTCATGAAAATTCTAAAATTTCATCCAACGGAATCGATTCGGTTGCTGCAACCTCGTAAATTCTGTTGTCACAACCGAATGCAGTTGTCGCAACCGAACTCAGTTACCACAACCGAATTCAGTTGTCACAACCGAATTCAGTTGTCGCAACCCCCCAATTCGGTTACAACAACCGAGAGGCCTAGAGTTTAAAAGTTTTCACATTGACGGCTTGTAAACACCAATTTTGCTAGAAATTTAAAATTTTCCTGCTGATCTAGGAATATGAAAATATGAAAGGTTCCTCCCACTCGTAAACATACGCTTAGACAGGATATTTCGAAATTCCTTCGGTAAGGGGCAAATAAGGGATCTGTTAATTGCCTGCATTTGCCGTTTTAGCTAGAAATATTAAATTTTTACTGTGTCTTTCCTGGGGTATATGCTAATTCGCCAATATGATACTCTTTGAAATTATAACAGTTACATGGTGTAATTTTTGGAGCAAAAGTGAGAGGATCCGCCTTAACGGCTTTCTTAAACCCACTAGGTAAGGAACTCAAAATTTAAATATGTTCCTAATCACGCATTGACATCTGCAAAGACGGGATAATTCATTGAAAATTTACTGTTCGCCCTTTTTATTAAAGAATTCAGATTTTTTCAAATATATTCCGAAATTTAATTCTACCAGTATCTAAGCATCGAGATTTTGAACTTGTTTGTACCAAAGATCTGCATGAATGTCTTGTGAAACATTCGCAAAACATTATTTTTTTCAACAACAACATGTTTTTTTGCACCGATAATAAAAAATATGTTATATTTTGAAAACATCGCAAAAATTATAATTACCTATGAAAAAATAGACTATTTTTGGTACTATTAAAAATCTAGTATTAAAAATAGTCAAAGCTGGATTCAGTATAAACAAGAGAATGTTTTTCAAAACATTCACGGTTTTGTACATAAAACTTTAGAAAGGAATTAAACGCACGATTAAACAACCATAATATAATTTAAAATGTTCAATAAGGTTTATGTAAATTTAAACTAAATTTACCTTTAACTTTTAGTCACTCCAAAATTATTAATCGATGTCAACAACTTTATAATTTTCTGGAATTTAGGAAGATGATATCGGTTCAATAAGATTCTTTGGGAAAGCTTTGTAGATAACCAAACAATAGAACGATTGACAGACTCGGACAATCGTTGAAGTGACTAAAAAGAACTTACAATGATATTCACCCTATGGGTTCTCTTCGATCGCAATGAAATGTGAAGTTTAAAAGGTGGTGTCAAAAATTATAGGAATTTTGTATGGAAACTAAGTTCCGATTTATTTGTATGCTTCGTTAAACTACTCCGAAAAACAAAAACTATGATACCCATATTGCATGTGTAGTATATTGGGGTTGCTATTTTTTCGGTAGAAATATGTCTTTTTGAGAAGTCGCAAATAGTTAAGAGCAGAGGAAATAGCTCAACTTAACTTAAACCAGATAAAATTCCTTAACAAAATGTTAGTTTTAATTTCACTTAAAACGCAATGTGTTAATAAAAAAAATATTTGAATGTTATCGGATACGTTACATCTGTCAGTCAATGTCTTCAAAAACTCTTTCATTTGATACCCCATTTGTTGAAAATTTCTTTGAAATCATAAGAAATAAACTCTCATTGACAACTTTTTTTTCACTCTAAACCTGACATTTTGCCTCTCAAAAAAAAAAAAAAAAATCATGATTTAATTTTGATTTACTCGATCACATATCCGATTTTTATTAATGTCGGTGAGAATTCGTCTGCAAACTCTCCTTGTTAGATGTTGCGTTTTAATTTTCTAAAAAGGATGCACCACTGATGGGTTCCCTCGGATTACGCCATGGATATGTGATAATGGGGAAAAAATAAATAAGAACCGTTTTAGTTGCCCAATATCACGTTTTTGGGTTAAAATTTGGAATCAAAAATAAGCCAATAAGCCAATTTGCCATTATTTCCTTTTTTTTCAAGCTTACTTCAAAGAAACAATATATGTATTTGGTATCAAATGAACGCTATTTGGATGACCTTTCCATAATAGTAAACGTTTTAAAACAAAGAAGTTTATACGAGTATAAATCGATTTTCCCCCCTAAATATGCTATTGGGCCAGAATGTTTCTTAACCAATTTTTTATTACTTTTTACTCATCTATTCTATATTCGATTTTAATCGAAATCTAGAGAAACCACCCACCAGAGTTCCCTTATAAGTAAAAAATCTTTCTTCCTAGGTAGAGTTCTGTACTCTTGAGGCTTTGTAAGAAACGCGTAGTACTTTAAACGCTACTAATAGCAACAAACTGTTTCAGACACTTTGGAAAGCATCTGAATGCGTAATATAAATCACTAGCGGTGCCAAGCTCTAACTCAAATAAAGAGTAATGTGAATCCATAGACAACACTAATGACTCAGCCAGACTTTTATTAGTTAGCTGCTGGCAAAGGCCGACTCAAATCCAACATACTTAAAAAGGCATAATATGTCATAGTCGGAATAGGTTCCAGTAATATTGAATACCATATGCAGTGCTCACTTTCACGGTTGCACTCAGATGGCTATTATGGAAATTGATCGGCTCTGTCTCAATCCAGGACAATTGAAAGTTTCTCCCTATATAAATCGCTAGGCGCGGATGACATTCTTTCTAAAAAGGTAAAGAATACTTAGAGTTTCTTCGTCATATATGAACTTGGTCACTCAACTAATTTCCTGTCGACATGTCGCCACAATTTCGGAGTAAGTATTTGTGGTTACGGTCAACGAGATTGCTAGTGTAATGGAGCGTTCTTTGGAATTCGTAAAATATACCGTGGTTATCTTTTTTTGACTTGAAATATCAAAATTCGTAGTGAAAATTGGACGATATGGAGTGTTACAATGGCAAGATCTTTGGATGCTCTTAGTAAGCTGTAGCCTAGAGCCCGAAGAAAATAGAAGTGGAACACAGACAAGTTCTGCCAATTTCTAACTTAATTCGGTTACGACGACTTAAATCAGTTGTTACAAATGAATATCAAAATTTTACCACAAAATTCGCTTAATACAACTGAGTTTAAGTTGTGGTTCCCAAAATATTCAGTAATCGTATTTGAATACGTTTGTACTGACCAAATTTATTGGTTGTGGAAGGGAAAATTATTTTTTTAATTAGGTTGATACTTTATTTTGGTTATTACCTGTGGCTTAACTAAAGAGTTATCATGACTATAGGCTGTGAACTTACTCTTTTTGAACACTCTAAAAGCCCAAGCATCATCCTGTACTCTAAACTATCATCGAAACTCAGCACTTATTACAGAGACAGGTAGGCAAAGGCATTTTACTATAATGCTTGAGGGCGTGTGACCAGAAGAATAATAATCGATTTCTTAATTAGTTAGAACAAATGCTGACTACTGAATTTTTTGTCAGTCGAAGGATTCGGTTGTGGTATGCTCATTTTTTGGCTGAGACAACAGTAATGTAACTATGACAATAGTGTTTCGTTGGTCACAATATAAAATTTTGGTTCCCACTATTAAATCATTAGATTTTTCATAAATTCTGAAAAATCTGGAAATCGGCAAAGCATGTAGTTGGATCACAAAGAAACAAAGAAATAGTTTGAATTCTTTCCCATCATTCTTCAGAAAAACTTATCTTGACTAGTAAAATGACCAGTTGAGTCAATTAAGAATTCTGCTGGATTGATAATTCTAACTTAATTTCGTATTTTATCAAATCCCACTTCAATTTTTCAATAGTTCATAAAAACAAAAAGAAATTTATTACACATTGCGATACTTTAACTTTAAAAGCTTTATATACAGACAAATATTTTATGACACTTAAATGCATCTGATAGTAAAGTCAATAAATTGGCAATCAAGCAATCATCTGAAAATTTATATCCCGTCATAATTATCGTATGAACAACATGACAATATTGACGACGATGATAATGATGATTGTCGTCCAACGTATACGCCAGTGTACATGAAGTAGTATTCGTTGGGCTTATATTATAATATTATATAAAAAGTTTTCGCATTACACAACATGTTCGCAATACATTACATTAAAATAACGATAAATGATTGAATATCCGCGAAATATGTTAAATATACTTCATGGTCTGGTTCAGAAGCAAGCAAATTTACAATCCCCACTAAGAATCACACCAACAACCATGCTACTTTTATAAATGTATACCATTGGTTGTGAAAGTATGAGACACCCTGTTGTGTTCTGCTACATAAGACAAGAGATGACGACATGATTGTTATTCAGACATTAATTCCGCCATATTAAGTTGTTTTATATGCGTACAAACGTCCAGTACTACTACTATGAAGTAGATGGATTGTCTATCTTATGAAAATGTTGTCCATGTTGTTTGTAAGTAAGTATACGATATTGTCATTTAATTGTATGAGTAGTTGTGTAAAAGCATTTAATGGATATCATGGATACATGTTTTATGTCAATGCACATTGGGATCGAGAATTATGTAATTCGAAAATTTTTAATTTAATCGAAGCAAATGCAAACTTAGGTTTGCTTAGGGCAATTGAAATGTAAAGTGTGATGTTTTAGAAAATGTTATTCTTTTGAAAAATGTTCGGCTAAACTTCACTTTATGTGGCGTTCTTCAAAAAAAAGTTACAAAAATTTTTTTTTCTATTTTCGGACCCAATCACTGGTACGCGTAGTAACATACAAGAGAATTTCCACAGGATTTCAAAAATGATATTATTTTTAGGATCTATAATACGTGGCGACCTCTACAACCGTTTAAAAATTTTGTCTGCAAAAAGACGTAACTATTTTGAAACTATTACTTGCAAGCGGGCGCGTATCCAGAAAAAACGTTTTGGGGAGGGAAATTAGAGTATTTTTCACATTATTGTATTGAAAATTTGTATTTGGGGGAGAAAATGTTACATTTGGCCTTCCCCTGGAACCGCGCCTTCTTATAAGGAACAACCTTTGGTTAAATTGGATTGGATTGTGTTGTAGTAGTTGCAGCGTAAGAGTGCCATGGATCGCAACAACGAGGAGAGCACGTATGATCTAACGGAGAGCACGTATGATCTAACGGCAGACGTGGTTTCAGTGGGAGAAATTGGAAATATGATGAGTATCATATTTTTTTCTAGAAGTTATTTATAACTTGTTTTCCTTTTAATTTTCAATAAAAGTTTTAATTGATATTATCATTGCTGTGATAGGTGCAAAATCAATTAAAATATTAACTGATTTAATAAATTTTTTAATTGAATCCCGTTTTCAGTTTTTTTTGTGTACCTTTCATCTGTCCCCTCTATTACCAGAATCATTCATTAATATTTAATTTTTTATTTAAGTCTTTGTAGCTCTATTCCCAGTGTGCATAGCGTTGAAGTTGATAATGATGTTAAAATGAGATGTTTAAATTTTATGTATCATCCACATTGAAATCTATCGCTTTTTGGTTTGATTTTGTACTTTATTTATTTGTATTTTATGACCATTTCAAGATGTCGCATGTAAATTGTTACTTAAAGACTGTGATTTGTTTCTTCATTTTATTTTTTTTTTTTTATAACATTTTAAAATTTTTATGTCTTTTTATTTCGGCTTAAAAGACATTTTTTATATTGGTTACAAATGTACAAATCTTTGTAATAAATCTACCATTTTTATTGATTTTCTACATCTTCATTTATAGTTTTTTTTTTTTTTTTGATTTTTATTATGGACATCCTTTTGTCATGTTTTAAATTGATACATCAACCTCATTTTCGTGATTTTATAGTGTTCGACCATTTAAAATGGGTTTCTTTTGGGTAAGTCATTTATTTGAACTCCTTTTATATCTGGTGGTGGTATGATGCTCATTTGTCTTTTCCCCTTTTCTCCTTTTCCCTTGCTCTTTACTTTATTTTATAACTATCATGTCATTTTATTACTTTTTCCATTTCTAGATGTTTTTTGTGGTCATTATTATTTAGTTTTTTTTTGTCCTCTCCCAGATTTTGTTGGTTGCTGTTGTCGCCTAGATTGTCGCCTTTGTCCATATATATTTATGCAGTAACTACTTATTGTGCTGTTTTGTTGTACTGCAGCTTCTTTATTGTCAGGGCCATTACTTTAGACTGGGTGTATCGTAAATGGTCAATAAATTCATTTGATTTATATTATCGAAAGCGATTAAATTGTGACTTATTCATCTTATTTATTATCAATAGTTTTTTTTTTCTTTTATTTTATTTAGGTTTATTGATGAAATTTGAATTATAAAAAAAAAGGTTTGGAAGCAGTTAAAAGGTTAACTGAATTTAATATAAGTAATACTATGTTTCCACTTACGTCTTTTGAGCA
This sequence comes from Delia radicum, assembly GCA_021234595.1. Lineage (NCBI taxonomy): Eukaryota > Metazoa > Arthropoda > Insecta > Diptera > Anthomyiidae > Delia > Delia radicum. The sequence goes on from CM037854.1 coordinate 196,519,502, forward strand.
AAACATGACTTTTGGTGAACAAAATGTATGAGAAAACAAATAAAAAACATGTTTAATTTAAAAAACGTCCAAACACGTTCAGTGGAAACGTAGTGTAATACTAAATGGTCCGCCAAATAACTTTTTTTTTTTGTTGAACTCCTGAACCAATTGGACTTTGTATGGCGTCATACCCAGGTCTTTATGAAAAATTCGTCTCAATGATGTCTCCGAAATGTTCAATTGTTGAGAACGACGGTGAGTTGATGTTGATGGCGCTTCACGCACACTTTCTGCCACAGCAGCAATATTCTCGGGTGCACGTACTGTTTTGGGCTTTTCACGCTTTGGTTTATCGATGAGGATGCCAGTTTCTTTCACTTTTTCACAAGATAACGAACATACGGACCACATTCGTTCAGCGGAAGGACAAAACTAATTATCTGTCAAATCAGACATGAGCTAAGTGTTACCATTCACGAAATAAGCACTAGTTGAAAAAAAAACGTTAGATGGCGGACCCTTTATAACACAGTAGCTATTGAAATTCTGTGAATATTAACCCTCTAACGGGTAAGGCTACTTCAGGACCGATAGAAAACTAAATTTGCTAAATATTTTGCCAAGAAATTTTTCGTGTGCCGTCCATGGTTTGGATGCGAGAAAGCTTCAAATCAAAATTTCGTAAAATTTCAATAAATAATTATTTTTGAAAAAATATAGCTTTCAAAAATCTAAAAAAACAATTAAAGTTGACTAAAAACTCTTTATAATAAAATAAAACTCAGATTGAAGCTTTATCTTTAATAACAAGTCCTTACTTTGTTCCAAGAACTCACTGGATTTTATCAGGATTCCTCTAAAGGACATCATCTTAACTTATAAACTAATAGACGGATTTTTATGAAATTTGGCAGAAGGAAGACATTAAGTATTAATAGCATAGCGTTGAAGTTTGGACAATATAAATTCTAGTTTCGATACTTTTTCGCCTAAATTCGCTTTTTGCCAAAAAGCGAAAATCGTGATATCTTCTTAAATAGGAGCAGAAAAAAAATTGTTTTTAGAGTGTGGTTATGTCTTGGTAAGAGAAATAATTTTTGTTCAAAACTTCTCTTTTATATGCTTCAGTTTTCAAAATGCACCCTAAAATATTTTGGCTCATATCGCCTAAATTAGGCAACGATAAACAATTTTGTTGAAGAACTTATTATTTGTTTTTCGAGTGGAGCACATAAGTAGTATGAATTTCGTTGCAAAACATCGTTTGCCAGTTAGAGGGTTAAGAATATATAGGGAAAATTTTCTTGGGCGAGTTTTAATTATTTTTTCACTAGACTAATAAATTTTGTTCACAAAGTTAATGAAAAATTTCTTAAAACTCATGAAAAAGTTTCATAATATTTTTGAAATTAGTTTTATTGAAACTTTTTCATTAATCATATGAAATTTTTAATAAATAAAATGATTTTTTTTCATCTTTTCTTACATTTTTTAACAATTAGCGTTTTCTGTTTGTAATAAATGCAATTTTAAAAGATCAACAATATATACAAAATTCTTAAAATGAAAATTTTTTCTAAAATATTGTGAAAAACTGCATTAGTTTCACGAAAAATTTCAATGGATGACTTCTAGAGACAATACATAGATCTAATGCAAAATTTCATTGATATGAAGCAGATAGTTCTCTCAGTGTAGTTAAATAAATAAAAAGATTTAATCCATTAAAAATAATAACTCTTGAATAAAAATACGAAATTATTGTAAAAATTTTGAAAAAATTTCGTCAAGTGAACAAATTTTCTTTTTTTTACGAACGGTTTGGTTAATTTGAAATTTTTTCGTTGTTTTCGCAGGGACTACAATCAGCGTATGTATGTTTAAATTCATAAATATGGTTCTAAACTAATCTTTGTTTATTTTAAGTTGCACATATTAAAGTTATTAAAGGTCATATTGAAATTATTTTCAAGGTCAACAACCAAATTTCAGAAATTTTAACTCTTTTCCCTACAAATATTTCACAGGTATTCACTTTACTGTCAACCTTCATTAAAGGTTTGACTTTTTCATAAGCCGTCAAATTTCTCAAATCCTTAACAGCAAAAATTTTAAAATAAATCCTTGACAATATTAGCCACAATAACCAAAGTGTTAAAAACACAAACAAACAATCCACACACAACCTTCAACAAATTTTCATTCATTTAATACTACATTTATACACTGAAGGCATAAACTACCTAGTACAGTAAAACCCGGTTAAGACACTTTCTGAGGAACTAGATATATTACTGCGTTAGAAGCGATGTTAATATTATTGATAGAAAACGCCCACTGTCCCCATATTAGGATACGTCGATTTTGGTTATTTTTATTTAATAATTTAAGTAAAATTATTTTCTGAAAGCCAGCAAAAATTTCGAAATCAAAAAACTAAAGTTTTTTCTAATTTTTGACAGAAAATGATAACTAAGAAGAGAAGAAAGGAGCAATATTGATGATTAATAGGGTTTTTGGTAAAGCTCTGCCTATTCTGGAGGCCCTAGCTTATCTAAAACTTCGGGTTCTGATGAGATCTTTAGGCAGATCGAAACACTAGTATCAACCTAGCTATTATTTTTAATTTGCTTTATTTTTGTAAATTACGGAGGTTAAATGTGCGCTATAAATTAAAATGAAAAAAACTAAAATTTGGTAAAATTTTTGGCGAAGAAAAAATTAAAATTTTTCTGTGCTACACACAGAGAAATAAGGCGCCAATCGAATTGAGAAGTGTATATTCATGATAACAACTTATGAATGCAGTTAATACAACGACATTTACATTAGATTTCTGAATATTTTGGATATTTCAATTAAAATTCAGTTAAATTAACCGAAAAACTAATGTTAACTTGTGCCAACAGTCCTAAATTCATAATAACAAGGGCAACCAGAAATATGCTGTATCATGTTTTTTTCCTATGCGTCGTATTGAAAAATAATTCTGACATTTATCAGTTTCATAATAATTGACGAATTCTGGCATCGATTTGTTAGAGCATATTTTTGCATATATTGCTCTATTTTTGCATATTTTAGAATATTTTGCTCCTAAGAGCATATTTTTAATAAAAAATCTTATTTTTTTTAGCATACAAACAAACATATATTTTTAGAGCATATTTTTTACATTTTTTGTGTTTCCTTTTTTTCTAAAAATAAAATTTTATTAAATTTTTTAATTCTATATTTTCTGCGGTTTGCAAAATTAATTTCGGATATTCAATATATATTTTACCTGTGTTTTAGTTTCCTGTTTGATGAATATACAGATTTGCTGTAAATAATCTTTAATCTCATTTTATGTTTGCAACTGAAATAAATTTCACAAAATTTACTTCGACTTTAAGTAAAATGCGAATTTTTGAAGAAAAATCTTTTCTTGAGAGCATATTTGGTAAATTTTAGAAGCATATTTTCCATTTTTTGAGTTGTTTTTATGGGCATAAGCTGGATTTTTTAAAGCATATTTATGATTGCCCTGGTATTAACCGAATTTGAGTCGTAGTAACCGCATTGTAGTAGGCAAATAGCCAAATTTATCTCTGTGTGTACGAGTATGTATTATTAATATTATTATTTTTTTAGGCACTAATTAAACCTCATGCATAAAGTTTTACAATACCGAATATCGAAACGGTTCAATTAGGGGAGATGTTTTTCACTGTTTAAAACTTGGCAATTTACAAGAATATCTTTCAACTTTTCTCAATTTTAATTTCACTTTATACTATTTGACGCCGTTGCCTATCATATAAATACATTTTCACTAAATTCTCTTCAGCAAATTTTATTTCGGCGTTAATGGGTTAAGTCCGATTAAGCGTTATTGAGACAAAACTTAAAAAAACAGGGTGTTCAATCAAAATTAAAAAACTTTAAATATCTCGCATACTAACTGTACGATTTTGAAGTGGCATATTTGTGAGCAGCGTACCAAGATTATGGCATAATTATGTATTGAACGAGGAGGTCCTTCCAAAAATTTAAATTTGGGGAATAGTGTTATCAGTAAATCATTCATAATTTAAAAAAAAAATGTTTAAGAGTTTTTTAAATACTTACATCTGATTTCTGAAATAAATCGTTTTCAACCGAATTCAGTTGCAACAGCTGAATTTAGTTGGGACTACCGAATTTTCTAGGTTGCAGCACTCGGATCAATGCCGTTGGAAAAAAATCGGTTGTCACACCCGAATTTGTTATGTGAGTGTATGTATGGTTTAGAATTTTACAAAATACAAAGATATAATAAAAAAGTTACAGAATTTAGAAAATTTCGTGTTAAGAAGAAAACAATTTCAGTTTCTTTTAACACATTTTTTTATGTTGGAATTGTTGCAAAACTTCGAAAATTTTAACTTAATTCTTACTAACCGCGCATTCGTCTTAAATGAGTTTTACTGTATTAATAAACCATCTCTACAATTGCAGCAGCAAACAAACATTTGTGACGTTGCACATTTATTATTTACACATAATAACGCGCTACAAAAGGCAGCAGCGACAATAGCGACGACATTGTTGACGTCGATAACATTTATGGCTACATTAACTACAAAAGAATAAAGTCTTGAAAATTATATTCTCGTTTAAAGTAGCCTCTGAAACCAATAGCACCTTATATAATTTCCTTAAATTAACTCAATTGTTATATTTTTTTTATACCCTCCACCAAATTAGCAACATTTTCTTATCCAACGAATGAATTCTAGTAGAACTATTTCTAGAATCTATTAATATAAACCGATAACGCCTCGCCGGAAGAAGATTAAACGCAAAAACGCGAAAACCAATAATGTTTTTCTTGATTATGTATTTGGGTTGTCTCAGAATAGTTTTGCGATTAAAATCAAAATCGTCGATCGCTTTTTGTAAAAATCTGTAAAAGCGGTGTGAAATTGTGCACTTTAACACAGTGCACAATTTTACGATGATTTCGGTTAATTTTATTTATAAAAAAAATTCAATATTTACTACATAGACAACCCATGCATGTATTTTGACAGCTATAATATTTCAGTAAAAAATTTTAAGGTAAGACATTTCAATTGTATTTTTCTCAGGAATACTTTTGGTCATGAGTTTTCGAAAAAATTGCAAAATTCGGTTTTTTGCAAATTCATAAAAAATTTTGAGTACTCGCCGTTTTTTAGTTTCGTATCATAAAATCAACATATTCGGAATTTGCTGCTTTAGACGATGCTTATATGTGTAGGTTATCTCTAATAGTTTCCGAGATATTTTCATTTGAAAATGTAAAATTCCAAATTCGGTCCGACTCGTGTCCAGTTTTTCAAATCAAGGCCAATTAAAATAAAATTAAAGAAATTTTGAATTTTATGGGGCCTTATGAAATTCCCAGACGTTCTTGCTGTGTCCATCTGATAGCGAAATTATTCGTGATCGGTCAAATGGAATAGAACTCTTCGAAAATAATTTGCTTTATTACATAATTTGCTTTATTAGTCGAGAGTAGAGAGTATTCTTTAATAACTATAAAAAGATATTTCCTTGGATAGTACCTAAGCTGGGTTAAATCGACCTTGCTCTGGCTTTTAGGAGTCATCACTACTATTGGATCCCGAATTATAAATTTTTCCTAACAGTTGCTTATGCAGATCAAGATTCTCATGCAGATTCTTATGCAGAACAAGATTCTCAAGACCCTTCTTAGATTCTGATTTTTGGAGAATGCTTAATGGAGAGTACATGGTATTCTTTAATAAAAATACAAAGATATTTCCTTGGGCCACACCAAATCTTTGTTAAATCGAAAAGAACAATGTTTTTAGGAGTCGTCATTAGGGTTGAATACCTAATTGTAAATTCTTTCTAACAGATTATTAAACTACTTATGCAGAGACAAGATCACCACCCCATACCATTGAGCACAACAGGAATCATAGGTAGAGCGGTCTGTGGAGGCTATTGCTGTGGGTAATATTGGACAGTCAGCTATCACGGAAACTAAATGTGGAAGAGGTTAAAAAAAATGGGTCTGGGTCTGTCTTCTAATCTCACACACCGAACTTCCACGGTAGTTGTTAGGACAATTTTACTTTATGAAGTATTTTTTGGAGGACTGCATTGGAGAGCAAAATTTACTAAAGGGGCTTGAAGCGCGCTCAGATACTTGCAGAACTGTGTGTAACGGGCACCAAACGTAGCATCAGCCACCGAGCAGTAGGTTGCCAGGTAGTCGCGCAGCCCACAGAACATTTATTTGCAATTGTTTGTCAAGTGGTGGGTATCGAGAAGTCCCATAAACTTTCCAATGACTGCAGAATTTTTCCAAATGGCCCTGAGAATAATAGTTCTTACATAAATTTTTATATTGGCAGTCAGGCGCCGATCAGGGCGTTTTTTCGCCACTCTGACATACTTACAAATTGTATACGAGCACAAAGGACTAACAGTAGAGTACATGGGTTCCTGGACACTGGGGAAGAGAGGGTATTGAGATAGCGGACTGGATTGCGAGAAGTCTACGGGCCTTGTGCGTTACAACAAAGCAATGAACTTTTGCGTGACACTTCGGTTCCTGACACGGATTATAGACTCCAAGATAATGAAAAGTGCTGAAGCGGTTTGGATAAACACCGAAACGTGCCGGGTATCGAAAGTTATGTGGAAATCATACGAACTTTTGTCATCCTTAACCACAAGCAGTTCTGGTGGGGATACTGAATTGTCACTGATTGACACCGGATACTATGGGATATGGAGACATATATCATGTGCATTGGCCTACTCTCGCAAGCTGCCAGGCATGACACTTGGCATATTATCTATTCCTTGATCTGGACGAAATATCTGGGGATAGGAGTTTAAGAACTCTGGTATATACAAAAAATGTGTGGGATACTCTGAAAAAGGATATTATATTGTCCGTTTCAAATAGTTTTTCAGACAAATCATTTACTTGTGAAATTTCTCTATATCATGAATTTCAGACCTACGCTCATACTGGTTAGCTTAAACGCTTCCTTGGAAAATTTTTAAAATTTTTAATACCAAACATGGGGATTACTAACAACATCTGGATATTTAATTACAGGGCAATTACTAAATTACACCCAATTACATGTAATTAGTTGTCAAAAAGTAATTGGCCTATAATTAAATACACAATAATTGATATTATGTCCCATGTCTGATATTAGCAAAATAGAAAATTTTCAAAGCGTTTAAGCTTACAAGTGTGACCGTAGGTCCGATATTATTAATGATATAAAAAATTTCACAAGTGAATGATTGTGAAATGTAATTGACTTCGAAAAAGTTTGACACCAATGAACATATAAACGAGGAAGTACAAAAGTGGAAGTCGGCGTGACGAACTATTTTAAAAAACACTGGCGACTACAAACGCTGCGGAAAAGACATAAACTTAATAAATGCAAGAAAACTCTTGGGAATTCTCAGCAAAAATTATTTTATAGACAAACGCTACTTTTATGCAAGATCATTGACTGTTCAGCTCGACCTAACCTGCATACTATCTGAGAGCAATTTAAAATCTTCAGATCTAGTTAATTTAAGATCGAGTCATATTTTTCTACCGCAACGGTCAATATAAATAAAAGTAAAGTTCAAAACGATAAGAAGCAGAGTATTGCTATGGCTGTACTTAATGCTTATATTTCTTTTCGTAGTTCTGCCCAAGATGACACATTATAGAGATGGGTCGTTAACTTCAGTTACTAAAGAATTAACTCCTTTAAATATACGCTAAGAATAGCATAAAAACAGCTGCAATATTACAACAATACTTGCACCGACAATCCACATTAACTTGGTCAAATGCAAGTGTACAATAGCATAAATGCATTTGTAACAATACAAAAACAACTGACTATTCTGAATAGTTTGCTCAGTAACATTTAAAATAATACAGGAACCAAAATGTGAATAGTGTTAAAGGAATATAAAAAAGCGAAACAAACTCAACAGCCGAAACTTTTTTTTTATCGTTGACACATTATATACTTTAACATTTGCATAAAAGCAAGCCAAAAGAGGTGCACACATGGAAGGGGACAGTTGAAACGGGGAACAATATAGGGTTAATGTTACCAGTGAGAAGAGAGACAACTGGCACACATATGGCTTGACATACGACGACGATTGTGAGTTTTTTGTGTTACAGCAGCAGCAACAACAAAAATACACAGCAATGTAGCAACAAAACAGACACTTGCATTGAACATGTTACATTCATACGGTCGCTCCTTCCTTCGGTCGTTCATTCATACATTCTATATTCACATGTGTCACACATTATCACACAGAAATAAAACTGATTTCATTGTTCTGTTATTATGCTGTTGCAATTGTAGTCATATGAATACTGAGACCACAAAGTAGAACGATTATACAGTTTAGTTTCAATATCGGAAAGATAACGGCCTCTTATATTATTATTTTTAAACGGGAATCAGGGCAGTTGGCTATCCCAGCAATCACTTCGCACTATGTATGTTCAGCCACTTTCCTCAGGTGCCAGGACTCAACTTTTCAACCGGGGAGCGCTATTAAAATTAGATTACGGGGCATTGTTATATCGCAGGGAACGAGATGGCTGACGAATTAGCCAGGAAAGGTTCTATTCTGGGCACAGTCAACATGGGGAACGCGAAACTATATTAAGCTTATAGGGCTGAACTACGTAAATGAACTGTTATTGCTCATATCTTAGAACTATATTGGACACCGCTGAAGTGGGTGAATCCACTAGGATTCTGTCGCGAAGCCCCAGATAGATGAAAACAAAGAAACTTTTGAAACAAAACGTAACTTAGTAGGATATTAATTATTCTCACCGGGCATTCAACGCTGAGGTCAAACCTATTTCCAATAAGTCGCGAGTAACTTGTGAGGCCTGTAGGAGAGTGACGAGAACATAGAGCACTATATTTGTGACTGCTCGCTTTCGCAAGGATTGGGGTTCAACACCAACAACATTTGGACTTGGGTATCCCTAGTGTAATCGGCTGCAGAGGACTAAGAAATTTCGGCATGGAGTTTTTAGAATAGATTGGGACGGAAAACACAGCGACATGAGAGCGCACAAGCAATCCGACTTTCTGTGTTAAGTGTATATCCTATCTTATGGGACGTGAGTTAGTTATGAAGGGTATCTTCAATTCCGATTTCTTTTATCAGCTTAACCATAAGATAAGAGGGTTTCCAACAAAAATATGCCAATCTGTAAGAGTATACAAAAGTTTGGAACGTTTTTAACCTAATATTTTACCACAACTGTTAGTGGGCATTGTGGTATAATGGCTAGCGCGTTGGACTATTACAGAGATGTTCCCGGGTTCGATCTCCGGCGACGACAACATCAAATTATTAATATAATATGCATAAGTTTTTTATCCCACAGCGCCCACCTTCGGTGTTCAAATGGCACTTAACCTCACCGAAGTAAATTAACGAATCAGGGCCATAAACCAAAAATCGTTAATAAGTTCGCCAACTCTCCATCAGGTGGCGAGCAACAAGCTGTTAAAAACAGCTAATGCAAAACTCAGTATTGTCTCCTCAAAACCATTCTCATGTTTCATTTCGACAAACGAATATATGCTTTTAAAAAAGGTTTTATAAAAAAAATTTTGGATTTATTGCATATTTCCTCAAAAACGATCCCCAAAAAGAACTTTTGAATTGTATCTTCTAATTTTTAAATTATCTCTTATTTCTGAAATATTTTAACATTCCAGTGCTCTCTTAAATGCCAACAACTTTTTGATTATAGTGTAGGTACGACTATTTTGTTTAAAAGTCGAAGAATATCCAATATATTGACACATGGTATTTCAGCGAGATATTTCGCGTTTTGCCAAGTGTCAAATTGTATTTCGTACGAGTCCAGTCAGTGAGTGTTGTGACTGTGCCCGTTTTCTGTTGTTTTTGAGCAACAAGTTATTGTTTGTTACGATTTAAAAATTTTAAATGAAACAATTTAATTGACACTTGTAGTATTGTTGCAGATGATGATTTTGAGTCCTTTGGTGTTAGTCTATCTATAGGTTTGCATCGTACACTTTAAAAGTATTGATACAATTCACAAATCAATTGAAAATGCTATATTGGGAGCCATTGAGAGTCTCTAGGCCCTGAAAACTAGTGGCACCCTCAAGAATTAAGGCGCCGGAGCCCTCCAGGCACAGTTGGAAAATTTGACTTTTTTGAGCACATTTGCTTTATCCCACAGTTTTAAACAAAAAAATAAAATGTTTTAAAAATATCTGACTAAATTCCACGTATAATCCTACGGGTTGATTTTTAAAAGTCATTTATTTAACATCAATAATAAATCGTCAAAATCTGAGAAATTTAAAATTTTTTATATTTCTGCTACAAAAAAATAAAAAGTTTGGATATAGTCAGCTATTTTTAAAATTTAAATTATTTTAAATTCATTTAAAACTGTGGGCTGTAGGCAAATTTGCTCCAAAAAGTAAAATTTTCTCCACAGTGCTAGGGTCCAAAAACCACACGTAGGAACAAGTACTCGAATGAAAGGATATTTCCTCAGAATTTCAAAATTATATAATATAAAGGGTCCGCCAAATAACTTTTTTTTTTTGAAAATGCTATAAAAAAAAACTACTGAATATTTTCTCAATTTCTTTTTTTATTTGAAAGTACAATCCTTCCGGTTAATAATGGAAAATAATTTCATTCAAATGGCTGCCTCGGCTGGCCATGCAGTAGCCCACACGATCGGTCCAATTTTTAAGCACATTATCGATTGTGTGCAGCTGTATTTCACCAATGGCTTCACGAATATTGTCCTTTAAAGCGTCAATTGTCTCTGGCTTGTTGGCGTAACACTTATCTTGTGACGGCACCCCACAAATAATAGTCCAACGGAGTCAAATCGCAGCTCCGAGGTGGCCAAACGACATCAGCTCTGCGGCTGATAATGCGATCTTCAAAAACAGGCGCAAAACATCGAGTGTAGCTTCGGCTGTTTGGCACGTAGCGCCGTCCTGTTGAAACCAAATGTTGCCAATATCCTCCTCTTCAATTTTTGTGAACAAAAATTCGTTCAACATGTTTAAAAATGTTTTATAAGAAATTTTCGCACACATTCTGCAACATTACCATGATTTTCAAAGTAATGTCGCAATATTTCCCAGCGTTGTTCAAGCGTATACACAACCATATTCGTTCAGCGGAATGATACAACTAATTATCTGTCAAATCAGACATGAGCTAAGTGTTACCATTCACGAAATAAGCACTAGTTGAAAAAAAAAAACGTTAGATGGCGGACCCTTTATTATGATCCATGATACGTGGCGGCTCTCTAGAGCGTTTTTTTATATTTTATATTGAGAAATTTTTGTACTTTCAGTTTTTTACGCTTTTTAAGTTAATTTTTTATCAACATTACTCTGAAATTCATGATTTTTGATAATAAGCACCATGAAAATCGAATTAAAATTTTACTTTTTGTCATTACCCAATAATTATAGCGTTGAAGTGATAGTACATTAATAAATCACCTCGGATGAGTTTTTCAACGTGACATTCTTGTCTTTAACAATTGAAATCAATAGATATTTATATTGATTAAATAAATAATTGAAGTGTGCGCCGCAGGAAAACTTTTTTGGGAAAAATCCCTCGATTTTAAAAACTACCCACTTTTGTAATTTGACAAATTTCCGTTCCTTTAAGTACATTTTACTAAAGTTTTTGTTATTTTGACATTTTTTTGTCGTATTTTCATGCATGTATTATTATCAGTGTATGAGATACCATATTCAAATAAGTGTTTTCTTGCTGAGATACCTCATGGGCTCTTTCTATTTTAGACCCATTTGTTAAGGTCAGTGGCTAGTTTAGCTATAGTGCTCGCTAAAACTGTACAAATTGGGAAAAAATGCGGAAAAACCACTTAACATCGAGTTTAACCTCAAGTTATGTGAATCAAACACCCAAAAAAAGGATTAGTTGGAATTCGGTCGAAACCAATAAAATTTATTTGATATGACGTGATTTCATTTGGAACTACCAATAACCGACTACTAAAGCAAAAATACTGTACTGGAAAATAATAAAAAAAGCAAAAGGAATGAAAAAAGCAATCCATTTATCCTGTTATTGGTAATTCGAATCAACTTTTCAAATAAAATTCGGTTAGTAATTATGTTCGGTAGAAGCAACCATTTATTATGTGATAATACAAGAGCATTACTACCATTTGTCAAATGTTTTAAAAAATTGTCAATAATCAAAAGTGGTTTCTGCAAATATAGTAGTCAGAATCAAATATGCCACAAAATTAGAGGTTCAGTAGTACCAACCGAATTGTGGATTGCATTGTTTATAGAAGCAACTAATGATTGGTATTGTTAAACGAATTTGAGACAATGTTTGTTTTCCTAATACAATATTTAAGTTCAAATTTAGCTCGCAACATCTATAGGTGTTTGTGGTGTAGTGGGTAGAGAGTTTGCCTTGTACTCCGAACTTCCGAGTTCAAATCTCGAAAAAGACAAACACAAAAATTACTTTTTTAATTAAAATAAAATATTCAAATGTTTAAATAGCAAATAAGATAATGAAAATTAAAAGTGATTGTGGTGCAATCATTAGGACAGATTACTATTAATCTGAATGCCAGGGTTCAATACCAGAAAAATCAAGAAATTTTTTAATATCAATAAAATTTTTGTGGAACATAATAATACTTATTTGGAATGTAATATTCTGTTAGGCAACTGAATATTAGCTTTTACGACTAAAAATATAATGTAGCATTACGATAGTTGTCGTAACCGTCAGAGTTCGATTGGCAACAACTTACGGTGGCCACAACTGAGACTGTTTTCTGGGTGAAATATGTACCTCAAATTAGACTACAGGGATTCCTATTTCAACTGAAAGGAGTCGAATGGATGGCATTTGGACCGAAATAAGTAAAAAAAATTTATAGCTAACACATTTTAAAAATAAAAACATCTGCTAATAAAAATAATCATAAATCTATTGATGAGTAATCAACTACCACTGCCTCTATTTCAAAAAGCCGCTACTCAAATACAATTTTTAATAACATATTACTCACCATTGCTACCATCATCATTATTATCAACTTAATAAACATTTAATAACTGCCTTTCGAAAAGATGACTCCTAAAAACATTCCATAAATATCTTTCTCACACTTAACTGAACTCAGACACCAAGATATATTATATGTGTGTATTGGAACATGTATGTTTGTATATGCACTCATAAAAAAAAGTTAGTTCAAAAGTCTATTTAACTCGTTCCAGTTCAGTTGAGCTATTTTTTTCTGTTCTTATCGCTTAAATCAGTTATTTAGCTAAAGTTATTAGTTATCAAGTACAAATTTCATTCGTATTTGAACTAATTTTGCTACATAAAATTTAGTAATTCATGCTTCGTAAATTTACAAATTTTCCCAATTAATTTAAGCCACTATAGTTTTCAAATCATTATTCTTTTGTGTCTCCAATGTCTCCACTGTCCATATTTTTTTATTTTATAATCATGAAATAGGCTATATCTCGAAAACTAAGAGATATAGAGCAAAATGGAGCTAAAATCGTTTTTTCTTTGTACCTAGTGAGTACTTTTTATTAATATTATTCCCAATAATTAATATGGAGACTTCTTAGCAGCAACTTTATGTTGATTCAGCTTAAAAATTCTGTTGATTTTGCTAAACTCTTAGTTTATTTAACTTAAACTGTCAACTTAAATTTAGTTCTTCTAAAATTTAGGTCACCTAAATTTAGCAGATTGTGATTCTCAACTTCATTGAAATTCTGCTGGCGCAAATTCAGGTACTATTTCTTGTTGTCGTATTTTGAATTTTCACTATTTGTACGGGGTTTTTTATAAGTGTATTTATGGATAGCATTTCGAGCGATGTATGTATGTATGTATGTATAATTAAAAATTATATAAATACATAATAAAAATAAATCAATCAATAACGATTAATTGAACAACATACATTAACAAAAAATAAAAAAAAAAATAACGCATAAAATATTAAGAAAAAATAAAACTCAAAAAATATACTTATAATAAAATACCAATAAGAAACCCGCTAAGAAGATGATGATGATGGTGGTGGTGATGGCGGATGGTGATGTGGTCTCAACAATACCATAGAGACGACGACGAATGTATGGAAAAACAAGATATGTTGAGACATGCTGATGTTTTTCTGTTTTATTTATTTTCACTGGATACTACTCCGATGATGAAAATCTTGATGAAGCATATCACGCAGTTTCATTGCAACATCAAATTGAACAGCAAGTTAAAAATAACAACAACAATATATTTGATATAATGACTGTTCATGAAATAGTTTTTATTAAGTTAAATGGCTGCATTGAATACTGTTTAAAAACCGAATTTCTTGTCAGTTTAATACTATCCCAGTGTACAATTGAAGAGCTTATCGTGAAAACTTGACAAGCCACATTTACAGTTTTCTAGTTTTCATTGTTTTCTAGACAGCTGTTGATTAAATATTGAATGAAGACAAGATTAAACACTTGTCACACGTATATAAAGTATATAAGTGATGCAATATCCACGTTTCCTAAATTTATTCGCTTTTTAAAAGGCGAAAGCTAACCAAACTTAAATGTGGCTTATCAAAAAATTCCCTCTAACCTCCAAAAATTATAGTAATATGAGGGTTATGATGGCATAAAAACAGACTGTCGAATTTTAGAGTTCCACAGGGCTGGGGCCAATATTTAACAGCAATTTAAATTTTATGTTGATATAGAAAGGTTTGGTAACATACTTATACTGAAAATTTTTCTAAGTACTTTGGCCTCCTAAACACGAATCTAATGTCAAAACACCTAAATTATGCCAGCATTCCGAAATATCGCCATAGTGTTTTTCAAAAAAAAATTTGTTTCAAAACTTCGACCTATTTTCCATGTATTTCTGAATCTACTTTAATAGATCTAACATCGTTTTATTTATTGAAGAGCATATTGTAAACATGTTTTTAATATTTGGACAAATCTGAAGGTTGTAAGTACAATTCCAAAAAAACACAATTTTCGAAACCCCTCCTGTTTTCCAAAAAAAAAAACACATTTCCCGACATAGTTTTACTCAACTGAGAGTTAAATTTATGTAGGTTTCAAATCCATGAGAACTAAACACATATTTGCAATATTAACCATTAAAATGTTCTTTTCCCGGGTGTGAGGGTTAAAAAAAAGGTCCGTAATTCGGAAGCTGAGATGGTTTAACTTTTTTGACTTCAGATTCCGATTAAGGAAGCCAAACTACCTTAAAACAAATTTCAGTCAGCTGCAATAAGTACATTTGAATTAGGGTTTACTTTACTCATTATTATTCTTCTGCATTAGTATACATTAGGGATGCCAATCGGCATTCTTCTTCTTCTTCATTTCCGCTTAACTCCCTGTGGAGCATAGGGCCTCTTGCCAATCGGCATTAGTAATTAAAAATTCCGGGATTTTGGATTTTCGGTATTTTTCGGGATTCCAGTACTTGTTTTTGTTAACCAAAAAAATCGGTTGGCAACAAATTTAAATGTTAGAACTTACTAAATCCCGGTATTTGGAATTTACTAAATAACGATAATGCAGGAATTTTGGCATTTGGGATTTACTAATTCCCGCGATTTCGGCATCTCGTTTGGCATCCCCAGTATGCATTATATAATTATATAGAGGGATGTGTCTATTTGAATTTTAATGAATTTAAAGCTAGTTAAGATCACAGAAAGGAGCGGAAATAGCATTTACAATGATCAAATTATATAAATACTCCGTAAAACAATAGTGATTGGTATCTCATTTAGCACTATTGGTAGAAAACAAATTGGGTTGCCCTAATATGAAGTAACAAATTTCAGTTTTTGTTAAAATGTAAATTTTTCACTTTTCAATCAAATGTTTATTAAAAGACACAATCCAATTATTTTTTGGGCTTAAATAGATTTTAAAGTCAACAATGTGAAATTTATGTCAGAATTTATGATTTGGTATAAGCAATCCCACAATTGCAAAAATAATCCGAAAAAGGAGGCGGGATTGGAAGAGACTTACCCAATTCATTAGGAATATGTTAAAGTGCCTACAACCTCTTCTGGTACCTAATTGCAGACGTGCATTTGGCCTCCAAATGAAAATCATTTTAAGGACTTATCTAACAAATTTTAGTTCACGCCAATGCGATGCGCATATCTAAGTTATATATTGATGTTTGAATTTGCAAAATTCTGAACTTATATTTTTATGGTCATCAGAGTGAACCTTAACTTGTATCCATTTCAGAGACCCCGTTCCCCCTTCTGAAAAAATTCTCAAAAATCTTTTGGGCAATAAGTTTTCATACTCCGCTTTGAGAGTAGCAACAATTAAAATAAAATGGAAAAACTAAAACACCGTAACGGACAGCCTTTAACTCCAGACTTTCGTACTATCGATACAACAAATAAGCCAAACATATATGAATACTATATAAGCATCAGTCTCATTGGATTCTAATTCCCAATAACGAATTTAAGCAATTTACTCAAATGCTAATTTATGACTTATAGATCCACAGGTAGCAGAAGCAACAGCCAACACACAAATATCAAAAAAGAAAGAGAAGATATGTTAAAATGGTAACAAACACACTCAAATGCATACATCATACAGAACAGAATATACATCTATCTACCACTAAACACCATAAACATATCACTCCAATCATCCAACTTAACCAAACTAATACATACTCAGGTATAAAATATTTTCCAACAACCATTTCATTTCATTATTTTGATAGAGTCTCCAATATATAAAACAAAACAACAAAAAAATACATGTTGTGATCTTATACTCGATCATCATCAGAACACCAGCAACCATTCCAACAACAGCTACAACAACAAACACATCACATTTGCCAGCAACAACTACAAGAACCTTCATCTAAAATTTTTTTTTTTTTTGTAAAAAAAGGCCAGAAGCTTTACAATGTGTATGCACCTCCATGGAAAACTGGTAAAAGGCAATTGACTGACAGTTTTAATATGTACAATCGACAAAATAAATGTACGAGTACACGGAAAAGCAAAAATCGTGCTTCAATTAAAAATGTAATTGAATTCATTCCTATTAAATAAATTGTAGTATCAAAATAATATAATTTATAACTATTTAATTAATGTTTAATCATATTTATTAAATCTTTTAAATTATTTCTTTATTCAATTAAAATTCTAATTGCAATTCGGTCTTATTAAATAAATTGTAGTATCAAGTAAAATAATGTGTAACTATTTAATTAATTTTATTTTCAATTACTGTTTGAATCATATCTATTAAAACTTTAACTGAAGGGCTTATTGTAAAAACTTTATAAGCCATTTTGACTATTTTCTAGTTTTCGCTGGTTTCTAACAATTTTTGGAAGAAGTCTATCTTAAACATTTACCACACATCCCAAGAGTATAAAAGTCCTGCAATATTCATATATGTTTTTCAACTATAAAAAGCTAAAAAAAACCAAAAATAAAATGTGGCTTATCAAGTTTTTGCAATAAGCCCTGCAATTGAATATTGTTTTTAATTTCAAACAATTTTTTAGAAGATTTGTTAAAAAAAACACCAACATTTTGGGAAGAAACTGCAAAATTGAAAAAAAATCGTTAAAATTATAAAATGTAAGAAAGGACAAATATGGAAAATATCGCTTAAAATAGGAATTTTTTTTCTCTAAAATCTGATAATATCGCCAAATTAAAAAAAAATTGTTAAACTTATAAAAATTGCTAAAATTTAAATAAAGCTCCAAGATTGAAGAAAATCTATAGAAATTAATAAATTACTTAAATTACTCGAAAAAAATTTTAATTTTTGTCCTTTTTATCCTCAGAATTGCCGAAATTGCAAACAAAAAAATGCCATAATTAAAAAAAAAACCCCCAAAATTGTCAAAGTTAAAAAAAACGCTAAAATTAAAAAACGCCCAGATTGGAAAAATCGCAAAAATTTAAATAAAAATCAACAAAATTTAAAAAATCACCTAAATAAAATTTAAAATGTATATTTCGAAAACATTTTTAATTTATGTTCTTCTTCCTTAATTTTGTAAATTTTTTTTAATTTTGGTGATTTTTTTTTTTTTTTTAAATTTTCGTGATTTTTTTAGTTTTTGGTGATTCTTTTTAGCAATTTTTTTCAATTTGTCGGTTTTTTTTTTCAATTAATAATTTTTTTGATTTTAGCGACTTTTTAAAATTTTAGCTATTTATATTAACTTGGACTTTTCTTTTTGAAATTTTGATGATTTCTTAAAGTTTGACATTTTGTTTCTTTGTTGTCATTATGGGTTCTAAAAATAGGAGATTTTTTGAGCGCCAAATTCACTTTCAATTAAACCTTTAATATATATTATTATACTTTTAATTGAAATTGAGTTTGAAATCAGACAAAAGTTTAATTCATATTTTTTTGACAATATTTTTTTCTGTGTACATTTATCTCACTGTTACGATAGCCAGCGGTATATGTATATGCGAATAGTGTATATTGTGTAGGAGATTCGATGTGTTTAAGAATGCGAAGAGAAATGTAAAAATTTATGTTTAGGTTGTGGAAAAGGTTGTAAACCACAGTGCTTCCCGGAAAATCCCCCGAAAATCAAATTTTAGAAATTCCTTAGTAAATGTATTCTGAACAATTATCTGAAATTTATTAAAAAATCTTTTTCATTGAATATTGCAATAAGTTGCGAATATATTTCAATATGAATTGTACTCTTCAGTATTGCTAATTATTTTTTTTACAAATGCTGCTAAATTGTAAAAAAAACCCTAGATTTACTCTACTACCAAATCCTTCAATCTGCTGAATTTTTTAGTTTTAATTTCAAAATCTTTTAACAAAAATTTTAAAATACACGAATTTTGTTTGATTTTTACTGGTTTCAAAAATATGAAAATTTTTTGTAACAGCGCAGTAAAGTGACTTAAATTTTACCACCGATCTAAAAATAAGTTAAAATTATGCCAAAAATTTGACAAAAATAATAATCGAACCAAAAATTGCAACTTATAAAGGCAAAATTATCTCTTTTAATCACATGTTTACCGCCCAAAATTTCCACTAACAAATTGTTATCCCCTATAAACTCACTTAATGACTGAAATATAGTATGTGAAATATATTTTCATATCATACTAAAAACTGGAATTTGGTGTAAGCCTGGAAAGCTATTTCAAGATCCTAAATCTAGCAGTTTGATATGGCGATTAAATTTGACCATTTCGAATTACGTTTATGCTCCGTTCTTATTAATATTTAAAAGAACAAATCGCTACTTAATATGGGCAGGACATTAACGGGGAAATCCATTTTTTTACTATTTTTCAAAAAATGCGTTATCAATACATGTGACACATATTTTCAAATTCAGGTATATAGTTTCAATGGTTTAAGCAGGCCGTTAAGGGGGCACTTTTCTCCTTTTAAAAACTCGCCTCATTAAAACTTATTGAACTTTTACTTGAGGACTCTTACACTTTTTGCCCTTCCTTGTAAAATTTCCAAAAATCCCAACTTATCGAATAACACCGGACGAAAAAACATACATGCCAAGTTTTAAGTTCATAACTTCAGCGGTATGAGCTGGACAATGTTTAGCAGGGAAGTCATTCTTTTATATTTACAAAATAATCAAATTTGCTCAAAGAAGTTCAATTTGAACCACTATGTGACGGTTTTGAAAATGGATACGGAATAGTGTTGAAAACAGTAGGTTAAAGGTCCTGATCCCTCTGGTACTTAGATCCTTTCAGTCGATTTGGTGCTTTATCGGATAGGTAGTCAAAATATATGGTCCAGACTAGTGACTCGTTCCAAATGGCCTGTTAAGAAGCGCACGATTTTTTTTTATTTATTTTATTTATTAAAAATTTGTGACAACCCAGTACAACAAGAATAAATCTTATATTACAGCACTGAGATAAGTAATGTTATTACAATATTTTGTTAAAAATTAAAATAAAAGTGGTTTAGATAACATATAAATGTAAATAATAAAATTATATTTAATATTATATAATAATTAGTGTCCGACCGAACAGTTCGGCCAGAAAATGCATTTGGTCTGTATTCGGTATTTTAAAGCATTATGGACAAATTTGGCGGATGGAAAAATGCTTATTGGGCTGATTAGATGCTATTTTGAGTGTCAAATTTGAAGAAAAGTCTGTGGTTAGGCAATGAATTCACTGTTCGGCCTCAGAAAGTTCGGCCAAATTGAAAATAGTTCGGCGGCCGAACTTTTACCTTTATAGCTAAACTTCGACTTTTCTCTTAAATTTTATACACAAAATCGAATTAAATCGGCTCAACAAACATGTTTCCAATACCAAAATTTGTTATCATTGCCTCTAGATATCAAAAAACCGACAAAATATAGTTTTTTGGCCGAACTGTTCGGTCGGACACTAATAATAATTAATAATTAATTAATATTATATAATAATAAAAAGAAAAAAAAAAAAAAAGACATAAGAATTAGATATGTAACATAGCAATTGATGGCAATAAAAAAAGAAAATTTAACATGAATTATTAATGATTTAAATAATAATTTAAATAACAAAATTTTAATCGAAACGTTTGTAAATGGCAGTTCTAAATTGCATTGCATTACTAATTGTTTGGATATTGGGAGGTAATTTGGCCCAAAGACGAATGGCGTTAATATAAAAATGCCTTGTTGATATGAGTCCACGATAGCGAATAATGTTTATCTCTGAAATAGGTATTCTGGTTGTTTAGTATATATAATTTTATGTAGAAACACCAAGGTACGACATTTTAAAAGGCTTTCGAAGGATATATTATAAATTTTTCTAGAGAACTCTGAAATTCTGTCAAAGCGTTTAATTGCAAATACGTATCTTGCAATGTTATTAAATGTTACTTTGAGTCTGTGCATGCTGATCGTGTCACATCCATTTATAAGTTCGCACCCGTAGAGGAGCGTTGGCAGCAAGTATGTTTTTGCCAGTAGCATTCTAACCTCCATAGGGGTGTAATATTGTGTTCTCCATAGATTTCTTAGCATTGCAAAAGTTCTACCACATAAAATTTGTATGTGGTCAGACCAATCATGTTTGGTGTTAAAGATAACACCAAGATTTTTAGCGGTGTTAACTAATTCAAGAGTTGAATTGTTGATTTGAATTGGTGGCAAAGAAGAAGGGATAAAGTATTTTTTACCAATTACCATTGCCTTCGATTTACTGGCATTTTAAGCACAAGCCATTAGCAGACGCCCATCTGCTAATGTTTTCTTCGGGAAGTTTGTTCCACATACGAATCGTTCGACTAAAAAACGAATTTTCTCTGTAATGCGTTGTGCGAAACACAGGACAATCACGAGCCCCTGCCCATATATGAGAGTTGTATTCCATTTTTGGCCGGATATAGCTGGTATAAATAGTAAGGAGATCGGATGGAGTGAAGTAAGTCTTGCACCGTTTTAGAAAACCGAGACACTTGAATGCCTCTTTCGACACTTGAAATACGTGCTTATTCCAACGGACATCACACTGTATTCTCATGCCCAAAACATCAAGAGTATCCGATTCCTCAATACCTATACCATCGATAGTTACAGATGACAATGTCAATTCCACAGCCCGTCTGTGGGTTAACATACAACATTGGGTCTTGCGTGCATTAAAATCGACCTTATTCGCGCGACCCCACTCGGAGATTGTAGAAAGGTCTTGATTGAGTGTGTCATTCATGTTCTGCCGCATGCCCTCTATCTCCAAAGAGCTTGGCCTGTGATCGAATGAAAATGAATGACAAATGTTGCTGTCATCTGCAAAAGAGTAGATAGGGTTGATGGTCTGACCAAGAAGGTCATTAATAAAAATAAGAAAAAGGGTAGGAGAAAGAACAGAACCTTGCGGTACCCCTGAATTTAGCTGAAACTCGTTTGATGAGACCCCATCTAAAACAACACGTATAGTGCGGTCTCTGAGAAAACTCGTTATAAATCGAGAGAAGACATTACCGACACCAAAAGCAACTAGCTTAGTCACGAGTGCCCCGTGCCACACACGATCGAACGCCTTAGAAATATCTAGAGCAACCACTTTACTCTCACCAAAGCGGTGGATTGACCGGCTCCAACGTTCCGATTACTGAACGCTGCCTCTCTGGATCTGACTGCATTTTTGCACGTCTGGTTAAACCAACACTTGTGTTTTGATTTAGCCGAAATATGCTTCGTTGGAATAAAAAGTTTCATTCCTAGCATAATAATATTGACTACCATTTCTGCAGCGGCATCGACGTTGTCGTCGAGAAAACAGATTTTCCAGTTAAAATGCCGAAAGAAATCGTTGAGCTCTGCCCAACGAGCTTTTTCATATAGGAAAATAGAGCGGTTTGGCGCTAAGTTGGAAACGCTACGAAGAGTAGTATATGAAAAAGATGCAGAAATAGTACTGTGATCCGAATTGCCGAGAGGTGCAAGTATTTTCACTTCATACTTTTCAGGGTGAGAAGTGAGGAAGAGGTCGAGAGTGTTCCGCGATTGCCCTTCAACACATACATTGTGTGTTGGCTCATTCACAAGTTGCGCAAGATCATTATGCGCGGCGAAAAGCTCAACGTATTGGCCCTCGGGAGTTGTATGACTCGAATGGCGAATCCAGGATGAGTTGTGGATATTAAAACTTGGATACATTGCAGAGGACACAAAACTGAGTAACATGTATCCTGTTTAAGTTGCTCAATCTTATACTAACGAAGTAGAACTGTGTAGGACAATGTTTTAAACTATGTGAAGCGATAAAGTCCCTCACACATCTAGATTTCATTGTAGTGGACTCCAAAGCTTTCAGATGCTGGAGCAGATAATGAAATCATATTTTTCACCACCGTTATTCACGCAATTATGTTAGTTACACAAATTATTGCCTTAAATACACCATCGAAATTTTCGAGCTATTCGTAAAAACAAAACGAATAACTAACAAAGTCCTTGGGTCAGTACTTTCTTGTCTTAAAAACTTACAGACAATTTGTAATTTGATAAATGTAGTTCACAAAACTCTTGATTAGTGTACAACTAACAATGTCGCAAAATCATCAATAACATTCACCTTAGCCCTAGAGGCGGCTTAGAGTTTATGATATCAGGCATCACTTCTAGAATCGCTTTTGGCATTGAGTAATAAACAGCGTAGCAGTAGCCTGTGACAGGACAGCACCTGTGCAGCTCTGGCAAACTTCTTTTTCATCAATTACCACCATGGAGAAATTGGACTTTTGTGGTGTTATCTGGAAATCCGACAATTTTTGAAAACTCGCAACCATGTAACAAATCGGAACTAGGTTTTTGAAGTCGCTTATAGCCCATAATATGGAACGGTCAGACTACACCGCATATATCTTCTTCCCTAACCCAATGTAGATATACATAATTCTCGTTGATAATAAACATGCAATCAGTCGGTTTCTATCCACCGCAGTCTCTCTCAATCTGATCTCTTTTTATTTGTTGGTAAACTTGCACCGAGCGAATGAAAACATGTTGCAGAAATTTAAAAGTTTAAATTAGTTTTTATCATGTTTTTGAATAATAATTTAATAAAATGCTTATTTACTTAAAATATTTACGATAAAAAAAGCAAGATAAAATTAAAATACAATAAATTTTAATAGAAAATAACAACATATATGCAAACTAAAAGTGACTGTTTTAAGCAACAATTTGTTATCAACATGTTGCGATTTCAGTTTAGTGTAAAAAAATATTTTCATTTGCTTGCCGGAGTTCGGTATTTTGTTGCTGAGAGACGTAGGAAGTGTAGTCTCTATTTGTATATACTCTTTGATGCAATCATACACATTTTTAAGTAAAATTTTGAAATTTTACACACACTAACCCATTCACAGTTCTAGTTGACAGATGAGCAATTGCTGCCATGCCGTGCTTATGTTCAGGCCATCAATATTTTATTTATTTTCACTATGTTTTCTTCATAAGAACGAACATGTCTCGATACTCGTCTGAAAGAAGTTCCAACTCCTCTCTCTTGTTATTTCTTCTTCACTCTCGTTACTTTTTTTATGATTATTATTTTCGTAATGCCAATGGTTGATGATGATCACACATTCGTAAATGTGTTTTTCTGTACGTCTTCTACTCCTTCTTGTTGGATCGTTTAGTTGTTTGGCGAGTTGAGTGACGGCCACTGACTGCTTTATGAGCACGAAGACATGCAGCATGCAATGTGTTTTCCAGTTGGAGTTTAAAGTTAATGTTGTTGGTGGCAATGAATGGTTTTTTTTTTTAGTATCTGTATGGTAGGTAGGTGCTTATAAACGTAGAACAGAGGCTGAGTTTTTTTTTTCTGGGTTATTGGTTGTAGCAAAAATTGATTGAACACGCAAATTCTTCTATTTTGTAGAATAGGAGGTCATTTAAAAGGCCTTTTGCAAGTGCACAAGAAAATATTTGACACTATAAAAGATTTCATTAAAAGATAGAAAAAAATGCATTGCTGTGTTTTGGAAAAGTTTGACAAGTTGTAGAAGAGTGGTAAATCTGTTTTTACTTTGTGAACACTTAAGCAGAATTTTTTTTGAGAAATGAAACTAAAATTATAAGTGTTATTCATTTTTTAAATTTAGTTTGGAAAAAAATTTTGACCAGGAATTTCTCTTTGTGCGGACACAACGATCTTCATAAATCTTGAATATGTGGTAGAGGACAAACAACATAGATATCCATTTTTTAGGTTCGCCGTCTTACATTTAAGAGTTAAAACGTAAAGTCTAAAATTAAAGCTTTTTGTTTCTCGTACATATTGATTATTTCAAGTGTGAGAAAATAATGAAATTTGTTGCAGGGTGTAATATACTTATTCTGAAAACGTTTGTCTAACGATCATCTAGGATTTTTAAATTTCCTACATCCAAGTTGCATTTAAATGACTAACGTCAGTTCCACGTATTTGTGATCCGAGAAACTGACTTAAACAGCTTCCAGTTAGATGCTACTGGGAAGGAATCAAAGGTTGAAAAGTTGGATCGCCGCCTGTATTTTATATGAGCTAAACAGAGACTCCTTCGTTATATTAGTTTTTTGTTTTTATATACATCGAGGTTATTTTTATGTTATTTTCAATTTATAACGAGTTTTCAACCTACGTATATTTACAAAAATAAAGCAAATCAAACATATTAGCTAGGTTGATACTAGTATTTCGATCTGGCTAAAGATCTCATTAGATCCCGAAGTTTTAGAAAAGCTAGAGCCTCCATAATAAGCAGAACTTTAACAAAAAACCTATTAATAATCAATTTTGTTCCATTCTTGGTAAAAGTTTTTATAAGTTTCGCACATCTATCCCTTTGACGACCACTGGCAAATATGTTTGCCCAAGAATTTTTGGCACTTGTAATTGTCGACGTAAAAGATTATGTCAAATCGTAATTTGTAAGGGTGGGTTGGGGAAATAAAAATGTGGATGGTGGTAAGTCGCTATCTGGTCTCACTTACCCGATATGACTTGAAGTTGGTCCAAAAATAACACCATTTGCAATTTGCCACAACAGTAGAGAAGGTAATTATCTTTAATGATGAGTTGCGTACCTATGACACTTTTCAAGAAAATGACAATTAAGTAAGTACAACTTTGTACATTTGTATTGTTTTTTCCTATTTTCAAGACGTCGTATTTCCGGATCCAGATGTGTCAGTGCCCCCAATCGTTGTAAGGGTGATTTTTTAAGAGCTTTCGGATTTGATTTAAATAAAAACACATACAATTTAGAGAAATGTATAAAATCTTTATTTGAGTCGTTAGAATGATCTATATAATTCAATGTTTAAAGAATATTTCATGTAAATGTTTCAAATGGTTCATACGCTGGGTACAATTTTGACATACTCTCTCCAACATATCGGCCGGTATCTCAAGAATAAATTCTTCAATATTGGCTTCAAGTGCGTCAACCGTTGCGGGTTTGTCCCTATAGACATGAGCCTTAACATATCCGCACAAAACAAGAAAGACTAAATGCGTTAAATCGTACGATATAGGCGGCCAATGGACCGGACCCAAACGTGAAATAAACTATTCGCAGAACTCGCCTCTCAATTGGGCCATTGTTTCAAGTACTGTGTGTCACCGTCTTATTAAAAGCCCTGCTCCTCCATTTTGCGCAAACAAAATTTGTAATCATCGCATGGTAGCGTTCACCATTCACAGTAACGTTCCTGTCTTCATCTTCTTTGAAAAAGTACGGTCCAATGATGCCACTGGCCCATAACCCACACCAAACAGTGAATTTTTCGGGATGCACTGGCAGTTCTTGCAATGCTTCTGGCTGCTCTTCACACCAAATATGGCAGTTATGCTTGTTCACGTATATATTCAACCAGAAATGAACTTCGTCGCTGAACACAATTTTCCGATAAAAAAGTGGATCTTCATCCAACTTTGACAGCGTCCATTCACTAGCCGTTGTAGTAGGTCGTGCGGCTTCAATTCTTGCACCAGCTGTATTTTAAACAAACCTTCCGCAAAATTTTCCACGTAGTTGAGTAACAGAGTCCCAACGGTGCCGAATCGATAATTCACGGTCATCAAAAACACTGGTCGATACAGCTGCGACATTTTCCTCTGTCAGCACTCTACGTATGCGTGATGGTGGTTTAATGTCCAGTAAAGTAAATTTGGTGCGAAAGTTAGTCACAAGATTCCGAATAGCCGCATCAGAAGGTCGCCCAAACTGACCATAAATTGGAAGAAGTGCACCATGTACTTTCTTAACCGAGCTTGAAGTTCGATAATAAAATTCAGTAATATGCAAGCTTTGTTCGTTTGTAAGGCGATATATGGTCAAATTATAGACCAAACCGAACATGTTTAACAGTAACATGTTACACGAAAACAGCTGAGCTGCCAAAAAGCGTATTGCCAAAAAGAAAGTTGATAAAAAATCACCATTTATTTGTGTTAGTTCTGTGACATACTGTATTCCTACGTAAAATCATAAAATTCGGAGAGGTAGGGAATTACACAAACATGCCACTTAGATCTGGTACAAGTGCAATTATATACAATTAATTTAAGTTACAGAAAATTTCTTAAATAATTGTAAAATCTTAACACTTTTAGGTTCTAAATTATTTAAAAATTTAAAATTCTGAAATGAAAACTGCAATTAAAGGATTGAGCTGAAACTTTTCAAACATCATTTTTATATTCCAACTTCTCCACGCATTATACTTATTAAATTTTATATAGTCACATTAAATGATGTCTATATCCGAACGAAATAACTCCCCAAAAAGAAAATTAAATAAGTCCCGAAGAATTTGTATATATAACAACAACAACGATAATTGGGGAGTTATTTCACTTTTTGAGGATTTTTTCAGTTTTAAACTGGAGACTTTTCTCATTATGAAGTAATTAAATAAATCCCCAATATTATTTTTGGGGAGTTACTTAATTTTTATAAAATTAATATTCTTACAAATTCTAAGCTGAAAAATGGTAGAATTTCGTATGAAAAAATGCTTTAAAAGCATTTTTTCTAACGTTGGCAAATCGTTTTTAACTAGGACGTTGCCAGTACTTTAATTTTTTTACGGTTGAAAATTTTATAATCAAGTACTGGCAAAGCACATTTTGCCAACGAAGGAAAAGCGTTGCAAGGTCTTTGCCAGTACTTTGAATTTCTGCCAATGATACTACAAAGAAAGTGCTTTACCAGTGATTGATGTTTCTGACCATCGACAAATTCTGGCTGGGTAGTTATCTAAGAATAAATTGATTTTGGTGCAGAACAAATAAAAGTTTAGATGAAGAAATTAAATTTTTGTTTAAAATGAAAAATTCACATGAATCATACCAAAACTATTAAAAAATTTGTTTTTTATTTTTGACGAGTTGTCAGATAAAAAAACAAGATCAAGCTACTTTCAAAAGCGACAACAAATGTGTAGTTTTTAAGTGCAGAAATGCAATTTGACTACACTCAAAAAAAAGTCAGTGTTAAATTTTTTCAAATTTACTTTGAAACCTAAAGTTGCTCTTGTTGTTGCCGAGTACTTAAAGATTGGATTAACAACATTGGATTTAAGAACAAAATGTATTTTCTACAATAAGAAAAATATGAAATAATATTTAATTTTAATATGAGGAGTTATTTCATATTGCAAATGGTTTTTTTTTTTGATTATGAAGTAAACTCTCCAAAATAGGGTGTTATTTCATTTTTGTTTATTGTTTTATTTAATTACTTTGGGGGCTTTTTTAATTTTCAAAATTGGGGCATTATTTCATAATGAAATGAATCCACATTTTTGGGTATTTATTTCATTTTTGTTTTGTGGAGTTATATCGTGGGGGGTTATTTCATGGAGCCAAATGGCACATACAAAAATTAGACATATACTCACATTAGATATATAGTACTAAATTGTGTTTTTTCATACAGGCATAGAAATTTAAGTTCTCAACACTTTTTAAACTGGCGGCTATTTTGTCAGCTGTCAAGTGATTTATATTTAGTTTGGTTTGGCATTTCATCATGAATAGACTGACGCCTGAACAACGCTTTCAAATCGTGCAAATTTATTTTGAAAATCATGGTTCTGTTCGAAATACGTATCGCGCATAAATTTTGTTTAGCGATGAAGCTCACTTTTGGTTAAATGGATACGTCAAAACTGACTTTTTCACGTGCTTAATGGGCTGGTGGAATCATTGGTCCGTACTTCTTTAAAAACGATGCTGGTCAGAACGTTACTGTCGATGGTGACCACTATAGAGCCATGATTACTGACTTTTTCGTTCTTCAATTTAACAGCCATGATGTGCAGGAGCTGTGGTTTAAACAAGACGGCGCAACATGTCACACAGCTCGTGCCACAATTGATTTATTGAAGGAAACGTTTGGTAACCGTATAGTTTCACGTTTTGAACCCGTGAATTGTCCTCCAAGATCATGCGATTTAACGCCGCTGGACTACTTTCTGTGGGGATATGTGAAGTCGCTAGTCTACTCCGATAATTCCGAACCGATTGATCACTTGGAGGACAACATTCGCCGCTTTATTGTCAATATATGGCCACAAATGTTGGAAAAAGTCATCGAAAATTGGACCTAAAGATTAGACTACGTCCGAGCCAACCGTGACGGTCATATGCCAGAAGTCATATTTAAATTATAATGCCAGAAGATTATCTTTCGAATAAAGTAAATTTCATGTCAATTTAAAAAATTCATCTTTGTTTTATTCCATTTCAAAGTTCCATACCTCAA
Source organism: Delia radicum (assembly GCA_021234595.1). Taxonomy (NCBI): domain Eukaryota; kingdom Metazoa; phylum Arthropoda; class Insecta; order Diptera; family Anthomyiidae; genus Delia; species Delia radicum. The sequence continues at coordinate 196,548,898 of CM037854.1, forward strand.
TAAACAAAACACCCTTTATAAGCGAAAAGTATTGACCTTATTATTAGGTCAGAGATCTCAAACTTTCAAAATTGCTTCGGCGGCAAATGTATGATCCTCAAAGGGTTAAGTAAAGCGAACATTTTTTCAATAATATTAATATTCTTAATTATTAGTGCAACAATGTTATTACCAGTTTAAATTTACTTAAATAAAATATGTCAATATTATCAATCTAGATTAACTACTATTTTAATGACACCCCTTTCGATAATAAACCTTCAGCGATAAATTGGCTATAAATCATATATATTGCATTTTCAATGCAAAAACCAATTTAATTAACTTAATTTATGAGAATAAACCCAAAATTTTGTTAATACTAGTTTATATGTACTTTGGCTAAAACTTCCCCCTCCCAAAAATATACGTAGAACACAACTGAAATTGGCTCCACTAGACTCATAAATAAAAAAAATAAATTTTGTACATGGTATAACAAACCGATTTCCAAAGCATAGTTTGCACCTGTCAGTCGATTATTGCATGACAACTGGCTTGCAAATCATGACATGAGTTCAATTTGTGACAATTATTATGGCAACATTTCAAACAACAACAAAACAACTTAAATTGTATTAGCCCATAGATTTTAAAAATATAAAATATAAAAATAAAATTAAAAACATAAAAACAACTGCAATAAAATACTACTACAATAAATAATACAATTTTAAAATCAATGATTTTTATCTAAATATGCTTTGTGAATTTTGTTGTTTTTGCAACAATTGCATTTAAAAGCTTTATATGACATTTAAAATTTTATTATTTAGCGTTTTTTTTTTACATTTTTATTACCATATCTTTTTGTAGTTTTGTTTGTTGTATTTATTATATTGGGTTCAAAAATTATAACGAATTCTATTTCAATTTAATACCTCATTTTGAAAACTTATAGTTTCTGATTAAAAATTTGTATTTAATTTGGTTGTAATATACTCGTACACTGTGCAGCAAAAATAAGCCAATGTGTTACAAATAAAAACTCAAGATGTGTGTATTTTGCAAATCTTTTTGGAAAAACAAATCTCATCAGGTTTAGAGATGTGATAACATGTCCTCTTCATAATCATAAAAGTCTAACCATTTGGCCATCCTATATCTCTTAAAATCTCAAAACCCTGATGATTTCAAAACTGCACACTCACAAAATGATATTTCTCAATATAAAAACGTAGATTAAAAATTGAATTAAAAATACTCTATATTATGTGAAATCATGAAACAGTCATTTGATGTGGTTTGTTTTTTAAATGAACTAAATGGTTAGTAAAAAAATTTATTTGTTCTACAAATGACTGACATTTACATTAAAGAAACTGTATTGCAACCCAAACAAATACATATTTTTAAAGCAGAAGTTCCCTGAGTGTATTTTTTGTTTTAAATAGTACATGAAATTATAATTTTCAGCCTTTCGCTCTGATCTTTAAAAAAATCAGGGATAAGCAAAACAAAAAAAAAAAACTAGAAGAAAATATATTTTGCAATGTCGAGTGGATTCCAATACAATTCTTATGGAGAACTACTACTCAACAGTGTAAAAACATGAGAGAATTCTGTATATTACTATGAGATTTTATTAAATAGGACACCCATGTATAGTAAATTTAAGAATCATAATTTAATGACTTTTTTTATAAGAAAAGTATTTTTTTTTTTATAAATTTATGTGTTTTAAGACCATTTGAATTAAAATTTTATGTTTTCAAAGTGATGTATACAAATAAAGGGTTATTTTTTAAGAGCTTTCGGATTTGATTTAAAATAAAACACATAAAATTTAAAGAAATGTATGAAAACTTTATTTGAGTCGATAGAAAGATCTATATAATTCAATGTTTAAAGATTATTTCATGTAAATGTTGACCGCGGCTACGGCTCAAATGGTTCATACGCTGGGTCCAATTTTGGCATACTCTCTCCAACATATCGGCCAGTATCTCACGAATAAATTTTTCAATATGGGCTTCCAGTGCTTCAACCGTTGCGGGCTTGTCTCTATAGACATGAGCCTTAACATTGCCAAACAAAAAGTAGTCTAAAGGCGTTAAATCGGATGATCTAGGCGGCCAATTGACCGGCCTTAAACGTTAAATAAACTGTTCACCGAACTCGCCTTTCAATTGGGCCATTGTTTCACGTGATGTGTGGCATGTGGCACCGCCTTGTTGAAACCACGTGTCACCCAAGTCCAGCTCTTTCAACGAAAGGCTGCACTTTCTTAACCGATCATGAATTTTGATAATAAAATTCAATAATCTGCAAGTGTAAGTAATTCATGGTTTGTAAGTTGATTCATGGTTAAATTATAGACCAAACTGAACATGTTAAACAGAAACATGTTACACGAAAACCGCTTTGCTGCCAAAGAGAAGGGTGCTTAAATTCACCCTTTATTTTGGGTGCAAGCGTGATACTCTAAATATGCAAAAATTAAGATGTCAATGAATCACATTTTACTATGAAAATAAGAATTTACACATCGATTTCAGTTTTTAATTACATCTTTTCTAAAACAAGGGAATTTAAAGCAAATAGGCGTGCAATAATTCCTAGTTCAGAGCCAAATACTGAAAATCTCAACAAAGGATAATTATGAGTTCCACTAAAAATAAGTAGATCTTAAGTTTTTTTTTTTGATAAAACTTGTGTGTTTTCACTAGTTTTTATTGAATTAACAGTAATAAATAAATACTACCACTCAGTTCCCTCTTATTTTAAGATATTTCTGACATTTTGATGTAAAATGCATATTAAGGATATCATTTTTAACTATTATCCTGCTTAGTTTAAGTGTGAAGTTTAATTACATTGTTGACTGAAAATATTTTTCGTTGCCTTATATATATTTACTATGTAATAAAAAAGTCAATAATTCTGTAACAAAAGTACAGTTTTTAGTTGATTTTAGCTTTGGTGCAAAAGTGAGCCAATTATCTTCTTCTATACAATTTCAGATTGTAGCTGATGTAGGGGGCCAAAGAATTGGACCTCCATGATTATGAAGAGGACCCATTGTCATGCCTTTATACCTAATTAGATTCGTTTTTCTTCAAAAATATTTTGAGAAGAAATACATGTTTAGTTTTAATTTTGAAACATTGGCTCACTTTTGCTCCACAGTGTAAATGGCGTATAAATTGCTTTTAGCATTAGGTGGAATTCGGCAGAAGTCGACCAATTTCTTATCCCCTTTAGTTTCCCATCATTCAAGAAAATTACAACCTGAAATCATCAAGAATGTTCTGTTGAAAAGAAACTAGTGGGACATCGAGTACAAAAATCATGCACACGGAAAACATATTCCTTGTTACTACCACATTTTTCAACATCTGTATTTTTTTTATATTGTTATTAAAAATAATATATGTTATGCGGTATACGTAAATCCAATTTAATCTCTAAAAATTTCATTCTATTCGCCAAAAATTACTTATCTTTTTGGATCTAATTAGATCAAAGTAGATCTAAATTCATCCCACGGGATAATTTGGGATCCATCAAAATCTTAAATTAAATATTTTGGATGCCCAATTTTGAGATAAATTTTGATCTAAATGAATCCGGTAATATATTTAAGGGATCTCATTGGATATTAACGGACATCCCAATTTTGAGATAAACTTGTTGCAAAACTATTTCATTCTTTAAGAAAACTCTAACGGAATGTTTCTAAGATTTCATATATTTGGAACCTATTGGGTATACAAGTTAATAATGTCGATTTTTTTTGCTAGAAAAATGCATTTATTATGCAGTACTTTTCGCTTATAGTCACATCTCTTAGTTGCACACAAGTTGTGGACTATATCGCTGATGTGACTATATCGCTAGTTTTTTTATATGCCATTTTGTTGCCTATAAATAAATTGTGATATAGTCATCATAAAATGTTACTATATGCAATGTATTTATTATTATAACAGGTGGAAAATTTGGAATATAAAAACGATGTTTGAAACGATTCAGCTCAGTTTCCTTGTTCCAATTTTCTTTTTAGCCTCTTAAATTTTTAAATAATTTTAAACCGAAAAAAATTCAAGATTTCACAATTATATTAGAAATTTTCTGTATTGTGACTATAACTTAAATTATTTGCATATAAATTTATTTTTAGTAGCCAGAGTTTAGTGGCATATAAGCCAAATGTGATTATATCGTGAATGGACTATATCCTAAATATTTTGTATGCAATTTGATTTTAGATGTCAGTAAAAGTGTAAAAATGGACTATATCGCTAAATGGACTATAAGCGATGTGACTGTAAACGAAAAGTACTGTAATAACAAAATGAATTGATACATTACTCAAAGTATTGTCCATCTTTAGCCACTACTTTTTCCCATCTTTCTGGTAGCATAAGGATTCCGCGCGAAAAGAACTGATCCGGTTTGGAGGTAAAGAATGAATCAATCCAATTTCTGATACCCTGTTCTGAAGTGAAGCGTATTCCAGTAAGGGCGTTCGACATCGATCGAAACAAATGGTAGTCAAAAGGTCAAGGTCTGGGTTAAAGGCGGGTGAGCCAAAACTTCCCATCCACTGTTTTCCAAATAGTTTTTGACCGGTCTTTCAAATCTATGGGAGCGTTGTCATGATGGAAGATTATGGCCTCGTTTTTGTACGAATATTCTGGTCGTTTTTCGTTGATTGCTCTCTTCAAACAAATCAATTGCGTTCGGTTCAGGTCCCTTGTGATCGTCTGACCCGATTTCAGCAGCTCATAATACACACTTCTGATCCCATCAAATACCTAGGCGCCAAAGATATTCGGCTTCGGCGTTGATTTGGCTGGCTGGCCAGGCTTTACATACGACTTTTTGCACTTGGGGTTATCGTAATGTATACATTTTTCATTACCAGTAACTATACGATGCAAAAACAATACGATGCAAGTTAATAACGTCGATTTTTTTGCTTGAAAAATGCATTTATTATAATAACAAAATGAATTGATACATTACTCAAAGTATTGTCCATCTTTAGCCACTACTTTTTCCCATCTTTCTGGTAGCATAAGGATTCCGCGCGAAAAGAACTGATCCGGTTTGTAGGTAAAAAATGAATCAAGCCAATTTCTGATACCCTGTTCTGAAGTGAAGCGTATTCCAGTAAGGGCGTTCGACATCGATCGAAACAAATGGTAGTCAAAAAGGTCAAGGTCTGGGCTAAAAGGCGGGTGAGCCAAAACTTACCATCCACTGTTTTCCAAATAGTTTTTGACCGGTCTTGCAAATCTAGGGGAGAGTTGTCATGATGGAAGATTATGGCCTCGTGTTTGTTCCAATATTCTGGTCGTTTTTTATTGATTGCTCTCTTCAAACGAATCAATTGCGTTCGGTTCAGGTCCCTTGTGATCGTCTGACCCGATTTCAACAGCTCATAATACAAAACACACTTCTGATCCCATCAAATACCTAGGCGCCAAAGATATTCGGCTTCGGCGTTGATTTGGCTGGTTGGCCAGGCTTTACATACGACTTTTTGCCCTTGGGGTTATCGTAATGTATACATTTTTCATTAGCAGTAACTATACGATGCAAAAACAATACGATGCAAAGCAGCATTTCCAACATGCAAAACGCCTTTCAACGTCTCGACTTCAATTCATATGGGACCCAATTTAATTCCTTTTGAATGAATCCCAATGCTTTTAAACGTAGGGAAATGGCTTGTTGTGTGGCTCCCAATTAAAATGCAAGTTCTTTTTGAGTTTGACAATAATCTTTGTGGAGTAATGCTTCAAAATCCTCATCCTCAAACTTTTTCGGTTGACAAATTTTTTTGAGTTAGTGCATGTTGACCTTAAGCTTCTACCAACAATTGAAAACTTTCAGCAGCCGTTTTCTTCAAATGAAAGAAGATAATCAGACTTCCCCGCAAAACATCTTTTTTATGCACAAAATTCGACATTATTGTAATTGATTGAAAAAAAATGTGTGTTTACACTTTGGCGTCTATCGAATACTGAATTATAATGACAGATGTTTACCCTCCAAAATACCATATTTGTTATTATGCCATATGTTGTCCAAATCGACATTATTAACTTGTATATCCAATATCTGCACAGTGAAACATTTCTGCATAAATGGAACGAACATTTTTTTTAAATTAATGAAATGCTCCATTTCCTTTTTTAAAAGTAGACTTTTAAAAAGGGAATTTATTAAAAAAAAAAAATCAATCGATGAGTTTCAGTGCATGCAGATATTTCCTACAGCGTTTTAAAAGTGGATTATCCTAAACTTTAATCAAAGTATAGATACATTTTTAGCACAGTGTATAATTGTTGTTGCATGTTATTTTATTGTTGTTGTATATGTTAAACTAAGAACAATAATTTCGTAAGATTTTGTAACTAATTGCTTTAGATACGATTGTTTGTTGTTATAACTACACTAAAATATGGGCGTGTGTGTGTTTTTTTTTCTTCACAGTTTAATATTAAGCGGCGCTTTTACACTGTATTCCAACCAACTTTTGCTATTGCTTTTATTTTTTTTTACAATAAATTTATTGCGATTTTTATGATTAACTTGTATTTGTTTTTTTTTTTTTTTTTATTAACGGTTTTTAAAGTAAAATTAATATATATTAACATTTTATTTATTATTTACACTTGTCGCTTAGGCACACCTGAATATTTGCTAAAACTAAAAGAAAATTTTGCAATAATCGCTTAGATTATGTTAATAGTTATAATTTTGTTGGGATTTTCATATAACTTCATTAAGGTGGTGCAAAAATTGATGAAACTTAGATTTAGCTAATCTCCACAATGTTGCCCATATTCCTTAATGTCTAAAAACTCGAAAAAGTTTACTTTTAAGAATTAGTAATTAAAGTAAGTAAAGTCAGTAAAATTTTAGTCAAGAGGGTGCTGGCAAAAAATTGCTAATATCAGCTAAATATTTTGCTAAAAATTAGCGAGGAACAAAATTAGTCGATTCAGCAAAAGTTTTCTTATATTTCAACTATAGGACCTTATCTGATAATGCTTTCATATTGTAAGCTTTAAAGTCAAATCACACATTTTTATCCACTATTAAAGAGTCCATATCTTGCAAAACGACGAATAAAATTTTAAAATTTCAGTTATTTATTAATTTTATTTTGTCCATTACCATTTTTTATAAAAAAGTTTACAAAATAGGTGAATTTTCGTAAAAGTTTTATTAAAATGTGGAGTGACAACCCTACACTCAAATAAAAAAGTTAGTAAAGTCAGCAAAAAAATTTGCTGAGTCAGCAAAATTTTAGTCAGGATGGTGCTTGCAAAAAAATTGCTAATGTCAGCAAAATCTTTTGCTGAAAATCAGCGAGCTGATTTTTAGCAACAAAATTAGTAGATTCAGCAAAAGTTTTTAGAAATTAAAAAACCCTTGCTAAAAATTAATAAAATTTTTGCTGAATATTAGTAGACTGAAAAATACTCAAAAATTTGTAGAAAAATAATACTTTAGTTAATTTATTTGCTGAAAATCATAAAACCTATTGTTGTGATTCTTTTTAAAATAATTTACAATACGTTACAAAATATAAAAATGTTCATGCTCCCACATTGACGATATGAATTAATGTAATATCTAAAAACAATAGAAATAATTATATATAACATAAACGAAATTATCTTTGAACTACTTACATCAATTATTGTCTAACTGATGCTATATTTTAAAGAAACGCAAACGCCGCAGAGAATTACAGAAACAAAACGAAAAAGTAACAAAATATAACATATACAACCCTTTTTAGCAATAAGAAAAAGGAAACATAAAAATCTATCTAAGATGTATGTCTTTGTCTTTCGCTTTAGTCTGTCTACCTATTGCATATTTGATTGCAATTTGGCCACACAAGATTACTAATATATATAAACATTTAGTTTACAAATACACATTTAATCTTCACTAAATTTAAATATTTTAGTTTGTCTTTTATGTAATTAATAGATAATTACTTTCACAAGCCGGTGACAACGCAAAATTTAAGTTGTTTTAATCCACAATTTTGTTTTATGTATGAAAACAGATACAAAAATCTTCCATGGTTGATTTTTTTATATTATGTCTCTCTCTAGGGTTGTACTTGTTAGTATAATCTTCCTCGTCACTACTACGTAGTGACATGCCGCCACATCTAATTCATTCTGAGTATATATTGCTAATTGATGTGCTAATCAACACAATTTTTTTTAGCAAAATAAATTAGTAAAACATTAGTAAAATATTAGTAAAACATTAGTTCAAAAAAGTTAAGTGCTGAATAAGTATAACTAAAATTTTAGTTTAAAACATAATTTTAGCAAAAAATTAGCTTAAAAATAGTTTACCTGATTTAGAAGATGTTTTACTAACTTTTCTACTAACTTATTTTTTTGAGTGTAGTAAAGCCAGACTTGGGCGACGTCAATTACATTTCACAATCATTCACTGGTGAATTTTTTTTATATCATTAATAAGTTCAGACTTACGCTCACACTTGTGAGCTTAAACGATTCCTTGGGAAATTTGTAAAATTTTTAATATCAAACATGGGGTTTAGTATCAACATCTCTGTATTTAATTACAGTGCAGTTACTCAATTACACCCAATTACATGTAATTAGAACTAATAAAGTAATTGGTCTGTAATTAAACACCCAAAATTGGTATTAGGTCCCATGTCTGCTGTAGACAAATTGAAAATTTTCCAAGGAAGCGTTTAAACCCACAAGTGTTACAGTAGGTCTGAAATTAGCAATGATACAAAAAAAAAAATAATCAAGCGAATGATTGTGAAATGTAATTGACGTCGCCCAAGTCTGGTAAAAACACATATTTTTCTTTAATTACCAATTTTTGTGAAAAATATAAAAATCCAACTTGTTTATGTCTTAATCTGAGCTTTATTGAAAATTAGGAATCTGCATTCGAAATAAAAAAAAAAATAGTAGATTTTAAATTACTTGCTTTTTAAAAAATTCATAAAAATCGACATTTTTGTAATATTTTTCTAATTTCCCGAAAACTATGTCATTGAAAAATCTTATTGTGCTACAGTTTTGATTTCTATTTACCAAGGACTTTCGTTATTTGTGATTTTTTTTTTAATTTCAGAAAGGATAACCATACCCTTACAGTTGAACTTAAATTTAGAGTGTTTGGGGTTTTCGCTAATATTTATCTTCTTAAAATTTATTTGTTAACACACACTTTTGTCTCACATTAAAGGACATTCCACAGAAATACATCCACGTAAAAAAGTAATTTTCATATCGGTAAATATATGAAAATATTTATATAATATATGATCAGCGTTAGAAACGCCAAAAACAGATTACGCTATTTTTAATTTTTTCTCATTTCTTTTAATTTAAAAAAAATAATTCAATTAAATTTTAGGCCTGCAACACTGTAATTGAGCGTGTTATTAATTCGTAGAACAGTTATTGCGAGGCAGCTGGTGAAGAGTTGGGTAAATTAATGAAGTATTTCGCTATTTTTCTAGTATGTCCTCTAACTTTGATTGTGGAAACACTCGGTGGAAACACCGAGGAAGGGTGCTATAATATAAATCAGGGATTGAAAACTCATACGTATTATTTCTATAAATTGATGTTTTTGATGATGGGACTCGAACTCAATGATGCTGATATTTAAAACCGATATCGGTTTTTTCATTTATAGTCAAACCATAAAGGCACTAACTGCGGATAATAGTCAGCCGCTGCCACAGAGAGCCACAGCGATCAGCATAGTATTACACTACGCTGGGTAGCTGGCCACAAGTATATACTAGGAAACAAAAAAGAGAGGATAAACTTGCTAAGAACGGCGCTAGCCTTCGTATTGAGGCAGCGGACCTTAACGTCAATCATAAACTCGGTATTCTCTATGGACAGATATGACAGGGCACAAGAACAAATTGGTTATCTAGATAGACCAGTTCGGATAGCAACATACAGACAAAATCATTGCGGGACGAAAAACTGTTCAAGTTAGAAAGATTCTTCTGGATATGGATAGAAGTAAACTCCGAATGGTAATAAACCTTATTACGGGTCACAACCTTTTTTTTTTTAAAAAAAGAGAAGCAACACTCAGGAAATTCTTCCTATTAATTAAGGTGTTGCTTTCTTTGGAAAGGGGATGGTGGACAGATGAAAGGTGGTGAAAGATGAAGGGTTTCAAACATGGCAACACTATATTGCGCGAGTAGATAAGTCTTAGAACAGTTGTTGCTCGCCACCTGATATAGAGTTGGTGAATTTATTGAAGCTTTTTGTTTCATAGCCCTGATTTATTATTTTACTTCGCAGGGGTTAAGTGTTATGGGAACACCGAAGGTGGGCGCAGCGATAAATATAAGTGATATAAGCTCATACATATTATTTTTCAAACTTGATGTTGTCGTCACCAGGAATCGAACCCGGGACCATCTGTGTAACAGTCCAACGCGCTAACCATTACACCACAACGCCCACTAACACAACGCCTTAGGTAAGCATATGGTTAAGAATGGTAGAAAAAACGAATATGCATGCAGATTTGTGTGAATGCTCTGAACTTTCGTTTAAAAAAATTAACTTTTTGGGTTCTTATAAATATCTCTTAGGACCTTCATGATATTTGCGGAATGAACCCCTGAACTTTGCTAACTTGTATCATCATTTCAAATTGGAATGTATGATTGGGGGCATTGTTTTCGAGGAGGAGGAAGAACAACGGGCATCATAATGGACCATTCTGCATCACAATGGGCGTTGGTTATAACAGCATTACTGGAGCATCCCTTTAAACCTAACCTACACGCAGCTGTGTAGCAGTCTGATGCTCTAACAACTACACCACAACGCCAACATTATCTAAGCAACCTTTTTATAATTCTTCTGACCTCACAATGAGATCCAAAGCATTATTATTCCCCAGTTAGTTTGGGGTTTTTTTTAAAGATTTATTATTTGCTTAACATAATCTCAAATTAAAAAGTTACTTTATAATAACTGAGATTCCAAATGATTTTTTTAGAGAAATCTCCATTTAAGATCAGCATTCTTTAAAACAGACCCTAAACTAAATTTTAAATAAATTAATTGACGCCATTTAGACGTTATTAGAGACAGCTCATCATATTAATTAAAACATTCATAGCGACCTTAATAATTAAAAATCAAACACACATTTAAGTTTTTAAAAATAAAACCAAAGGCAACCATTAAAAATGAAGCCGCTGACAAACAACGGTCAGCTGAAAGAAAATTAATGATGACGATTTTTTTTTGTAAATTAAAAAAAAATGTTTGATCAACGCCATCAACTATAAAAAATTGGGTGATCTTGGTGATTGTCTGACATACACACACAAATACATTCACAAATTTAAACAAAAACCCCTTACTCATGAATAACGATTAAGAAATTAGGGTATTCACGATGTGTAATAGTAGTATAAGTTAGAGTGTAGAAGTAAGTTAAGTGATGTGTAGGTCTGCCACTTGGGGAATGGGTTCTTGGAGCTCGGATTACCTAACATAAGAGGGTCCTTGATAATTTGCCAGGCTATCACATTTCGGATTAGGAGTGTGATAGAACAGCCAAACAGATGGTTTTTGAGAATTGTGAGTTTCTTGATCCGGAGAGAGATATGTGGAAGGATGGGGTAGTATTGGCTAGGTCCAATGGTATCCAATTCTACACGGCTGGCTCTAGACTGGATAGGAGGACTGGTTTGGGTTACTTTTGAGGGGAACTGGACATAAGGATGTGCTCTTGGCTTCCGGACCACAACACCGTTTTTCCCACGGAGGTGGTGGCTATTACTGAGTGCATTCGTTTTCTGAATGCACTCTGGGGCTGTGGTAATTTTCACTGATAGCCAGACTACAATAAGGGCACTGTCAGGGGAATCCGTAAAGATGATAATGGTTTTAAATTACAAGAAGGAAATTAACGTTTACTCAGGACATTTTGGTGTGGGGGATAAAGAGAGGGTTGACGAGCTAGTTGTAAATGGGTCCAGACTGATCTCTGTTAACCTCCACTGTCCAAAACTTTTTCAGTCTACGAGGGCGGAACTTGAACAGTGGGCCATCAACATGCACGGAGAGATCTGGGAAGGGAGGATGGTTGGGAGGGTGTTGGTGTTATCACGAAGGTTTTCTGGCGATGCCTGGATGAGGGCAAGGCGAAAGCGGTCTTAGGGATGGGGAAGATGGAACTGACCGGTATAATGGAAGTCCTAACGGATCACTCGATACTTAAGTCACACCTTTCGAGAATAGGAGGGGCGACTGCAGAGCTTGTAAAGCTTGTGGACAGCACGATGAGACCCTGCCACTGTTCTTTCGGCCTTTGCAGGTATCAGGGCGAGGTATTGGCTACGGGACATTATACAGTTGCTAGAGTTGTTGCGGGATGCTGATGTGAAGAAACTGATGGGCAACTTGAATGATACTGAAATCTTCCGGCAGGCCGGAGCATTTTTGTGCCCAAATGAAAGAGCGCACAAGATGCCGATCTTCTGGCATAATTCTATGCCATCCTATGGATGATAATGAATGGTGGTAAATCACCCTTCCTCTTGTCAACCTAACCTAAGTTAAGTGATACTACGGTGTATTGTATTTTCCAAATATACTTGAATTGTTACATTTTGGGATTTGTTCTATAAATGAGGTCTTGGGTTCCTTAATCTGATTGGGACATATTTTCCAAAATGATTTCAGTTTTGTAAAGAGCTTTCTTTTAAACATTTGACACGATTCGATAGTTCAATATGTATATTATTCGATATTTCTCAAACTCTTTGATGTATAGACTTTTCTACATAATTTTCAATTGTAGCTGAGAAAATTTTAACTGAAATTTAGGCTTTTACACTAATGGTAGCGAAAATTACAATTACAAAATTACAAATTTAGACATTTCCTGTTCAGTTGAGACTTACTGTTTTAAAATTGAGATTTTTCATTTGAAATTGAGAAAATTTTATATGAAATTCAGAAATACCAAATATATATAAACAAATAATACCAAATATATATAAAGAATTGCAAAAAATTTTAGGCATTTTGAGGCGAGCATTGTTTTTACTTGTATTAAATTAAAGTTACAAAGATTTCAGTTTTAAGTTTCAAGCAAATTTAAAATATTAAAAATACTGTTTTTAGTTGTATTAAATTAAAGTTACAAAGATTAGATCCCATTGTGTTTATAAAATTTCAAATGCACATTACACCACTAAAATATATATAAATAAACTTTAAAAAATTTTCTGCCTTATATTAGATCATAAAAAGAAAGTCGCGATTATTTTGGAAAACACGCATTTTTGGTCTGTTTTATGATATTTAGTTGGGTTTAGGGTTATAAATCATAGTGAATGCTTTAAAATTCGCAATATAAAAACATTTATAAAAAAATGCTTTTTGAGGTTATGAAAATTTGGTTGGCTCCATAAAATGTATAGTCCTTACAATTTTTGATGTCGTTTCGATTTTAGTATTAAGCTCATTAAAATATTTCGCTGGAGTTTACTTTTTCTGACACCCCTCATAGAAAAATAAATGGGTAAAAATATTTTTTTTCTATTATCGGTTTAGTCAGTTTAGGCCCCTGGGGCTCCCCACGCCCTAAAAACTGTTACGCCTAGAAACATATAAGTTAGGGTACTCCAACCAAATTAATAGTTCTCACGATTTTAGAAGTGCATTAGATTTTTAGATCCATAAAATTAGGCACACTCCAGATCCAGTTATATCCCCCGGGTGTCTAAAATATTAAATTAACTTCTAACCATAAAGTTTGGATGTTAATTAAAAAGGAAATTTCCTCACGAATTCAATTATGACCACTACACTGTACAACATTTTTCAACACATGATTTTTGACTCAATGCGGATTTTTCGCACTTTTTCTATATTTTAACATGGTTATATTTCGGTATACCCTACGGAATATCTCTTTTGTCTCTGAAGCAAAGTTGCAGATATTGAATAGGAGAAAAATATGCGGAACAATCGTACCCGAAAAAAGTGCAACCGGTGCTTTAAAAATCGCAAAAATGCACATTTTTCCCCCATTTTTTCACATTTTTTGCTCAATAACTGGATTACAAATCCACAAATATACTGTTTTTTTTTTTTTATAACATTATTTTGCATGAAAATAAAAATTCCGATTCATATTACAGCTATTCTTACACAGAAAATATGATTTTTTATTTTTATTTTATTTTTAACGCATGCTTTAAAACCACTTTTTAGAGGTTTAAGTTATTAAAAACGAGTTTTTTAATAAATCTAAAAAAAAAAAATATAATTTTTAACTCAACTGTGATTTTAGCAATATTAAGTTTAATTTTCTGTGATATTTGTTATTTGATTTTTACAATTCATTTTAGAAAATTATACATTAAAGTGTTTTGTGTCGTTTGATGAAAAACCTGTGATATTATTATTTATCTAATAAAATATTCTCCCTGAAGATGTTACAAAAAACCCCAACGAAACGTCGGGGATAGAAAATTGAGTAAATAATCTTTTATTTTCATAAGTACCTGACCTTAAAAGCCTGATTTGGAGAAATCTAAAAAAAACTAATAGAAAATAAATTTCATTTCGAAAGACAGCTAAAGTATTGTCCAGTTGTAATTATATATTTAACATCCCTATGGGGAATGAGGAGTCAATTGACCTTAAAGTGACTGGTTACAGAAGGACTTATCACAGGACTGGTATAATTTAATACTGATACTAATACGACAAAACTTTAAACTTATTTAAAAATTTCATATTGCTATCGTCTTAAGCCGGTCATCCGTTTAGATCCGATGATGACCGGCGGCACACCGGCTGAAGAAAGTCGTAGGCGGCTGATCGCTAGCTGTTTGAAAACCACGGGCTTACATCATTGCTGTGAATACCCTTATTATGTTTTTTTTTTTTTTTTTCTAAATAAGAATAAAATTAAAATAAAAGTGACCGTATCCGATAATTTATGAAACATAAATAAAAAACAAAATACAAATCATTTTGTTCGTTGACAGTTGCTTATGTTTCTTTTTCGAGTCTCCAATCTACACTCATACACCGTAACAATTCATTTTAAGATGATGTTTCCAAGATGGGGTTCAAGTAGACAAGACGAGCGCGGAGTTTTGACTGTTGTAGTACCCATCAAATGAGTTAAAACGCCATGTTTTATTGATGATGACAACAACAACAACAACATTTAACAAACTTAACGCAGACATCGATGAAACTTTAGTTGTCGATTAAACTTTAGTTGTCGATTTTTTTTTTTTTGTATTTTGATTAGAATTATCATCATAAGGCATTAACACTGTATGCTGCTGCCGCCGATATCTTTACACATATTAACCGGAGCAGACATTTAAAGTAATTATTTGTTTAATACCATAGTAATACCATATTTTTTTATAACATCCCAGCCAAAATATTACGAATGGCAGAGCGTGGGCCCAGTGCTTTCAACGGAAGAGAAATAAAGTGCCAACCGAATTGAAAAGTGTATATTTATGGTATCAACTTATAAATTCAGTTAGTACAAGGATATTTACATTTGATCTTTTGATGTTTGGTGTTGCAAATCAAATTCTAGTGAATTATTAGAACTTTGTTGGGAAAAGTAATATAAAATTATGCCAACCGTCTGAAATTCGTAAGTAGTAATCGAATTTTAGTTGGCAAATAGCAACATTTTTTTCTGTGTATATAAGCGTTGGCAGATAACAAAGGGAACGGCTTGACCGGGTGAATGCAATAACCCCCACTGAAATAACCCCCACCGCCGAAATGAAATAAGCCCCACCAAATTTATAAAAAATTTAAAGTGGGGCTTATCTCATTTTTGGTGGGCAAAGTTTCATTTTAATACGTGGGTATTATTTCATTTTATTACCCACCACATTTGGTGGGGGTTAATTTATTTCCATTGGTGGGGATTAATTAATTTTGGTGGGGTTTAATTCATTTTAATTCTAATATCAATTCTTGGTTTTTGAATTAATTCCTACTTTTACAGTACTAGTTTTATTTTGTAAAGGTGAATGAATTCCTACTTTTACAGTACTAGTTTTATTTTGTAAAGGTGATATTAGAAAGTACGAAAAAAGAATACGTTATTTCAATTAAAAAAACACATTTCTTCTTATTAAAAATCCATTCGTGCCCATATCACCAGGTTCCTTAGTTGGTGAAAAACTAATAATTTGCCCTTTTACAGAATGTTGACATAAAGGTGTATCCATATTTTTGAAGGACACGGTGAAATAAAACAAAAATGGAAATGAAGTCAAATTCACAGGTTGACTTTATTTCCAACAAAAATGGAAATAAAACCAAGTTGGCTATTGTTTACGCGTAAAGTGCAACGAACGCACCTATTGTTAGCTTGACGAAACTTTCTCATCATCTCTTTGGCATTTTGTTTCTCGTAGCCTTAAAGATGCTGTTTGTTAAGCTGCAGTGTTGCCACTTCATGTGTAATTACACATATCATGTGTAATTTTTCGTTTCATGTGTAGCCCATGTGTAATTGGCTGCATGTGTAATTCATGTGTAATTTAAAATTTTTACGTTTTTGAGCACTATTTATTTATATTACTTTGTTGTTTAAAACAGTTTCCAACACTTGGTTTAAAAAAAGTATGTACATCTCTTTCTATCACAAAACAATTTGTACAATATGAGGCTTTAAGAAGTTTTTTAAGACTAGAAGTTTTTGATGATCCCTCCAAGACTACTGAATCGATGTTGCAGGCATTAGATGATGAAAAAACCAAAATTTATTTCGAATTTTTATCGTATGCCTTAGAAATTTTAACTTCATTTAATATTCTTTTTCAATCAGAAAAGCCAGTATTGTATAAAATGAAATCCGAAATAAAGCAAATAATGGAAACTTTTTATTCAAATTACATAAAAGTGGATGTTTTAAAATCCCAATCCTTATGGGAAATCAACCATTCAGATAAAAATATATATATAAACGTTAATGATATATACATTGGTGTTAGTGCTCATGAATCTTTGACGACATGCTCTAATTCTGAAAAAACAAGTATACTTCAAATAAAAACAAGATTTGATTTTAGTGATGATATTTATACCATTGTGGATATAGTTGATCCAAAAATTGCACAATCTTTTCAACCTCAAACTTTGTATTTGTTAAAAAAAAAGATTTCCTTCCTTCAATATTAATTTGCAACAACTTGATAATGAATGGCAACAGCATGCACATTTAGATTTTAACAAATTCCTTGGGAGACAGATTATTTCCTACTTTGCAAATAGTTATTAACTATATTCTTATTTAAGAAATAAACTGTCATCTGATACCATTTCATCGATTTTATTTACGAAAGAAGGAATTCATAGAAATGGCGGACCAAATTTTGAGCCTACTCAAAACATGATGAACAAAAATTGGAAACTTTAAATATCTCGAAAACGGAATTTAATTTCAATATAAATTTAATCTCAATATTTAATTTCTTTATTTTTAAGTTTAAATTACTTTATAAAATGGTATATAAAATAAAAAAATCGTTACGTTTTTCAAAAATTAAACAAAAAAAGGCATTTTTTGAAAATTTAAACAAAAAAAACGTTATTTTGTTTCAAAAAGAAAGCATGTGTAATTGTGATTTCATGTGTAATTTTGGCACGATCCATGTGTAATTTGCGATTTTGTTGGTGGCAACACTGTTAAGCTGACTCTTTATTAGATCTGTAACAACCCGAAGAGAAGGTACGTGCAAAGAAAAAAAGAAAACCCGCTTTCTTGCATTTAACATAAATAAAAATTTTGAAGTAATTTTTTTTATAACGTTTTCTAACCCGGTGTTTTTCAATATCATTTAATTTTCGGGAAATACTTTTACGGAGAAACAGCTATATTTCCTTATAAAGAATATCGTGTTATCCAATTTAAATCAATATTCCAATTATTTAATCTCAACCTGAAAAAAAAAAATTTAAAAAAAAATGTTTATTGTTTTGTGTCGCGGGCAGGAAAACTGTATTGAGCGAAGCCACCTGCCGCGTCCTACTGGAGGAAAAAACCCCTAAGAACGGCCGCAGGCCGCCACACAGAAAAACTTAAGCTTGCGAAGCCATATTTCATTATTTGCCTCGTATTGACAAAATGTGCCAACTTTGACCCCTTATATCTTCTTTATTTAAAGGGTTAAGAGGTTAAGTTATATCTTAAATGAAAGCTAAAAATGTGGACTATAATCAAATACCAATAACAGTATACCTTAATTACGTCATATTTAAAGAAATAAATCAATTTTATTTCTTATTTTGTGTCGCGGGCAGGAAAACTTTATTGAGAGAAGCAGGAAATACTAATTAAAAGTGTTTGAAATACTTTATTATTATCAATTACATGAAGTTTTTGTAAAAGTTTTATTTTATAAAATAAAAATATAAATAATGTAAAGTGGGGCTTATCTCATTTTCGGTGGGCAAAGTTTCATTTTAATACGTGGGTATTATTTCATTTTAATGCCCACCAAATTTGGTGGGGGCTAATTCATTTTCATTGGTGGGGAATAATTCATTTTGGTGGGGATTAATTCATTTTAGTGGGCACAAATTCGGTGGGGCTTATTTCATTTTCGGTGGGCACAAATTCAGTGGGGCTTATTTCATTTTGACGGTGGGGGTTATTTCAGTGGGGGTTATTTCATGCACCCGGCTTGACCATTTCGATTTTACAAATTTCGCCGAGAGTTGAATTTCTGAAGATTTTCGTGAGTTGCCAACACCGAGCAGGGTTTGGTCGTTTTTTTTTTTTTAACGCTGTCAAAGCACTGGCAGTAACAAAATCATAATTTGAAAATCTTGTCAAAGCATTGATAAAACAACAAATAAAGAGCTTTTTTAATGATCAAATAAGTGCTTTGCCAACCCCAAAATGATAACACCGGGCTGGGCTTGTCAGTTTATTTTTTAAAACGTTGGCAAATCACTGACAATGAGCGCTTTATCAGTACCAAAATCATAATTTAAAATGTTGACAAAGCAGTGGTAACACAACTAATAAATAAATTAATATAAAAACTATACTAAATATGATTTTTTTTATAAAATTTTCTTTTTATTATTTAAAAAAATAAAATTATCTAACAAAATATACATACAAATTAAATTTCTGCAATGCAAATTAAAAAAAAATCTATTAAAAAAACGGTTGAGGTTAAGAAGAAGAATAAACGGTTTTCTCTAAAAAATTATAAGCAATTTTAATTTTCAAATCAGATTAGACTAGTTTCTGCCTTTTTTGTATTTCTATACCGACTTTAAATATACATAAATAGAGAAATTTGAAAATTATAAAAAAAGATTTTCGTTCAGATTGGGTTAATTCCAATTTTTAAATTTAAAATTGAGAAATTTTGGAAAAAAAAAAATGTTTTAAATCTATAACTTAAATCGATTATCCATTTTAAATAAAAATTGTTGATTAAATTAAGCATATTATATATGAAAACGAGAATTATTTATGAAATTTACATATATTACTAATTTGTAGTCCACTTAAAGAGTTGTATCATTTCTATGTGAATGATTTTGGTAATTTGCACAGAAATAATGAAAGAATTTATCTAACAACGAAAGTCCGTTCATGGGTTCCCTCCGATTGCAATGAAATTTGGATATGCTATAAATAATCCAAAATTAAGAGACCCAAGTTTTTGTTTAGCTGCCCAATATCACGTTTAAGGGTTAAAAAGTAGGGCTGAAAAGACATTTGTTTTTATAATAAAACTTGTATTTTATTTAAGAAAACTAGATTTATTTGTGCGCACGGTTAAAGTACTCAAGAAAACAAAAATTTGTATACTCATATTGTTTATACAGTGGATCCAGAGTTCCCACATTTTTGAATGATTAGAAATATAGAGGAAAAAGGCTCTACATTAGAAGTCTCATAAAAACCGAACCGATAAGAATCGGTTTCGGATATCGGAAAAAAGTTCAGATACCCCCTCGATTAAATTAAAAATTCATTGCTATGCATTATTTTTCGCTTAATACAACTAAAATTCCTTAATAACACCATAATAATTCCTTAATAATTTGAATAAATAAAATACTTGAAAATATTTCGGCATTATTTGTACAACAGTGAATGTGTCTTCAAAAACACTTTCATTTGATACCAATTTGTCTGTAGTTACTTTTACTAGAACGAAATAAACTGAAAAAAAACGTAAAATGGGGTAATTTTTGACCGCACCTAGTAGCTCCTAAACATGAGATTGGGCAGCTAAAAAAACACAGGTCTCTTAGCTTTTTAATCTCTACAACATAACCGAAGTTCATAAAGATCTGCCGGTCCTGGTCGGGATACCTGTCTTCTAAGTAAGAAATGGCCAATTTATTTCCAAAAACTTTTTATGAAATACTCCACTGTGCAACAATTCATTCTTTCAAATCCTGTCTTACTGTTTTTTCATATGGCCAACTACCGCTGCTGTATAATGTTGCTTTAAATAATTTTGTTTTGGAAATTAAACTTATGCAAATTAAGTTGGAGTTGATGGAGCATAACGAATTGAAAAATAATTTTGATTAAAGAAAAATTTAAAATAACTGACAATGAGTTGAAGACTACGTATTTATGATGATTAATATTATTTGGGAAGATCTACAAAAATTTAATCTGTCCATATTTTTATTGCTTACGCTCAATTAAAAACTTTGATAATAAAACATAGAAAATTTAGATAAGTAGAACAATAGATTTTAAACAGGAAATAATGAATTTATCGGTTGTTAAATTAAAAAATTGTATATAAGATATAAATATGTATGTATAATATATATGTTTTAAAATTACGTTTATTTGTGTGAGTAAAAGGTACCTACAATGTGTAAGTATAATTTCCCTGACACATATAACTTTTTCTCAATTACCCTCTTTTGAAAAAACCACAATTTAATGTAATAAAACAAAAAATGAAAATATTACCAACAACCAGGGCATCTTCAACATGAAAACGTGTTAAAATTCACGCGCGGACAGCCAACAGTGGCAGCAGGCAACAGGTTAATTTTTGCTTAAAGGTTACAACATGGTCGATTATATTTTATACAATTTATACAAAGTCTAACTAAACAAGAGACAGCCGCAGCAGCAGCAATAGCACCACCATCACCAAGAGTGTTGCCAGCCCTAATTGTCAAGAAATTGTAAATTTTTGGGGAAAAAATCACCAAAATCGTCATTTTTATAAAAGGTAAATCGTCATTCCCAAAACTGCATATATTTCAATTAAAATAGAGGAAAGTTTACTCAAAAGTTCGTTTTAATCACTGCCCAGCAAAAAATGTGGAAGGTTTTCTAAAAGAATCAATTTTTCGTTGATTCAAAATTCATTCCTGATTTCCCGCTTCTAAAGAAGTTCTTTTTCACAACATCCAAAAATGTAATTTTTAACATAATTTAATCTATCCAAATTTAGTCTATCCAACTCGCCCCAATCACAAATTTAGGAGGTAAAAAGGAAGGGAAAACTATACTATATATATATTTCTTTTGTAAAGGAGCATATCTGAAATATGAGAAATTACAATTTTTTGGACCCAACGTTATAATACAACGATAAATTCCTCAAGTAAACTGACCAGTGCGCTCCTAAAAAAAATGATAAAAGGCCTTATAAATTGAAATAAATAAATAATCCAAATAAGAATCAAGCAATAATCTTTCCATTCAACAAATCTCCCAAAAGACTGCCAAGGCGTCAATTAACATTTGGAAACGACTTCATAAATGTACTTAACGATGTTAAATATCTTGGTGTTGCTTTGAAAAAAAAAACTCACATTTAAACAGAATATTAGTGAAATATGCCAAAAAGCAATTAAATCATTAAGAGCTTTATGGCCGTTACTAAATAGACGGTCGTATTTGAACTACAAAAACAAAAGCCTACTTATTAAAATTGTTAACGTATGCGAGTCCTATTTGGAGTACCGCTGCTAAATTTCACCTTAAGAGACTGCAAATTATCCAAAATAAATGTCTCAAAATGATAAACAACAAACTTTATCCACGAAGAAACTGGCTATGAAAAAATCATGGAATTTATAACAAGAATTAATAATACGTATTTTGACAAAATTGAAAGTTGGTCTTATCCACTGATAAGAGAATTAAGAATATCAACAAATAATTAAACGCAAATTACCAAATCGGAAATGATATGTTTATGGAGGACTATTATTTCTAATAGTACTACTGTAAACATATATACATTTTCGAAGAATAATTGAATTACTTTTAAATCATGTGAAGGTCTTTACACATTTTGCCTTTAAAATCATCAAATAAAGAAAATTGTAAATATCTTTGACCCAATGTCTCATTTGTTGTAATATCTATGTATATAAAGATAAGATCTCATATCTAGTTAGTAAAAATGTAAATAAAGAAAGAATATTTAAATCTAAATCAAGAAAAGAGAAGTCTTGATACCCATATTGACTCTGCTTTGAAGACAACGTTACCATAAATTAGGTGCAAAATGCTTTCAGAATAGTTAAAAAAAGAAAGTAAATTCCAGCACTATCGTGATTCTCTCCTAGGAGAATTTTCTTTGGAACATCGACAGAATTGAACTTTCATTAAACTATAAGCATTGCTTTAGTTAAAATAGAATTTCCACCTAGTTAAAATGACAAGCCTAGCTAAAATTCATTGGTTCCCATCCAAATTTTAATTACATCGAATTCCAACGGGTCAGATATTAAAAATTACCATTTTTAAATCTGCAAAATTCCATGACGAAATGTTAAATTTAAAATGTTTCCGATGTTTGGTTTAACAAAATTTGGGCGTATTTGGCAATCAAGAAAAACATTGATTAAACAACATTTAAAAACATGAAAAATCGCTCTTTTATCAGTGACTTTGAAGCTAAATAATTCAAATTATTAACATTTTTAATTTTCCTACCTAAAATATATAAAAATCAATCGGTTTTCGTTATTTTTGAAATAAATTAAAATAAATCTTCCAAAATGATTAAGTTTATATTTAGTGGATCATTAACACGCGAAAACATAAAAACCCATTTCAATTACGAAAACCACCGATTCAATAACTTTAATTTCTGTTAAAGTTCTGCCTATTATGGAAGCTCTAGCTTTACTGCGGGTTCTGATGAGATCTTTAGCCAGATCGAAATACTAGTATCAACCTAGCTAATATGTTTGATTTGCTATATTTTTGTAAATATACGGAGGTTTTCAACCTCGTTATAAATTAAAAATAAATTATTTATGTTAATAATATAATAAACCTTATGAGAATTATTAAAATCTAATTAAAATGTACTTATAATATGTATTACTAATGCATAAGCATTTATAAAAAAAAAACAATTATTTAAAAAAACAACATGTTCCGAATTTGAGCGAATGTTTAATTGATCCAATTAATTTTTAATTGGCAGTTTTTAAAATTTTCAACAAATAGATTTAATTGAAAAATGGGTAAATATTTTTTTATGTTCAAATGTGTAAATTAATCATTTTGGTTGGATTTAAGATAATTGTGCAACATTTTCTTTAGATGTTTTAAATGAAAATAAACTTTACATTAAATTATAAAGAAAAACATTGCAAAATTCGACAAAAAGTGCAAGTTTTTAAAAGTAGTCATTTTGCATACATTGAGTTTCGCAAAGTCGTCAATTGTCATTTGATCATAATGCACTTCAAAAATCGTCTAAAAAGAGACAAATCGCCAAATTGGCAGCGCTGATCACCACTAATATGGACAATATAAATTCACCATCTAACACCAACCATGCAAACATTGGTAGTGGAAGAAAGATTATTGAAAATGTGGAGAAAAAAGTACATGCAACAAATGGCTGGAAGTGGAAACATATACAAACTTATAAGTAAAACTGGTAAAACAATAACTCTTTAGTTTTGAAAATTACACTGAACGTCAATAGAAAAAGGTAGACACTAATAATATCGATCACATCTTTAAGTTCGACGTCGTTATCACGAGTTTGCCCAGATTTGCTCATATCTGTATATAAAATTATCCAATTTTCCTGATCCTTTCAGATATTTACAGATCTGGTGCTGGATGTGATCAGATCTGGATATAAAGTGTATCACAAATGTCTTTTCTGATCACTAGGGCTAGGAAGTTAATGCATTTTTGTTCGTGTTTTATGTACATAAAATATGCATTTGAAATCGTAAGATATTTACCTAAAATTTAAAAATACGGATTTATTATTAAATTTATTTAATATTTTCAACATTATTTCCATAATTGTAGTAATTTTTGTTTTAAAAAATGGTTAAAAAATTTAAAATTTCGAATAAATATCCTCAGAAACTAAGTAACTGCATTTTTCAGTTATTTTTCTTTTCGAGATAGAATAATTTGAAAATTATTTTATTTATAAAATGTATAAATTGTGTAAAATTTATTTTTAAGACAGCATCAAAAAAAATTCTTAAAAACATGCATTTTAATGCAAATAAATGAAAAATATTCAACAAAACATGCCAAAATCTGCTTTCAAATATGCATACATATAGCAAAATATGTAAAAACATGATCATATCTGACTCAAGTTCTAATTATATTCATTCACATCTAACTAGATTTAATTACATCTTATTAGATCGGGCGCGGATCCAGGAAAAGATCTTGGGAAGGGAAGTTAGAGTATTTTTGACAAATTTTCAAATCTTTTTGACTTTTTGTATTGAAAATGTTTGTGTTGGGGGAGGAAATTTCCCATTTTCCCTCCCCCTGGAACGCCTGTATTAGATCTACTCAGATCTGAACTTTTTTACTACGAATTTCAAATTTACAAGTCTTTTTTTCAATTTGACTTTGATATGTGAAATAAAATATCAGTTCAAAACTACCATCATTGACACTGACGTTCTACATCTTATTGTGCAGGATAGTATAGACTAACTCTTTTCTTAAAATTGCAATTTTGTCTGCATTAAATGGGGAAATTTATTAATTTCCTCAAATTATGTTTCCGCGATATTTTTTCTGTGACCTACCTGACATATGTAAAAGTTCATAGGTGCACTTTTAAATATAAAAAGCTGACATTACTGATCTGTAATGGAAGAACTTTACTTCAAATTCTACTGCAAGGCACACAGAGACCGTTTTTGGATATTCTTTTCAATAACTAATAAGCATACAACCCAGGTCATGATATTAGGCAAAAGTAATTTTTATAGCAAATCTGGGAAAGGGGAGTTGCAATGCAAATGCAAAATATTTCCGATCATTAAACCTAACATAATTTTAGCTAAAGACCATTAAATGAGTCATGGATGACATGGCTAAGTATCAAATCCCTAACGAACTGATTAGATTCAGGCAACACGCATACTTAAAAGGACGTTAAGAAATATGTTGATATTTAATTAAATACATTGGCTATATTTATTGATGTAGAGGGAGCATTTAGTATTGTCGGGAACGAAATGCTTATCTGGTCTCCAGATTAGTTTGACATTGATAGTGCCGAATTAGTATTAGTACCAAATTTGTTGCCAACTGCATGGTTCGGTAGCAACCACCGTTAGTTTTGCTTGGGGCAAAAAAAATCGGTGCCATCAACCGAATTTCTGTTGGAACATAAAGTTTCACTTAAAACAGGAATGTATTTGATTGCTACAACCAAATAATTGGTTGACGATAAGACGAAATTTTTGGTAATTTTTGAAGAAATGGGCACAATGTATCATCTGATGCTGCCTGCCCAAATCTAATTGGCCAGAATTTTGAAATTTATAATATCTGTTCCAGATGATAGATGAGCATTGTAAAACTATGGTTTCAAAGGAGAAAAGTCTGCCCTTTTTAGGAAGCTTAATAATTGGCCTGTTGATTCCTATAGCGAAGACATGCGCTGGTGCGGGATGTTTCGAAATTCCTACAGGAAAATGCAAAAGTGTTCCCCTTAACGGCATGATTTAAACCTTTTGGATAGAACCGGAAAGCTTCGCCATGAACAAGGTAAAAATGGTGACTTAAGAGGAGAAAAGCAATGGCTTGCCAAAACCGTTGAAGTAAAGCTCTTAAAATATGGTATGTACGTTCCTCCACCCGAGAACACATCCGCTAAGTTGGGGATAAAAATGGAAAAAGTTTCCCTTTACTGGTGAACTAAAAGACCAATTAATAAATGGAAATGATATATGAATTGTAATTTCCAACTCTAGTTCCATTGCGACACCGCAGGAACCGCCAACAAATAAGTCAGGAAATATACTTCTGTGGGAATCTTGGTAAACGAGAAGACATTTCAGAATTTTAGGCTTATCTACCTGAGTGGACTTTTATTGCTTGGAGAATAATTCGGGAAAACGAAAAAGTAGGTCAGATCACCAGGATTATATGCAGACGCTGAGAAAGAAGGACAACTTAATGCTAATTAATAGGAAACTTGGTATATTTACCCCGCATTAAACACTTATTTTAAATTGTTCGAGGCGACTCAGTAACACCTAGAACATGCAAGCATAATGACGAGACCTTAGAACACTACCTTAGAGGCTATCCTGTCTTTTCAATGATTAAGGCTTCTATGCTGACAATATTTAGACTTTGAGTGCCCTCAGTTTAAATGGATGAAGACGACGGATGATTTTCGTCAGTATGACATGTGCACATGAAATTTAATTTATTTGATAGATAACCTTCTAGCATTATAATTAAAATATGACTTCTGGCATATGAGGGCAACGGCTGGCTCGGACGTAGTCTAATCTGGAGGTCCAATTTTCGATGACTTTTTCTAACATTTGTGGCCGAATATTGGAAATAACACGGCGAATGTTGTCCTCCAAGTGGTCAATCGATTCGGTCTTATCGGCGTAGACTAGCGACTTCACATATCTCCACAGAAAATAGTCCAGCGCCTTTAAATCGCACGATCTTTTAGACCAATCCACTGGTCCGAAAGGTGTAACTATGTGGTTACCAAACGTTTCCTTCAATAAATCAATTGTGGCACGAGCTGTGTGACATGTTGCGCCGTCCTGTTGAAATCACAGCTCCTGCACATCATGGTTTTTTAATTGATGAACGAAAAAGTCAGTAATCATGGCTCTATAGCGGTCGCCATCGATTGTAACGTTCTGAGCAGCATCATTTTTAAAGAAGTACCGAATAATGAATCCACCAGCCCATTAAGCACACCAAACAGTCAGTTTTTCTGAATGTAACAGTGTCTCAACATACACTTGAGGATTATCATCACTCCAAATATGGCAGTTTTGTTTATTGACGTATCCATTTCACCAAACGTGGGCTTTATAGCTAGACCATAAAATGGACGTAGCGCGCGGTACGTATGTTGAGCAGAACCATGGTTTTCAAAATAAATTTGACATATTTGAAACCGTTGTTCAGGCGTCAGTCTGTTCATGTTGAAATGCCAAACCAAACTTATGTTTAGTTTGGTTTGGCATTTCAACATGATTAGACTGACGCCTGAACAATCACTTGATAGCTGACAAAATGGCAGCCAGTTAAAAAAGTGCTGCCAACTTAAAGTTCAATACCTGTATACAAAACACCCTTTATTATAATTTCCGAGCTCCTGACTTATTTAAATTTGGTTCTCAACCCATCTTATCCCAGATCGAAATTAATTTCAACCGATTCCGGATTTTTTTACTTGAAACCAAAATACAAAACTATATCCATGATCAACTTGGAGTATACATCATTCATTTGAGTTTCTTAGTTGCGGTATTCAACATCTTCGTAGTGTATGCAAAGTGTGTTAAGAAGGCCGTTATAAAGGCTACAAAACAGTAGAAAAGCAGATTTATGAAAATCTACTTGTACTACTACTAAAGCTGCTGCTGCTGCAGATGATGTTTGCAGCTTAAAGTTGCATGGTTTTGTAATGGTGGCAATATAACACCTGAGTTTCAAAAAGCAAACTGTAAGTAAACGCACATTTGTTAGGAAAAAGTTAAACAAAACACAAAATCTATAAGCCTTGGGAGGCCTTATAAGGTGCTTTTTTATATATTTTTTTTTATTTGCTGCTGTGGTTAAAAGAAGCACGAGGGTTAAGAGTAACATTATCACATGGTGTGAAGGTGTCATTTGTAAAAACATGCTTATACTGACTTGGCTACAAATCGTTAAGTTGTAGAACTTCAAACCAAAACTAACTTTGTTGCTGATATTGGTCATATAAGGAAAAGGAGAGGATATGAGTAAAATACATGTGAGGTAGATACTTCTGTGTAGTTTTTTACGGCAATGATTTTTAGATATCTTCTATTCTAGTTGAATTGTAATGGTCATTACAGTTGTTCCCTCTCCGCCGACTTTAACTGCCGCTGGTAGCTCGATTCCTGTTGCAACAACTACAACATATGTCATGCAAATTAAATGCACATGACTTTTTTGTTTTTGTAAGCTTTTCCCTTCTTCTTCTTCTTCTGCTTATCCACATCCATTGTGCATTTATAGGGTTGGGTATTGGCCGGCAATTGTGTTGACATTTTAACGTTTGTTATATATTTTTATTCAGTGTGTCTGTATATTGTTATTTCATTTTAATCAAAGTTTTTATTTAACAGTCTGAATTTTTTTTTTTTTAAGGAAATGTTAATTTTTTCCACAGTTTTCCACGATGTCTTTTCTGTTATTTCAACAATTGTGCGTACTTTGACACATTTTAACAATTTATGACTTTACATTGTGTAGTTTGACAACTAAATTCAAAGCAATTCACATGTCATATAAAACTGTATTTTATTTTTTGTATTCTCCGTTTGTTAAATGTTGCTGTTATATGAAGTGCAATTCATTGGATATTTAAATAATTTAAACTTTTTGTTTTTTTACTGCTGCTACTTGTGACAATGCGTGTGTCAAAAAAGTGCGTGTATATTGACATTTTGTCAATGACAGGTTGTTTGTTAAGTTTTACATTTTCATAATTGTAATAGTTTTACATGATTTGTTTTTAATTTAAATGCTTAAACATAGATTATATTAAATTGAAGGACTTTTTTTTAGTTATTTAGATATGGCAAAATGTTTGATCTGTTCATTGCACACAGAGAATAAATTAGTTGGAATTCTTTTGTAACCAACAAAATTTTATCATTATTCTATAATTTTAATTGTAAGTACTTAAAAAGCATCATCAAAATAATTAAACTATATTCTAGACAGAAAATATATAAAATTAACCAAAACACAGTCACATCATTCAAAATATTGATTTTGCTAATCAATATTGAAAACATATTATCTTTCACAATGATTTTTTTTAATTAAAATGCTTTAAGCATAGATTATATTAAATTGAAGAACCTTTTTTTATTTCTTTAGATATGGAATTTTTTTGATATTTTCATTGCACACAGAGAATAGATTGGTTGGAATTCCATTGTAACCAACAAAATTTATTCTTTATTCAATAATTTTAATTGTAAGTACTTAAAATGCATCATCAGAATAATTAAATTACATTGTAAACAGAAAATATAATTAACCAAATATAAAATTAATCAAAACACAGTCACATCATTCAAAATATTGGTTTTCCTAATCTGTATTAAAAAAACATATTATCTTTTACAATAACTTTAATACCAACAACCAACCACTTTTCGGATATTTTATCCCTTAAATAAAATATATGCAGTTAAAATCGAATACAATTTTCACCTGAAAAAAAAGCAATCACTATATCTATAATATTACTTTTTGTTACCAATTTTAAACTAATATAAAGTTTTTTAATAGTTTTGGCAATTCTAATGAAATATTGAGATTAGCATTCGAATTTCTGTTGTACATATAAATCTATTTTTAGACATACATATTTAAATTTTGAAACAAAAAAACATTCAAGGTTGAAATTGGAAAATACAAACTCCAATTGATTTTAGACTAGAGGTAAAATTGCCTGACAAACAGTAGGTCGCCGGTTCGAGCCCAGTTCGCGGCATAACAATTTTTTATTAATAAAATAATTTTAAAATAATATAAATTTTTTTATAAAGGGTGTTTTTTATAGAGGTATATACCCGGATCGTCAGCTCTGAATGAACTTCAGATATGTTTTAGAGAATAAAAAGAATATAGTAATTTTTAACGCCATTTAGTAACGCCTAAACATGAGATTGTGCAGTTAAAAAAACACGGTTCCCTTAAATTTTACTCTCTAGAACATATCTGAAGTTCATTCAGAGCTGCCGGTCCGGGTTGGGATACCTCCCTTGGTGGATATTAATTTTTTTAGTCTTTTTTACATATTTTCATAAAAAACCCCATATATGATCATTAGGGTCCGGAAGTTCATGCAAATGAATGATTTTCCTTAAGGCTGATAACAGGGTAAACAAAATATCTTTGCGAATCAAAGAGTGGTGTACAAATTATGCTCAAAGACTTTCAAGTCTTTTTGGTATTAAAAGAATATGTTTTGAGTAACAATAAATCTGGAGTTTTATTAAGGAATTTTAGCTTTATTAAGCTAAACACAATGCATAGCAATGCATATTTAATTTAATCGAGGGTGTGTCTGAAGTTTTTCCGATATTTTTTCTGTGACTTTTCCTGAAGAGTGGTTTTTCCCTATATTTCAAATAAATCAAGAATGTGGCAACTCTGGGTCCAATATTGGTATCAATATTTTTGTTTTCTTGAGTACTTTAACTCTGTGTACAAATCTAACTAATCTAGCTTTCGTGAACTAAAGACAAGTTTTCGTACAATATCAAATGAATTTTTAACCTTGATTTTTAACCCTTCAAAGCACGCATAATATTTTTCCCGTAAACACTTCTGAATATGCACATTAAATTAATTGAAAATCTGTTAAAATAACGACTACTTACTTTTCGTTTAAAACAATTATGTTTCTTTGTGTATTTTCAACTGTTAAAAATGAATTTACAAAATCGGTAAAAAAAAACCATAAATTTCTTTCGTTTATTTCAACACTCAATGTTATATTACAACTTTTTGTTTTAAATATAAAATTTCAACTGAATATTTTAACTAATACCGAAAGTCCGTTTTTTTTTTTTTTGTTTATTTTGGTTATGGAATAGCAGACAGAAAAGTTAAAAAATATATTTCTTTTCTTAACTCTTTAAAAAACTGTTGAATTTTATGGAAAAGTTTTTGGAGTGCGTGAGATTGGGCATCTAAACAAAAATATGTGTCTTTTTTTCTCCTTTGAAACATATCTAAAGGTTATTGAAATATTCGAGTTCGGGTTAGGATACCTCCATTGGAAGACATAGTTATATATTTGAAAATTATTTTTTTATTAAACTTCTTTTTATATGCAGAAAATAAGTTTTATTTTAGGAAACCCATTGTTAAAAAGAATATCATTAAAAATAGACTTATACTTTATAAATAGAGAAGACAAATATTCTTTTTTTTTAACATTTTTTTACATTTTTTCTCTGTTTAGCTTTTTTCCATTTTTTTGATTTTTAACTTTTGGGCTCAAAACCAGCTTTTTGTTTAAAATTTTGAGCTTTAAAATAGCTTTTTTCCCTAACATTTTTAATTCTTCTTTTAAAATGTGTAAATTTTTTTGTAGTTTTTCAATTTTTTCAATATTTGTTAATACAAAGGATTTTGGGTACTTTTTTCTTCTCTGTTTATAAATAATAAAAACTATAAATATCAATCATTCCTCTCAAGTCCCCCTAGCAAGTTTAAAATAAGCAACACATACAATCATGGAATTTTGTTTTAATTAAAACTTAAATATCACTCATACGCCTGGACCCCTTTGTTATCTGAATATGTTTCCCGAAAGTATGCAACAAAAAATTTGGTTATGCACCACTAATGCTAGTTGTCTTTGCGATACTAACGCAATACGAAATATTTATGTATTATGTATTCGTCTAGGTGTGTTTTTAATAATTTCTTAATTAGCGTTCCTAAATTTTAAATTTTTTGTTTATTGCATTTTTTTATTATTTTAAATAAATGCTTAATATGTTAAGAATATTGTGTTAAAATTTAACGTCGCACAGTGTTGCGAAACCGGAAGTTTTTGGAAATCATATTGCCTAAACAGTAATTTTAATTGTATCGATGAGAAACTTCTACAGATTGGTCAGAATGAAATCCCAAACAGAATGAGTGAAAAAAAAATGTACACCGAAAAAAATTGTTGGGTCAAATTTTCAACAAAATCAAAAAAAAAAAAATTTTTCGAAAAATTTACAAAAAAAATTTATTTTAATTGTTCTTTTATTTCTGATAAATACCCTATGATTAGTTTTTTAAATAAACTATAGGGTGGTCCGAACAAGAATTATAACCTCACATTTTCATGATTTTTCGATATTTGTTGAAAAACTCTGAAATTTTATATAAAACCAAAATCTATTTCATTTCTTATTTGAAAGGTGGCAATAAAAGCTTTAATTTGATACCAGTTTGAAGTCACTAGCTTCAGTTTTAAGAGAGTTATGCTCATTTCTGTGGAGTGCTAGAATAGATGTAGAATAGAAAATAAATGATTCCGAGAATTTCCCTTCTATTTCTATGGAATAAATACTGAGAGTGATATACTAAAATCGCTATAACTCCCAGGAGGGCTGGTATGGGCAGCTGATTTTTCCACAGTTCGTTGAAAACAAATTATGTAACATTTCTGTAGTGGTTTGGAACTGGGACTCTCTGGGACTTTTTAGATATTGCTTACCTAACCCAAATTTAAAGGAAAAATGGACTTTAGTCGGGGTTTCGCTCTAAAAAAGGTGCATATGAAAATGTCTCAAACAACATTCCTTTTTTTACAGAAGATACTTGTCCGAAGCCAGATTTTTTTTCCAAATCAAAATATCTGTCACCAAAATCAAATGAGATCATTTTGAATACAGCCCTGAAATCCCCTCTTTTCGTGAAAATTTTGTATATTAGACTTCTAAAATCAATTAAAAATCAAAGGGCCAACATAAAAATAAGCTTTATGTGTTTTTTGTTTACTTGGAATGTCTGTGACAAAATTGCATCATTAAAAACACTGAAAAAATAATCGGAAAAAAGTTACTTTTCCACTAGCCGCAACACAGTGCGTCGGTTGGAGCAAAATTGAGTTGCGAGTAATTTTATGACAAGTATGTCAGTGTAGAGTATAAAATTTAGTGTAGCAGTAAATATTCTATCGAGCAGACGTAAACGTGCGTTCCTACTTTCGTATCATTTTTAGCTCCGTTTTATTAAGTTTTGCGTTAAATTATTACAAAAAGCCTTAAAAAAAATTACAAGATAATGGATCAAGTGCTCATGACTGTGCGCGATCAACTGACTCCATACGTATAAGCAAAGTAGAGCAGGAAGCTGAAAGACAAACTGAAGAAGGCAGGATTCGTCGTAGACAGGAGCAAAAATATGCTTTAGACATCATGGATGATAGTAACATCCTTTATGGACCTGGCATTGATGATTCAGTGTGAGGTAAGCCGATAAAATTAGCTTATAAACTTTTAATACCGATTTTTTAGTGTTCAAAACTTTAAAGCGTTTTCCCCACAACTCACGTTTCAAAGTCGGTGCCCCCTCATAACTTCAAAACTACTGCACCGATCCTTTTGAAATTTTGACACTATTTCTGTAGTAAATTTACAAGCTAAGGCTGGAGAGTTTTTTTTCAAATTTGTTAATAATTTTTATTTTACAATAACAAATTAGCCGATTTTTCTCACTAAAACTCGCGTTTTTCCCTTTAAAGTGTTCCAAAAAAGTAAAAAATTAAATTTCGAAAAAACCCTCCCAGCCTTACAAAAGGAAGACTATTATCTAACGAATGAACTTTGATTTTTTGATTTAAGATGACACAGCACCAAGTTATGAGGGCACCGCAATTCTACTTTTTTTTGACACGTCCGAATAATTGCTGCCATTGCCAAGTTTTCTAATATTTCTTCGTGAAATTTTTATACAACGTTCTCCAAATGACATGCTTTAATGTCCTATTAATTTTAATAAAGAGATTTGTGTAGTCACAAAAAATCAGGGACCGTAAATAATGAGTATTGTTCGTTTTTTTAAATCAAAAAATCAATCACTTAGAACAGACATAAAAAAAATTTTATTGCACCATTATTATTATTTTTGACAATCTTTGCATAAGTACGTCCATGATTTTTAAATTTCTGATTTTTTAAAGTTTCTTCAATGGTAATGATTATTTTTGAGTAATAATAATAAAAATCAACCATAATCATTATTTTTGAGCAAAAAAAATAAAACTTAAAAATAATCATTATTTATGATTTTTATTTTTTTCGCTCAAAATAAAACTCACTTTCATTGCCCAACTCGTGGTAATATGCCAAACGTTGGTTATAGCCCTAATAGCATGTATACTGGGCATTAAGAATAGTAAAGCTGGTATGTAATCTATACCCAATTTAAAACATAAATAAAAAATCAATGTCACGAAGACTGTATAATTCAAATTGAAAGCAAACTAATACTAAATTTTTTCCATATCATTTTTAATTTTTACGAATATTTAGTCTCTTTATAGATTGTTGTTTAAATTGGGTACGAGTAAAATACTATTACTAACTCGGTCAGTTATAAGGAATATTCCAAAATGAGCACAATATTAAAATTATTAAAATTAATAATAATAATATAATAAATATTAATAATAATAATAATTACCGCAACCATTGCTTGATATTGCAGCTCGTGGGAATTCAACATATCATATGTTGAACACACTCAAAAGTTCGAGGATTTTGTGAAAGTTCACCTTAAAAATTCTGTGAAACTGAGTTTTATTTTGAGCGAAAAAAATAAAAATCATAAATAATGATTATTTTTGAGTTGTATTTTTTTGCTCAACCATAATGATTATGGACTGATTTTTATTTATATACTCAAAATAATCATTACAATTGAAGAAAATCCTTAAACTCATAATATAATCATTATTGTGTAATTTTTATTATAAAACTCATAATGATAACGGTCCCTGCACAAAATTCCTTTTTCTTAAGGAATTAACCCTAAAATTCCAAATTCCAGAAGTCCATACAGATTAAATACGACTAAATGTACAAACCCCTTTAGGTTTTTGGTCTGTGATAGTCTAATTTTATACCCCGCTGGTCTCGTTAGGTATAGAAATTTCTTGTTGCACAGTTGTAATTAAAACATTCGTGAAAATATATGAAATACAAGCCGGCTAAAGCCGGGCTTGCCCCGGAGTGCCCCTACACGCAGAGAAAAGGTATGATTGATTGAAATTATCATACTTTGATTTTATTATCATATACATGACTCTGGATGATCATATTACGATTACCGAAGGCGATTTTATCGTCATTTAGGATCATAATATGATTGCTACGAATTGTAGTCATTACATGATGCTCTAAAAACTATTATAAAACGATGCTCTTTTTCTGCGTGTAGTTCTGCCTAAAAATTTTTATTCATTGTAAGTTTTGTGAATAATTTTTTTATATTATGACCAACATGTGGAATATTATTACAGAAATTCATGTGATGTTGATCACAGATCCAAATCCTTGCCTGCAAACTCTAGCTGCAGGAGTTTGAAGCTTCATAACAATGTAGTTTGTGTTTGGTTTTTATTTACCTATAATTAATAATTTTAATTAGTTTTTGTTTGTATAAACATTTTTTACGACGGTTACCCTCCCTAACCGACCAAGAGGGCTCATCCCTATGACAGTTGGGATACGTCCACACTATGGTACGAACTATAGCGGATTAAGATGTATTTTTAGTAACTATAGGGGTATGCCCGCTGCATTGTTAGCATGGGGACAACATTGTTTTGCCTTCAAGTTTAAAATGTAATTGATTTTGGATAAGAATTTAATAATTTAAGGAAATATAAACACAATGTAAGTAGCATCCAAACCTTTAGGCAGGTATGGCCTGGCATTATCACTATTTACAATTTGGGAATTACGAATGAAAATATGTTTGTCTTAACCCCCAATATATTACAGTTTTTCTGCGTAGACGGACTGCGGCCAGTGTTTAGGATTTTTCTAATTCTGTGGTATGTCCAAAGACAGCTTCCTGAGTAAACATTTATGGAAGGCTGTAAAATAAAAAAGTAAATACTTTATTCCGTTTCCCAATAGAAATTACATTTTAAACTTTAAGGCAAAACAACGTGTTATCTATGATAACAACCTAGTGAGCTTTCACGTTACCATTACTTATGTGTTCATTGGTATGAGTTCTAATTTAATGAAAAGATAATTTCTAAAATATGCAATAAAATATGGTAAAATGGTATTCATAAGATATTAATACCGCCAAATCTCGCTGCCTAAAATGCTGGAGCTTGGAACTTCAATTTATCATTGAGGTTCCTTCTCCATCACATACATCTAATCACGATTTTAGAAATTTGTTAGTATGTAGTACAAAAATATAAAGAGTCCTCCCCTTATCGTCCTGTTTAATAAACCCCTTTGGCTAAAAATCTTGAAATTTCAAGTGCATTAGCCAATAATCTATGGGCTACAGCACTTAAATATACCTTTAGGAATTTTAAACCAAAAAAGGCAAATATGTTCCCTTAATCACACAGCCCCAAACCGCTTGATTTTTTAATACGGCATGTAGGTTTCTCATCCACTCACAAAGATGGAATTACAGTACAAAGGGGTTTTAATAAGAAAAATTGGGATTAATTACAAAGCTTAAACCGCTGGAGTAAGGAACTTGAAATTTGGTTTGAAAGTTCCTCGATCCGGCGAAGACATTACTCTAAGAATAAATTTAAAGAAAATTCTTACCGTGAGAGCGAAATCTTCCTTAAATGTCATCCCAAATAACATTAGCTAGAAATTTGACTTTTAAAATGTGTTTTCTTTGAACTTCTAATTAAAACGCTGTAAAGGGATTGCCCGTTACTATAATTATGTGCTCTTTTGGTATATGGACTAATTTACTGGAAAAATAATTTCTAAAATATGCAATAAAAACATAGTAAAAATTGTATTTAAAGGGATTTAGTACAGGCTCACCACCCAATCTAAGCCACTGGAGCTTGGAACTTCAATTTGTCATGGAGGTT
The DNA here is from genome assembly GCA_021234595.1 of Delia radicum. NCBI lineage: Eukaryota > Metazoa > Arthropoda > Insecta > Diptera > Anthomyiidae > Delia > Delia radicum. Next base: position 196,586,069 of record CM037854.1, read on the forward strand.
CCTTCTTGATCGTGTACAACTAATCACCACCTATGGAAATTGTTAGGACCAAAAGGATAAAAAGTCGTCCCCTTATCGTCCTACTTAAACCCCTTCAGCTGGAAATCTAAATTTGCCTTTAGGAACTTCCAATAAAACTTGATAAAAAATGGGTGAAAGGCAAATATGTTCCCGTAACCACTCAGCCCAAACCGCTTGATTTTGAAATTCGGCATGTACGTTCCTCCTCTGGCGTAGACATCCACAAATATGGGATTATTGGAAATGTTTACGTAATGGAGCAAAGTGAAAAGGTTTCCTCTTGATTTACTGCCCAACATTTTTGTATAGAAATGTTATTTTAGGATATGTATTCCCTGATGTATGCGCTAATTTATCGAAAATATACTTTTTGAAATTTCCAATAAAACTTGATAAAAATGGTAAAATATATTCAACTTCAAATTGTTATTAAATAAGACATCCACTAAGACGGGATTTTTGTAAACTTAGCGGGGGATGGATAAAAAGGAAACATTGAAGAATATTTTTTTGGAACTCACCATAAAAGCGGGGCTTAAAATTGGGACTAATCACAAAGCTTAAACCGCTGGAGTAAGGAACTTGAATTTGACTTGAAGGTTCCTCGTCTGGAGCAGACATTATCTAATAAGAAATTTATATGGTGAAATTTCTTACGGTGAAGGGCAAATCTACTTTTTAATTTTGCCAAATAACATTTGGCTACAAATCTGACTTTTAAATATGTGTTTCTTTGAACTTACAATTAAAACGTTGTATAAATGGGGTTAAAAAGGAAAAGTGGCCGTTAATAGCCCGGCTCAAATCGTAGGAGCTGGGAACTTGAGATTTTCCATTTAGGTTCTCTTAAGCGTAGACATCAACCAAGAGAGGGGCAAAAACGGACAATCTCTATTTAACATCATAATCAAAACCATTAGGTAATTATATCGTAATTCACTTAAGATATACTTTCTGCGTTTTTATTCAAAACTTGTCATAAATAGGGATTTTAAAGGTGAAAGTGTCCTCTTAATGACATATACAATTGCTTTATGCGTAAAATTTAAAACATTTTCTCGAACCATTTCGAATCATTTGAAACAGGAAATCATTTTCTTTTTAATGTATTCCGACATTAAAAACTATTGGTAACCATATCTCGGACTTTTAAGCTAGTCAAGTATAATAAAAATTAGGTTATAAAATATTTTGGATATTCAGAATTAACTGTATAAAAAGGGGTAAAAGTTGGTACTTATTCATAACTTTTAAATACATTTTCCTATTCTCTTGAAATTTTTAGGTTCCAAGTGCTTCAAAATTATATACTCTTTTTGACAAATGAACACAAAAGCAAAAAATTTGTAAAAAAAAAAATATTTGGGCCTGGACGATTTTTATAAGAAGTTATTCATTTGGGATCTACATTTTTAGGCAGGAATGACATGACATTATCCCATTTCCGATTTGGGAATTATGAATTGAAATGTTTCTATCATAACTCTCAAACCAACATAGGAACTATGCCTAACATTATTATGCTAATAATCCCCAGTAAAAAATATACATATTCTTCAAAGACAAATTTTAAAGAAGATTGTGTGAGTATTAAAGTTTTTCTGCCTAGCCGCCTGCGGACGGACTTAGGGGTTTTTTACTCTGCGGTATGTCCGAAGCAGGCTTCGCTGAGTAAAAAATTTCTGCAAATCTGTTAAATAAATAGGTAATACTTTATTGTATTGTCCAATTAAAATTACATTTTGAACTTTAACGCAAAAAAAAACGTCTTATCTACGCTAACAACCTTGTGGGCATTGTCCGCCAGTATAAAATATGTGTTGATGTACAGACTAATTATCTACTTTTTGAAATAAAAACATAGTTAAAATGGGGTTCAAATGTTAATAAGTAATCTCCCAGCTTTAACCGCATGGGCTTGGAACTTCAAATTTGGTATGAAGGCTCTGTCTCCGGCGTAGACACAATTCTCGGAAACATGATTTTTAGAAATAATTAAAAGGTGCACAAAAAACAAAAAAGTGTTTTGCTTAACGTTCTGCTTAAACCTCTTCGCTAGAAATCTGAAATCGTAGACTATTTTTGGAAATTGTTACGATAAAAAATATCCATCTTATCTTTCTGCTTAAACCTCTTCTGCTATAAATCTGTAATTTCAATAGAGTAATGGATAATGCACTTAAAATACACTTTTTGGAATTCCCTATAAAAACTCAATGAGAATCTGGCACAAAGAAAAAAATGTCCCCTTAATCACCATGGCCAAGCCGCTGCAGCTAGGAACTCAAATTCGGCATGTAGGTTCTTCCCCTCGTATATACATCCACTAAGATGGGATTTTTGGAAATGTTTACGGGGAAAAGTCTCCTTTTGTCCAAAACACTTCAGGTAATTCACTGAAGAAAAACTTTTTGGAATTAATATAAAACCATAGTAATAGGATAAATGGCCATTAATCACAAAGTTCAAACCACTGGAGCTAGGAACTTGGAATTAAGCAAACAATTTTAATGTTTAATTATTAAAAGATGAAATCTTTATATATTCCGATATTAAAAACTACCGTTAACGGCGTCTAGGATTTTTAAGATAGAAGATTTTGAATATTTAGAAGTTATAGGTTTAAAAAAGAGCAAAAGTTGGTAATGGTATTCTTTACATCTGAAAGAAATTTACATATTCACTTAAACTGTAGGTTTCAACTGCAGCAAATTATTTACTCTTTTTAACAAATGAACACAAAAGCATGAAATTGGGAACCTGTAAAAAATATTTGGTCCTGGGCAACCAATGAAAACAAAAGCAGGAAATTGTGGAACCTGTAAACAAATTTGGTCCTATACGATTTTTATCTCCCGATCATAAATTTATTTTTTAAATTTTTCACTTTTTAATTTTAAGAGTACATCTTCATTATGGGCCTTCCAGAATTCAAGTTTTTTTTTCGTAAGTCGATAGTAGAAACTTTTCTACAAAAACTGTTATACTAAAATTTCAGAACGGAATTCCATGTATTTCCAAAACAATAAACATAAAAAATCTATTGAATGTGTTTTTAAATCGAGTTGACTATTTTTGAACCCATTTGTATTTAAAAACTGACTTAAGCATAGATTTAAGTTAATCTTCTTTAACAAAATAGTAAAAATTTCTGTGGCTTAACCATTTTGAGTGTTATTTTTCAAAACTATTTTCCAGAATTTATTTGTTAAATTTTATTGTTAAAATATGATATTACCTACCTGGTAAATGGCGCCATCAGCTTATCTGAAGTATTCAAGACTGCGCTCCTTATCTGATTTTAGAATATGACCTATAGCTTGAAAACTGATAAAGTTAAAGGAAAGTCGATGAAAATATGTATTACTACTGCCTTTACCCTACGCCCGTGATAACGACATCCCTATCAAAAATTGGACCTTGGTTAGGACCAGGAGCCACGAATTTTTTTCGAAAATATTCTATTTTATAACAGTCAAAATTTTCGTTTCATCGGGGTATCCACAAATGCTCTTAATATATATGGACCAGGGCTGGTAAGCTTCCGCGACCCGTATGAACAAGAGTCCAACATTAAAAGTAATGGCGCAAATGAAAGACCAACTTATTTTATTATATTTCACATCAATGTAGCATTGTTTTTAGCTTGATAAAATTGTGTGTAATTAGAAGTAGAAATAAGACTGTAGATGTACTTATTTTGTACTTAAATTAAAAATTGTAATAATTAACAAAAATACTTTTTCTGAGCCAAAAAAAACGGGAATACATTTTGTAATTTTTTCTGTTGTTTTTTTTTTTTTTCAATTTAGATTAAAATTGATTTTATAAAAAATAAGGTTTGAGAACAATGCTAATGAAAATTAAAAAATACATACAATGTGAATGAAGTTTTTAGTTCAAAAGACTATTATTTTGGAACTACTTGAAATATTGAAACTTAAATATAATATTTTTGTGAAAAAATGGTATCAATTTATGCAAAAACTTTTTCGATGTCTTAAAGGCAAACATTTAATTATTTTAGGGGTTTTTAACATTCTATCCTCTTCATCTCCGAGTCCTAATTAGCCCTTCTCAGTGCGCATGTTTTTATAACTACATATAAAATTCAATGTTTCGACTATCAATTAATCGAGTTTCCATGTTCTTATAAAATTTTTCAAAAAACAAATTTTTACTGATCTGCCTATTTTGGAAACAACTTAAGTTTTAAGTTTCAGATTTAGCTTACAGTTTGATTAAGATGAGCACTTCTTAAACATTTTAAATCCCGGTAATACCACGTTTTCAGTGGAAAATTCAATAAGTGCATTTTCAGTGTATTAGCCTACATCACAGAAAACCTATATTTCTACTTTTTAGCCATGGTCGTAAAATGGGACTCTTTACTTTAGTGGAGGTCTTCATTTGGCCATGTTTAATTAGTAAGTACTTGTTTAAAGAACTTTTTGAAATAACACATCGTGCCATGATCATGAAAATTATATAAATGAAAATTGTTATATGTATTCTTCAAATTTTTACAAACTTACAGTTTTTTAGATTTTTTGAAAATTTGTTATCAAAAAAAATAAAATTATTTTTTAGAATAGTATGTAGTTTTTTGAAAAAAATCTTAACTTTTTTTTGAAAAAGTATCTTTTTTTTTTTTGTTTTGACAACTTTTTGGTAAAAGCATTTTTTTTTTTTCGAAAAAGT